>OZ020552.1:61355551-61934737 GCA_963971465.1 Lepidochitona cinerea | reverse complement strand
TCCCAAGTTTCACGGTACCGGTATTTGGAGAGAAAAAAACGGTTTTCTGAAAAACGTGGAAAACAAGCTGTTTAGCATATGTGTGACATCTCGGAGACCTTGACCCTTGGACCGATCTTCGTAAAAAAAATTCAGATTGAAACCTTAGTGTAGCGATGATATATCCCAAGTTTCATGAAATTTGAAACAACGGTTATGTTTAAAATGGCAACAAGCTCTTTGGTGCAAACTTTGAACTCCTATATGACCTTGATCTTTGGACCGATGTTCGTCAAACGTTATTCAGCTCGCAACCTTAATATAGCGTAGTTGAAGTTCTTCAAACTCTGTTGCCAAAAGATATTGATGATGGGTGGCAAACAGAGTTGAAGGATCGGCCATATTGGAAAACATATAAAAATGAGAATCAACTTTTTGTGCTCAGATTTTCTCCTAATTTAAGCAACGCAACCGAGACAAACTTAATACAAATTCAGTTCGATCTTTTAGTTCGCCGTTCCACCAAAAAAAGCGTTCAAACACTCACATTTGTGTTGCATCCTCGTCGTTTTTCGAAGGACAGCCCGAAATCTCCCGCTGGCCTCCTCGGTTCCGTCAAAATGAACTTGGGAAATGTACGCAACAGAAATGTGAGTGTTTGAACGCTTTTTTTGGTGGAACGGCGAACTAAAGGATCGATCTGAATGTGTGTAAAGTTGGGGCCGGTTGGGTTGCTTAAATTAGAAGAAATGGAAAGAAAATCCGCGAACAATAGAGTTACATGTTTTCCAATATGGCCGGTCCTTCAACTCCCGTTTGCCGCCCATTAACTACATGTATATCTTTTGGCAACAGAGTTTTAAGAACTTCAACTAAATATAGCGATGATACAAGTTTCACGTAATTTAAAGCAACAGTTTTCTGAGAAACGTGGTAGCTTTTTACCTCATGTGTGACCTCTCAGTGACCTTGAGCTTTGACCTCATTGTGACATGCGTGAAAAAAATTCCCCAGGCCTATATGTCCCACATCTGAAATATGGTAATCAGGTTCCTTCAGGTAACTGAGTTATTGCAAAAACAAAACGAAATGTGGCGGCGGATAAAACCAGACAAAACCTATAAGCATCCCTGTTTCAGGAGCTGCTTAATTAGCAGACATACGAAAAACCTGTATGTAATATTTTGCGTATTTCATGAGAATCAATGCTTACAATCTTCCCATCCGATTGATGTTTTACGCAGCTCTCAAGCTTTTTCACTCATATGACGGAATGTCAGATTTAGTGGGGGAGGAAACCGGGCCCATTACCCGGAGGAAACCTCAGACCTGGCAACTCTTTGACATGCAGCGATCGAGGGAAAGATCTTTTATATTATTATATTTTATAAAATTCTATTTGGTTATTTGGTGGTATTCGAACCCGCGCCGTATCGGTGGAAGGCCCGTGTCAGATCGAGGGACTATCACTCTATCCGGCTGAGCCACCAATACCACCCGATACAACTCAGATCTGCCCCTTCAAGAAGAACCAGGTCACTCCTGATCCTGTTAGAACTGCCTTTTATTAATATTTTACCTTCAAAATAGGAGAGTGCCTACTGCAAATTAACCTGCATTCGTGATGTATCCGTTTCAAGCGCATGATCCGATCTTATATCTGATGGTGGTATATTAGATGTAGATCATCCCTTGAAGGGCAGGATCAGGAGTGATCCGGTTCTTCTTAAAGTGGCATGAGCTGTCAAAATGTTGATATTTTGACGTTAAAACAGAATGTTGAAATTATCGGCTATTTTCCCTAAGACGTATATTTCAAAAGCTTTTTAGTGCGTATAGTCTCGGGAATGTACGATAAAGTATTGTTTAGAACTAACTTAGGCTTAGAATTAATGAATGGTCGTCCCGGTTATTTAAATTTTGTTTACTTTTCGAACACTATTCCGGTTCGTATAGGCCACATACTGTATGGATTTTCCTCATTCCAACGCCAATCATTTAGTTCTTCGATGGCCTTCAAAGCCTCTTACTGTCGTGACGATTAGAAATTATGAAAAAGTGTGAATTTCGGCAGCTCATGCCACTTTAAAGGGGCGGATCTGAGTTGTATCAGGTGGTTTCACAGTAAGGACGGTCAATCAAGTCGTCTCGGAATAAGGTGCATGCTATAATGCGATTTACCATTGTTGTAACTATGGTGTAAATTGCTCTATTATTATTCCGTCTAAATAATTCGCGAGTCGAAAGCTATTTGTTTGGTTTTAAAGTAATTCAAATCTAATGGTTTAACACAGGTGCACTCAAGCTTGACATAAACAAACATCCCTTATCATGCAAATAGTTTTTTCACTGGTGACAAAAAAACAAGCAGATTATCAAATCATGTCAGAATGGGCGTGGGTGTCAAAGACAAGCATAACAATGACACGGTTAATCTCGACATTGAAATTCGAATGACAAAAAGAGAGAAAGAGGTGTGCAAGGGATAAAAGAACGGCCTCTCGTGTTGGGACATGCGCAATAATTGGTTTCTTAAAAACACAATCGGACTGCAGTCGGGATGTTCATTGAAAAGAACTCAATGGGCATTGCGGCAAGCGGCCATTTTGATTTTTTTTTTTTCAGAGGAAAGGGTCATTTACTTCTTTGACAAAAATGACGAAAATTTATCAAATTCTGTTTCAACAAATAATGACCTATATTTGGAAGGTCGTGAAGGTTTTCAATAACTCTATTTTAATGGAAGAATAATACATAATATTTCCCATTAATATTATGTTGTTATTTTTTTACCTTTTAAAAGGGGATCTTCTGACCCCCATATCAGCGCTTCCGTTATATGTTGTTTATTTTATATATGGATTACTAGAGTAAGTTTATAGTCTCTAAAGTTTGTTTCTTTTTTTTTTTCAAATCGCTTGCTGATTCGCGGACATTCAACCTGCACAAAATTAATTTCGAGGAAGCTACAAAAAATAATTTTCTCTGAATTCTGACGTGTTGAACACTTTTTCGTATACCAGCTGGCCGCTGAAATACTAACATTTTTATCATAGTGAACATAAATTCTCACGAGATCTGGTCTAGACTGTAATAATATTGGCCTATAAATTTAGCCAATCCAAAAAAGTTTCATAGTTTAAAGTGGCATGAGCTGCCAAAATTCACACTTTTCTCATAATTTCTGATCGTCACGACAGTAAGAGATCTTGGAGGCCATCGAAAAACTAAATGATTGGCGTTGGCATGAGGAAAATCCATACAGTATATGGCCTGTACGAGCCTAAAACGTGTTCGAAAAGTAAAACAAAATTTGAATAACCGGGACGACCATTCATTCATTCTAAGCCAAAGTTAGTTAAAAAAATACTTTATCGTGAATTTTCGAGACTAGAAGCACTAAAAAGCTTCTGAATTATACGTCTTGAGAAAAATAGCCAATAATTTCAACATTCTGTTTTAACGTTAAAATATCAACATTTTGGCAGCTCATCTACATAATCAAGTTTATTAAGATTTTAACATTAAAAAGACTTGCTCACCATGTTTTTCTCAAGCCCCGCCGGCAAATACTTTTGTTTCAGAAATTTAACCTTATTTCAACATGCAAAATTAATATTCTGTTTTAGTCTACATGTATATCTTGGTTTCCTTTAGCATCTATAATTTGAAGAATTTTGATCCGATATTTACAATTCTTTCACAACATTTACCTTATGAATAGATGGTGTGTTGTCAACCATTTAATAAAATTTTGGTTGCATTATACGGCATCTATATTAGATTATGCAAATTCTCTTTTAGTCCATATCTTCTTTAGTTTTGACATAATCCTGACAATTTTTAGAGTATATATATTTAAGGGGTAGATGATGTGTCGGAAACAATTTAGGATAACCGTGGTTACATAATACGGCATCCATATATGTTCATCGAATAGAAAAATGAAAATCTTTCATATATGAACATAAAATTTCAATTGCTGAAATGTAAACAAATATGTTCTATAATGTAGAATAAACAGTCGTAGCGGAGTGCGTATGTTGAGTTTACTGAAACTCTTGTTTTTTTATGTTTTTTTTTTGTTGTTTTAAACATACTATGAATAATTAAACTAACAATGTCAAACTGACATGGCCGCGGGTTCGAATCCCACTCAGTCCAAAAATTGGAAAATTTTCTGACTGGGTTTTCACTCGAACGACCTATGTGGGATGGTTGCCAGTTACCAACGGAAGGTCTTGTGTTTCCTCCGGGCACAGAGCCCGGTTTCCTCCCACAATAAAACTGGCAACGCCGCCATATAAGTGAAATAATCTTGAGCGCGGCGTAAAACACCAAACAATCAATCAATCTGACCTCACACTCGTTGTATTCGAGAGTGACACTGACCAGTCATTACAAATGGATTGATTAGTTGATTGATTGATGTTTTACGCACACTCTAGATTATTTCACTTCTATGGCAGCGTTGTCAGTTTTAGAGAGGGGGGGGGCTATGAATTAGGCCCTCTGTGGTCAATATTCAGATTCAAGTTGAGAGAAAAATAGCAGTTGAGTGTGATATCAATTTTTCGTAACTGGTCCGAGCATGTTGCTTTCCGATGAAAGGTTTGCACAGCATCTGAAAAATCGCAGTTCTTGACCTTTTGGGTTTGGCAGTTATGGCTAACCTTGTATACGACTTTAACCACAGGGCTCTCGCCACAACAATGGCGGGTTCTTGGACATAATGTATATGCAAGTATATTTGTCATCATATACACCTCTGCTGGACCGGGTAGGAGTAATTGCCTTCCAACCGTTTAAAGTCAACTCTAATTGTAGTAAACAATATATGATACACACGTGTTGAGTGAGCTAATCAAATAATGGCGTCCTTCCCGCTAACGAGACTCAGCCGTCCCATTTTTCTCGAGAAACATTGCATTCACAATTAAAATAAAAGACTTTTAATGACTGAAAATGAATATCCAATCTTTTCTGTATTGATATCTATTCACCTAGTGTTGAATTATAATTATTGCATTTCTTTCATGTTTCGCAGCAATTGGAACATTTTCCTGCGAAAAATGCTATTTTTTTATCGTCCCGTCTATTGTCACTCAGTAAAAATTCCTCATATTTTTAAAAGGCTAGTTCCCGTAGCGCTCGGCCCTCCGGCTTCACAATAGAATTAAACACTACATATAGCAGCTCAACACATGTGTATCATACATTTATGAACACGAAAACACACGGGCCATGTATAGTTTGTTTTGACATATTTTGCAAATGCTGCACTAAGTCGCAAAAGTACATTTACGTTACACATATATAACTGGATTTCAGTTGATGTTTGACAAAATCTGTCAAAACATTAATAATGTCAATAATCGCGACGGGTGGCACCTTTCTATATTTTTAATAGTTTTGTACACAGTGGAGATATTTTAGGAGCAATATGTGGGCGCATCGTCGGTCTGACCTCTTGGGATTTTCGACGTTTAGCCGACAGCTTATGAAAACTACTTTACCATAAGGCTAACGGCACTTTCGCGACAGCTTTCCATTGGTATAAAATAGTTTTATATAAGTCGAAAGAATAAATGTATAGAAGAGTATTGTGGGTCACCCCAAACACAATGGCTCGCCTTTTTTCTAGTCGATTCATGATAGAACGTGTTTGACCCTTTGTAGCTCCGTATTTGAAGTCCAAACAGACAGAGCTGCGCAGATCGACAGGAATGGAAATTTCCAGTCTGGGAGAACTTCTGAACGAGGCATGTCTTGAGAAACCATTCTAGGATAACGAATAAAAATCTGAACAAAAACACACGGCTCTTCTCATCCAATAAAGACAATTGACCGATTGCTTGATGATGTCATGTGGAATTTATGCGCAAAGCATTTCGGGGGATTAATCTTACAAAATGGCGGAAGGAATAATACTGTATCTCGAAAAAAAAAACGTAAAAAGCGCAAAGTCACCAGAAAAATACGTGGATAAAAACACGTTATATTACCAATGTTTTACAAAAAAGTGACGTCTTGCCAGGTACATGTCTGGTACATAAAATGTCGAATCGAGGTACATAGTTTACCCAGAAAGCTTTGCGTAAATCTATGTGACGTCATCAGGCTCGCCGTTAATTGCGCCATGGCATCATTGAAATATGAATTGGCTATCAAGGGATTTGGGAAATATCCTCCGTATAATTCCTGCTAATTACCGCCGAGCCTGATGACGTCACATAGATTTACGCAAAGCATTCTGGGTAAAATGTACCTCAGTTCGCCAAAGATGTCACTTTTTTGGAAAACATTGATGACATTACCTGTTTTTATCCACACATTTTTCGGGCAATTTTACGCCTTTTACGTCTTCTTTTCGATACAGTATTTTTTCTTCCGCCATATTTTAAAATTATGTTAACATCCCTCAATCCCCGGAAATGCTTTGCGCGTAGATTCCAAGTGACGTCATCAAGCAATCGGTCAATTGTGTGGAGGAGGGTCCCGAAATCGGATCCTGTACCCCAAAATGTTCTCTGCATGTTCCAGGGGATTCAGATCCTGACTCAAATATGACCATGGAATATTCTGAAAAGTATTGTTCTGGATAAACTGGATCACTGCTCTGGGGGATGGGGCCGAGCGTTATTATCCATGAATAGTGATCCGCTGGCTAATTGGAGATTGCAAAATGTGAAACGGCGACTGGATCGAGCGCTTCCTGGATGTAACCAACGCCTGTCAGATTGCAAAATATGGAACGGCGACTGGATCGAGCTTTTCCTGGATGTAACCAACGCCTGTCAGATTGCAAAATGTGGAACGGCGACTGAATCGAGCTCTTCCTGGTTGTAACCAACGCCTGTCAGATTGCAAAATATGGAACGGCGACTGGATCGAGCTTTTCCTGGATGTAACCAACGCCTGTCAGATTGCAAAATATGGAACGGCGACTGGATCGAGCTTTTCCTGGATGTAACCAACGCCTGTCAGATTGCAAAATGTGGAACGGCGACTGGATCGAGCTCTTCCTGGTTGTAACCAACGCCTGTCAGATTGCAAAATATGGAACGGCGACTGGATCGAGCTTTTCCTGGATGTAACCAACGCCTGTCAGATTGCAAAATATGGAACGGCGACTGGATCGAGCTCTTCCTGGTTGTAACCAACGCCTGTCAGATTGCAAAATATGGAACGGCGACTGGATCGAGCTCTTCCTGGTTGTAACCAACGCCTGTCAGATTGCAAAATGTGGAACGGCGACTGGATCGAGCTTTTCCTGGATGTAACCAACGCCTGTCAGATTGCAAAATATGGAACGGCGACTGGATCGAGCTTTTCCTGGATGTAACCAACGCCTGTCAGATTGCAAAATGTGGAACGGCGACTGGATCGAGCTCTTCCTGGTTGTAACCAACGCCTGTCAGATTGCAAAATATGGAACGGCGACTGGATCGAGCTTTTCCTGGATGTAACCAACGCCTGTCAGATTGCAAAATATGGAACGGCGACTGGATCGAGCTTTTCCTGGATGTAACCAACGCCTGTCAGATTGCAAAATGTGGAACGGCGACTGGATCGAGCTCTTCCTGGTTGTAACCAACGCCTGTCAGATTGCAAAATATGGAACGGCGACTGGATCGAGCTCTTCCTGGTTGTAACCAACGCCTGTCAGATTGCAAAATGTGGAACGGCGACTGGATCGAGCTTTTCCTGGATGTAACCAACGCCTGTCAGATTGCAAAATATGGAACGGCGACTGGATCGAGCTTTTCCTGGATGTAACCAACGCCTGTCAGATTGCAAAATGTGGAACGGCGACTGGATCGAGCTCTTCCTGGTTGTAACCAACGCCTGTCAGATTGCAAAATATGGAACGGCGACTGGATCGAGCTTTTCCTGGATGTAACCAACGCCTGTCAGATTGCAAAATATGGAACGGCGACTGGATCGAGCTTTTCCTGGATGTAACCAACGCCTGTCAGATTGCAAAATGTGGAACGGCGACTGGATCGAGCTCTTCCTGGTTGTAACCAACGCCTGTCAGATTGCAAAATATGGAACGGCGACTGGATCGAGCTTTTCCTGGATGTAACCAACGCCTGTCAGATTGCAAAATATGGAACGGCGACTGGATCGAGCTTTTCCTGGATGTAACCAACGCCTGTCAGATTGCAAAATGTGGAACGGCGACTGGATCGAGCTTTTCCTGGATATAACCAACGCCTGTCAGATTGCAAAATGTGGAACGGCGACTGGATCGAGCTCTTCCTGGTTGTAACCAACGCCTGTCAGATTGCAAAATATGGAACGGCGACTGGATCGAGCTTTTCCTGGATGTAACCAACGCCTGTCAGATTGCAAAATATGGAACGGCGACTGGATCGAGCTTTTCCTGGTTGTAACCAACGCCTGTCAGATTGCAAAATGTGGAACGGCGACTGGATCGAGCTCTTCCTGGTTGTAACCAACGCCTGTCAGATTGCAAAATTTAGAACGGCGACTGGATCGAGCTTTTCCTGGATGTAACCAACGCCTGTCAGATTGCAAAATGTGGAACGGCGACTGGATCGAGCTCTTCCTGGTTGTAACCAACGTCTGTCAGATTGCAAAATGTGGAACGGCGACTGGATCGAGCTCTTCCTGGTTGTAACCAACGCCTGTCAGATTGCAAAATGTGGAACGGCGACTGGATCGACCTCTTCCTGGGTGTAACCAACGCCTGTCAGATTGCAAAATGTGGAACGGCGACTGGATCGAGCTTTTCCTGGATGTAACCAACGCCTGTCATATTGCAAAATGTGGAACGGCGACTGGATCGAGCTTTTCCTGGATGTAACCAACGCCTGTCAGATTGCAAAATGTGGAACGGCGACTGAATCGAGCTCTTCCTGGATGCAACCAACGCCTGTCAGATTGCAAAATGTGGAACGGCGATTGGATCGAGCTTTTCCTTGGTGTAACCAACGCCTGTCAGATTTCAAAATGTGGAACAGCGACTGGATCGAGCTCTTCCTGGATGCAACCATGCAGCGCCTGTCAGATTGCAAAATGTGGAACGGCGACTGGATCGATCTCTTCCTGAATGTACCCAACGCCTGTCAGATTGCAAAATGTGGAACGGCGACTGGATCGAGCTTTTCCTGGATGTAACCAACGCCTGTCAGATTGCAAAATGTGGAACGGCGACTGGATCGAGCTTTTCCTGGATGTAACCAACGCCTGTCAGATTGCAAAATGTGGAACGGCGACTGGATCGAGCTTTTCCTGGATGTAACCAACGCCTGTCAGATTGCAAAATGTGGAACGGCGACTGGATCGAGCTTTTCCTGGATGTACCCAACGCCTGTCAGATTGCAAAATGTGGAACGGCGACTGGATCGAGCTCTTCCTGGATGTAACCAACGCCTGTCAGATTGCAAAATGTGGAACAGCGACTGGGTCGAGCTTTTCCTGGACGTAACCAACGCCTGTCAGATTGCAAAATGTGGAACAGCGACTGGGTCGAGCTTTTCCTGGACGTAACCAACGCCTGTCAGATTGCATTGTATGGTTGCCATTCCCAGTTTTCAATCGAGAAAGCGAGAAACCACCCATACAATAACAGATCATTTTTTTTAATTATGTCGGATTCTTTGTTCGGATTGTTACATATGTGCGATCTGTTTCACATTAAACATAACGGATTCGAACCCACATCCCCATTGAATAATACATTTCCACAGCAGTTGTAATAATTTAGATTATATGCACAAATTTAGCTGCAGTCTCTTTAGTTTGTATTATTCTTTGATTTACCCATACCTGTCTTATGCAAATTTACTGTGGGGCAACACTTATCCCTGTCATCTTAAACCTCTGCAACTTCTTCAAAAACGATCTATTAGAATAATTACTCACTCGTCTAAACTAGAGTGACTGATTGATGTTGTACGAAACACTCAAGATCTAAACTAGAACGTACCTTACCATTATTCCGTAGCCTCAAAATCCTACCTATTATAAAAGATGTAACCCTCCTCAGTTCTCATTTTCCTACACAAATTCATCTATGACCTTCCTAGATTACCGACACCCCTTCAAAAGTATGTCTCTTTCACAGTCGACAGCCACTGCTATCCGACACGAAATCGTCCATTAAAGGAGGGGAAATCTCTAGAAATACATAGGGATTATCGTCGATAACAACCTTCAAAGTACTTAAAGCATTTCACGTCAATTACCTCCAGTGGCCCTCAAGCTAATAAAAACAGACAGAAGTATGTCATTTCAGTGGATTATCTGTGTAGCCATTTTTCCGTTTTAGGATGACGTGATGTTGGTATAGCTATTTTTAGATCAATAATGACGTATTTTTACCGCTCTCTAATGTATAAGGGTAGATTTCGGTCAACAAAAAAACATGGCGACAAACTTGAAGTGGGAAGATTGTCTCCGCAAATATAGGTCAGTATGCAACCGCGCGCCATTACTTAGCCATCCATTGGCTAAATTGCATCACATGACTACTCTATAACGCACTTAAATTTTTATTCAACAATAATTGGATAAAACTAATGAAAAAATGGTGGCGGCCTTGTGAATGGCCTATGGAGCTTATTCTCTATTGTAACGCCACCATCAAATTTCAATTATTCACTTACGAGGGGATAAAACATACATTGGACAGTTGTTTTGGACTAAATGAACTCTACTCTTTCCATCTAAACTAGTCTAAAGCTTAGATTTTCTTTCCCTTTAAAGCTTACAAAACATTTCTGTAAAATAAACTTATCTCTACATACGGTAAGAATTCCGCTAATTCAAGGACGAGCAATGTGAAGATAACAAATTATTAGACTGCTTTCTGTCATGTTTTGTCTAAAACAACAACAATAGCGATTGCTCGATAGGATTATCGGTCGCTCCATGCAGGAGGTAAGACACCCAACGAAAAGTCTCAAACTTTTAGAGTGCTTTTCCTAATGTTTGAGTACTTGAATTAACGGAATTCTTACCGTACCTAATAAATGAAAGCAAATAATTAAGCATGATAACTTATTAATGTCTCATTTTTCATTCTTGACGTTTCCTTTTCTTGTATCCTTTATGTTCATAAATGTTTAAATTAGGCTATTAATTCAAGTTTTTCAATCTATTGTATATATTTCGAATACCCTTCACCATCACCTTAAAACACACTCATTCACCTACGACTTTGTGCTTCCTATCTCAAATATCTATACCACTGTTCTCGGAATATAACAAGCTATATGCTTTTTTCCCGTCGCCCTTTTAAAAGATAAAAAAGAAATATATGTACAGTTCCTTATGGTGAATAAAATGTCAATTCAAATTCAAATGATATTCATTTGGGGTGTAACGTTTTCTTTTGCAATGTTTATGTCACAAGCATTACGGATAACAGGTCTACAAATAAACCTTATAAAGGGCCAGAACAGAGCTGTCAACCAAAGTCACGTTATATATATATATATATAAGATACCTACTTTAATTACTCGTAAATATCATCGGCTATTTTATGGTCTGAGGGTATATAAGTATGTTACCAGCTTTAGAGTCAACAGGTCTATAAATAAACCAGCTTGGTCAAGTAATAATAAAAACAACGACCCTTTTCTTTGTTGTGGACAACTTGTGGTCTTGATGCTTGTTTTGCTGCCATGCGAACTCATTTACAATGTTTGCTTGGGACAAGTAACAATACTGTGCAATACAATTGTCCGTTCTCGACTGAAAGCCCAAATCACTTTTTATCCCCGCCCATGTCCCCCCCCCCCCCCCAAAAAAAAAGCCATTTGTTCGTTGATCTCATTATAAAAAAACAAATTTACTGGCGAAGAATTTCTGGAAATCGAGCTGAGTGAATAGATAATTTGAAATGAATGACACAGTGTGTTTGTTACTTTGACATCTGATCCTAATAGGTCTAAAAATAAGGTTAATAGGTCAGTGGTGACTTGCCAATACTAAAACAATTGTTTTATATATATGGATTTTCTAGCAAAAAAAAGATAATTCTTGTTATTGTGCCTATGTGACTTAGTCTTCAAAAAAGACCCAACACAATACCGCATCATAACATTTTGAAACATTTAACAAAATAAAACTTAAAAACGGAGGAAATAACTTTTTTTAAATCCCAGACTGTTGCATAGTTATGTTTTCAAAATTGATATCAATAGCTGGGCGCGTAACTCAAGTATCCCGCCGCTAGTTCATCCCATTTTCCGTAACAACTTCCCATGTGACACGGCTGTTTGTTTTGTAAATGCCCCATGTGTGTTCCTATACTCAAAAACACACTATGACATAGATTTTACCAGCGTCCTCTATCTTTCAAATGATAAACTGACCTTCGGAGGTAACTTAATCCAGAAAACCCTTGCGTAAACTTTGATCTGACATCTGACATCATCAGTGTTTTTCGGTGTTTTCAATAGCTCTTTAGAGCTAATGTTTATTTTTTATAATCAATCGTCTAGAAACAAAGCTAAATAAATATGCGGAACTCAAAATAAACTTTATTTAAAAAATCTATCTTTCGATATGAGAGAGAGTAACTCTGTTTTAGAACTTGGTCCTTGATTTCCGTGCTTTGTTTCTGCCAAAAATACGTTCAATTCTATTCCTCACACCAGACAAATATTCTAATGATATCGATTTCCTCAATACCTTCCGTAATTTTTGTTGAGCCAACTTACTTGGCGGGTTCTTTCAGCAGCCATCTGGAATCTTTTCAGCAGAATTTTTATATAGAAGCAGGAGACAAAATTTTTGTGACTGACAAAATATATGGTATTTTATACATGTATTCTGACTTAATGTCTACAGACAGAAGCACGCCCAACTTTCAGGTCTACATCCACCTGGTTCAGTCTTAAATTCAGACAGTTTCCTTTCAGAAATGCTCAAAAAATAAACGACTGGGGCCCAGACAAAAAATAGTAAAAATGCACTTTCTATCTAAAAAACCGAAGTGGAGAAACTGTACACATATTCAAATGACATAGAATGTATACTTTTCTCATGTAACTGGTTCCACGTTCTCTCGAGCCTAGCTACGCTGTTCGGATCATACCTTTTCTTGAACAAAATACTGTCCCAGTGTAATGTGCATTAACTCTGCGAGACCATTGGAGAGTTCGGGTGAACCCGCCTTTTATGTGATTGGCTGCCACAAAGAGGTCGGCGGAGTCCAAAAACATGCTACACATGTGCGCTATTTGACTCTGGTCTGTCGAATGATAAACGAGTTCAACTTCGGCCAGGGATACTCAAAGCTGCAGGAAAAAATCGGTAAGTTTTAGATCATTCTTCATTTATTGGTTATTCGTAAAATACGACCAGTTTTGCACCTATCGCATGCTTCTTAGTTTAATTATCGATTTTTTGCGGATTTTGTTTGTTACGAAACGCATTGACTATCCAGAAAGCCTAGTAATAGTCATGACTTTCATTCGTATTCCAATTCAACCGTTATGTTTAAGCAACTATAAGAAATTTAACTTATTTCAGCTTGTGCATCTCAGGCATTTTTTTTCGGTAAATGCGTAGTTAAAGAATCGAGTTAAGCTTTACGTGTTCGGTGTAAAGAGACATTTTTCTCATGGTATTGTCTCCCTTTAAAACTGTGTTGTATAACACACTAATTAAAGCAGCTATTTAAAAAAAATTACTTATATAAGCACGTTCCAGTTCATCCACTCTGAAATGTAACGTAAGCGGTAGCATGCTGCATTCCCTTTACTTGACTACTAGAGTTTATTTATAGCATTAGCAAAGGTCATAATTTCTGTGGGCATTCTGACCACGAGAGAGTAATTGTAAGCACATTGCATTACGGTCGGCCAGCTTCCCGACAGTGTCCGAATGTAACTGGCAGCTCGCTCAGTAATTTTGCCCCCAGTTACAACTTCTTGGCTATGTGGCCTTGAAGTCTACCAGTTTAGTTGTCGTGTGGACAGTGGTAAAACCGTAAAACAAACATGTTATTGTAATGCCGATGCTGGAAATCTCCACTCGGGACTGTTACTAGATATTGAATTTATGAACACTAAAACAGACGGGCACAGGGAACATCTTCATCGTTAAATAGCCATTGAGTTAAAAAGGGGTTAGGCCTATGTTATTTGGACCTTTATACCTAATCTTTAGTCGTTGTTTCATGAAATTTCATTAGGTTGAAGACAGCCATGAAATTGTCTAGGCCCCTATAGTTAGTAGAATTTTCAGTAATAAGTGTTAAGGGTGTACCTCCCCCCATTGACTACGTCTTGAGTCTCCATTGTCCGGGTTAAAACATAGACTCCCGCTCACCCACAGTGAACTCGCTGAGATGACAGCCCTCGGGGTCCCAGGATGAAGTATCTCCAGATAATAAATGTTATCAGTCTCCATTTATAAGAGATGTATCGGGCGAAGGGAAAAATGATGAATGGGCTTATATATGCGTATAAACGAACTGGGGCTCGTTCTACTAAGCTGGCGCAAAGTTACGCAAATGTTTACAGCATAGAGTTGTGCCTCCAAACGTGCGGCAATGTGCAAGTTCCTATAATTTAAAGTGGCATGAGCTGCCAAAATGTTGATATTTTGACGTTAAAACAGAATGTTGAAATTATTGGCTATTTTTCTCAAGGCTTATAATTCAGAAGCTTTTTAGTGCTTCTAGTCTCGAAAATGTGCGATGAAGTATTGTTTTGAACTAACTCTGGCTTAGAATGAATGAATGGTCGTCCCGGTTATTTAAATTTTGTTTACTTTTCGAACACGTTTTCGGTTCGTACAGGCCACATACTGTATGGATTTTCCTCATTTCAACGCCAATCATTTAGTTTTTTGATGGTTTTCAAAGCCTCATACTGTCGTGACGATCAGGAATTATGAAAAAAGTGTGAATTTTGGCAGCTCATGCCACTTTAACAGGCGTTTGCAACGGACGCAACTTACGACTGCTTAGTAGAGCGAGCCCCAGGTGAGTATACGAACCGATTTACAAAAGCGCATGCACGAACTACTGGGAAGATGAAAAAATAACAGTAATGTATTCTTCGTCTCCGAACGTGCTCTTGAGATGTGAAGGACGGGAGGCGGCGCGATTAGAAGTATGATAATCCATGAGATTATAGCCATCTCGGTTTTGATATATGAATTTATGAACACTAAAACACACGGGTACAGGGAAAATCCTCTTGTCTAAAATAACCATGGAGACAAGTTTCTAATTGTGTTAAAAAGAGGTATATCATTTGGACGTTTATACCCAATCATAAGTTGATGAAATGAACTCAAACCCATAATATTTCATTAGGTACGTGGCAGACAGGAGCTTGGCCTTAGTAAGTAGAATTGTATGCAGCACTTAGTAATACTCTGACAATGCTAACTGATCTTCAACTATGGCAAGACTATGTTAGGGATGATAACTGGTACTAATATGGATCAACTTTTGACGAGTGTGGAAAATGGGAGAATATTTTTTAGTAACGCATTCCTTGAGAAAACACATGGCCGGCAACTCTTTAAGAGTCAAACTCTCAACACTGAATTCTCAATGTAGTTTTGATCTCTAATGGGGTATGTAGACATTGCTACCTAAACAGATACCCTCTTGTAGATGAGGTACAAAACCAAGCACACTTGGTCTTCAATACATACAAGCATTCCGAACTAACATCGGCTGTCTTCGCTTGTTTCCGTCCAGCGTTGATGTACGTAAATCCCCGAATTTATCCGAGTGTACGTAAACGATCACAAACCTTTCGTCTTGAGAACGATGTTGTACAAGTTTTAGTCTTGAATGTGAACAAGCTTAATGTAGCGGATTGAGCCCATTAGAGATGCTGGATTTGTTCATTCTCCAGTATGTCGTATTTGGGCGGACTAGATTTCTTTAATTTCCATGTGGATTGGAATATTTGATTTGTACTTTTTGTAGGTTTGTCAGTAGCCGACAAAATTCAAATTGCCGGGACGTATGAGTACATTTTAATGTTGTGTTGCTTATAAAAACTACCTTTATGTACATCCCCAATATTGATCAACGGAAAGCTCTTGAAAGCTTTTGATATACTTAAGAAATAAATGACGTCCTGATGAGCTATGTGTTTATAGATTTAGGATCTGAGGCAGAAGATACCACCATTCGAAGCGACTTCAGACCGAATACCATAAACCAATTAAACCTTACCCGACTTTTTTGAGTTCCCATCCTCTCTTGTGACAAAAACCACCTGGTACAACAGACCTATTGCCTTGTGACGTCATAGGAGGAATAAAATGACTCATGGAAATATGGAAAAACGTCGCTATACTTCAAACAAGATCCCCATTTCATCAGATTTTTTTCGACGTCATTAGGTTGCCGATCATTTCGGATCCTTTGTGGCTCAGCCAACCGTGTAATCGACTCTCCGTTGAATACAAGCTTTCCATTGGATTTGAATTTTACTTAGTCTATAGAACAATTAATTGGACTATTTACTTGATCGTCCCATGTGGAAGAGGTACTCGTGGAAGATTGGGGTTGCTCGGGATAAGAGGTTCAGTTTCCACCCCGAATAAACCTGGTAACGCCAACATATGAGTGAAATAATGTTTCTACCCCGGTAACGCCAACATATGAGTGAAATAATCTTGAATGTGACGTAAACCATCAATCAGTCAAGCTCCAACTAATGTTGCGGAAACATGTCATTTCGAGCATAGAAACTAAATCATGCCAATTTAAAGTGACATGAGCTGCCAAATACAGTAAAAAAAATTCCGTTGAAACAGAATTAGTTAATCCTTCGTCGTCATTGTCAAGAAGAAAAAAGTAAGAGCTTTCAGCTGATACCAATCTTGCAGTTGTAAGTTTAGGTAGCTTTATAAGCAACAAACTCCCCTAAAGACGTCCTTGTACATCCCGTCTATTTAAATGTTGTTTGTTGTCCTTGGTTCGTACGGTTTACTGACTTTACCAATATTTTTATTGCAATTTCAATCCTTTATACTTTTTTTCAAGGTACTTGAAACTCTCAACTTATCTTGACAAACAGAATTTATTAAAACAGTCCGAGTTTTGGCGGATCATGCCACGTTAATTAGACCTTTCTTTTTTGTTAGGATTTGAATTTTAGAAGCTGTAGAAATCGCATTGTGTCTGGTCCATACTTTTACACAACTATTCTTCAGATCTTGTCTCCATATAGTTATTTTAGGTATTCTCTGCAGTGCGTGTTAAAATTGAAAAAACACAGGGTTTATATCAAAGGTAACACCTGTGTAATGCACTAAATTGTGTAAACACGTTCAATGCGTTATTAGGCTGGCTATCACAAAAGCGACATTTTGGCTGAACGCATTGTTAACTTTAATGTGTGAGGTACACTCTGTTCAGCCAGGCGTAATTTCCATTGTGCTTTTTTTCTTGACCCTCTTTTCAACTTGTTTTTCTCGACAACATTACTGCTGAATGAGACGGCTTAGTGGAGTTCAGAAAGGTTGTCGACTTTGCTGAACTAAACGTAATTAACACGATTAACGATAAGACTCAGGTGAAACAACACAATGATTCAGTGTAGCATACGGAGTATGCATAAATCACATGTCATTTAGCTGAAGAGCCTAGCTTCTATCGCTTTTTAGCGGATTCCCATCCAACTGCCTACTATCAATATAACAGTGAAACTTTGATAATCGACATCGGTGGTTTTTAGATAGTTGTTAGCGAATGGTCTTCCGATAATTGAATCCAGGCTCCGCTAACAATACCACCTCCATTCAGAACAAACATCGACTGTCTTCGTTCGTTTCCGGTCAGCTTTGAAATCATTCGGAACAGTCGGAACTCCCTTCGGCTATCTTCGCTCGCTATCGGTCGGCTTTGACAAGGTATTTCACACACGTAAATCCCCGAAGTTTCAGAGTGCATTCGGAACTAACCTTGGCAGTCTTCGTTCGCTTTCGGTCAACTTTGACATCGATCGGAACTAACCTTGGCAGTCTTCGTTCGCTTTCGGTCAACTTTGACATCATTCTGAACTAACTTAAGCAGTCTTCGTTCGCTTTCGGTCAGCTTTGACATCATTCTGAACTAACTTAAGCAGTCTTCGTTCGCTTTCGGTCAGCTTTGACATCAATCGGAACTAACTTTGGCAGTTTTTGTTCGCTTTCGGTCAGCTTTGACATCATTCGAAACTAACTTAAGCAGTCTTCGTTCGCTTTCGGTCAGCTTTGACATCATTCGGAAATAACTTAAGCAGTCTTCGTTCGCTTTCCGTCAGCTTTGACATCATTCGGAACTAACTTAAGCAGTCTTCGTTCGCTTTCGGTCAGCTTTGACATCATTCGAAACTAACTTAAGCAGTCTTCGTTCGCTTTCGGTCAGCTTTGACATCATTCAGAACTAGCTTTGGTAGTTTTCATTCGCTTTCGGTCAGCTTTGACATCGATCGGAACAAGCCCTCGATGCAACTCAACTTTGGTGAGGGACGATATTAAGCGTCAGTTATTATTCGTTACAGGGTTTGTTCGAGGGGGATACGGAAATATATGGGGTCAGTAAACGAATATAACGGGCCCAATATACTGTTTTTCGGCCCCATATATTTCCGTATCCCCTCGAACAAACCCTGTAACGAGTTTATCCATCCGAAGCTCTAAATTGACAATCAAGCCTTCCTTCTCAAAATTGGCCGCTGTTTCATAAAAGGCAGAAAGTGAACTCTGTAATATGCATGACACGAGCACACACTACTGACAAGTGTCTAGAATGACGTCACGAGCTGACGAGTGTCTAGAATGACGTCACTAGCCATATATGTTAGCCGCCCTGTATGAATCAGCACTTCGACGTAATATGGAATATACAGGGTATCCAGGTAACAGGTTTGAACCAATCGAAAGGAAGACAGTATTAATGTGTTATGGTCTGTTTCCACGGACTTGCGTTAACGCGTGCGTTGACGGATGCGATTGTTTAACGGATAGGGTGAAGTGTTTCCACGGACTTGCGTTAACGCATGCGATCGACAGTGCGTTTTTTTCGGTTTGGGGAAAGAATGTGAATAGGTGGACATCTATATAGCTTTTACATGCAAAATACATTTACAACACAAACACAAGTTAGTAAAAATGAGTAAACGAACTCACTCGGTGTTTCTGTGCATTTCTATCTGACAGCAAAAGGTCATCAGGATCGGAAAACCCCTTCGATGACGTCATGATTAGCGAAATCCCTCGTCCTTTACCTGGTCCGATGCGTTAAAAATGAGACAAGCTCCATTCTTCTTCCGTTAACGCGTGCGTTAAAAACTATCGGACTGACCATGGAAACACTATAGCGTATTTCTGTAGTTCCCATTCTTTGGGGAAATCGCATCCGTTAACGCATGTCCCTGGAAACACACCATAAGGTGGGATAAATATTAATACACAAAATTGCTTGACGCAATGTTGATCATCTGACGCAAATATACAATGTAGGTCAATGCTTATTCCATTTTGTACAAACAAATCGACATCGATGTGATCTTGCATGCCTGGGGCTCGTTTCACTAAGCAGTCGCATCGCAAACAAAACGTAGTTGCCAACGGATAGTGAAGAGATACGACGTCATGCCACCTAAATAAGGATATATACTTTCGAGCTCCCGAAGTTCGACATTTCTCCTGAATATGAGATTCATTGCAAACTAAATGATATCCTTAAAAATAAATAAATATTTAGCTTCGAAGCTGTATTATCTGGAAATGCGTGCGATTAAGCCTGCATGGTGCTTATTCAATTGTTTTTCCTTTTTTCGATCCTAAAAATAGGCCATATTTACCCTGCCCTTCACCAACATTCACGAAAGTAGTATCAACAGAAAATTATCGATTTGGTAATTCACAAAATGCCAAACATAATTATGCTTTAAATACATTTACCCAATTTTTTTCAGCATGCGCTTCTTAGATTACTAATTCTCGAGAGAAAATAGATAAATCTTCTGTGTGACACATGTTAACCGATGCATGTAACATGTTCGTATGGTACATAGGACAGTGTGTTGGACCAATAACACATTGCCTGCATGGTTTGTGCTATTGTTTGACAGAAAAAATCGATAAAAATAACTTGTGATAATGATTTTAAAGGTCAAGCTACAGTAGGCCTAATTATCTGCATATAATACATTGTAATATACTTCAATTTTATCTCGTTTTTAAACCTGTTTCTATTTTTTTTTTAATACGCTCTCTCGTAAAATGGGCGCATATTTGTTTACCGTTGCCCGTCTGTCCGTCCGTCGGTCTTTCCATCCCGCGTTCGTGTCCTCTCCGTAACTTTAAACCTATTGTCTGCATTTAATTTTTTTCTTCTGATATATGAAGCTTAAGGTAGAGGATGTGTCATGTACCAAAATTTGGGTCTCGATATTTGTGGCGACCAAAACAGTCACCAGTTTTTATACGCCCGACTTAAATTAGAATGATGGTATCACCACCGCCGTCTGTCCGTCCGTCCCGGATTTCCTTCCGCTCCAAAACTTGAACAGTTTTGATCTAATCTTTTCAATTCTTTCACAACATATACCTTGTGGGTAGAAGGTGTGTCATGGACCATTTCTGACATCTTCAGTTGCATAATATTGCATCTATATTTAATTATGTAATATCTCTTTAATAGTCTATATCTGTGTTTCTTTAATACGTTCTATAACTTGAAGAGTTTTGACCCGAGCTTTACAATTTTTTTACAACATATACTTTAGGAGTAGAAGGTGTGTCATGAACCATTTATGACATCGTCGATTGCATAATATGGCTTTTACATTGGATTATGTAATATTCTGTCTTAGTCTATATCTTCGCTCCTTTCCGCTCCCTAACGTGAAAAGTTTTGATCTAATCTTTACAATTCTTTCACAACATATACTCTATGGGTAGATGGTGTGTCATGAACCATTTCTGACATCTTCAGTTGCATAATATTGCATCTATATTGAATTATGTAATATCTCTTTTAGTCTATATCTTCATTCCCTTCCGCTCCATAACTTGAAGAGTTTTGATTCGATCTTTACAATTCTTTCACAACACATACTGTATGGGTACATGGTGTATCATGTGCCATTTATAACATCTTCCGTTTCATAATATGGCATCTACATTGGATTATGTAATATATATTTATGTCTATATCTTTATTCCCTTTTTGCTCCATAACTTGGCCAGTTTTGATACAATCTTTAGAATTCTTTCACAGCATACACGTTTATTGGTAGACGATGTGTCATCAACCCTTTATAACATTTGGTTGCATATTATGCCATCCACATTAGATTGTGTAATATTCTCTTTTAGTCCAGATCTTTTGGCCAGTTCCTGACAATTTTGTATCGAATTTATACCTAATGGGTAGATGGTGTGTCGGGAACTCCTAAGGATACCCCTGGTTACATAATACTACATCCATATAAGTTCATCTAAAAGAAAAGAAAATCTTTCATATCAACATAGGTTTTCAATGGTCGAAATTTAAAGAAATGGGTTCTATAATGTAGATTAATCAGTCACAGCGGAGGGCGTATGTTGAGTTTACTAAAACTCTTGTTGGAAATTAATATTTTTTTTCAGTTATAGCTAGCTTATGGGTAGACGATGTGTCCCGTAACAAAAGTAAATTTGTGGCGACCTAGCCTTTTTGCAGTCAGTAACTCGGGAACTATTGCATGGATTTAACCAAACAATTCTATAATAACTAGCTTATCGTTTGTGGATGTGCCCCGTACTAAAATTAAATCGGGGTCTTGCTATATGTGTCGACCAAAACAGTCACCCAGCCTTTTGGCATTCAGTAATTGAGGAAATGATGATAACCATCGTGACCAAATCAGTCACTAATCCCAGTCTTTTTTAGGTGACTGAAGGATTCTTCCTGCTGAAATTCTGTGCAAGCCAATCTTTAATATTGAATATGAAGATAGTGTGCTACAATGCATTTACCCTTGAGGGCGTATTATGAGTTTCTTGAACTCTTGTTTTTCACAAAGACGGCAGATTTTCTGTGTTGGCGACGATAGTCTATTTTTACTTTGGTCACCGCTTGTTTTTCTTTTATTGGCCGTGTATTGTTATATAAATTAAATATTGTTGTGTTCACATTTTAAGAGAAACCAAGCAAATAAACCTACGTCGTACAGAATCTCTAGAATAGGTCGTAACCATGATTAACTTACTTATTTGACGGCGTTGCCATGCAAAAATGGTCTGTACTTTCCAATGGCGTGCACCAAAATGTCGTCCGTCCCACGTAATCTCCAACGGTGCTTATTTGAGGGTTGATTCTCCGAACAGTTATATCCTACGTTAGTCTGATGCAAGGCGTATAACGGCGATGATAAGAATTTCAATATAATGGTACAGCCAGTCCCAATGCTATAATTTGGTGTAAAATATTTTGAGAAACAGCCCCCTGTGCCCTCTCTTACAAAGCTGGCGTATGTTACGTCGGAAGTAGATCAGTGTTAAAACCATAGTAACTTGCGCTCTGGGCCTAGTTTCACAAAGCGATCTTAGCTAAGTGTGATCTAAACTACCATGGCAACCAATGCTAAAGGTATACGTTGCCATTGGTAATTAAGATCACGTTAAGCTAAGATAGCTTTGTGAAACTGGGCCCAGGACACCTGTGCACAAATTTACGCCAGCTTTGGAAGACAGGTCCAAGGACGTGGGTTCCCTATATAGTTTTATCACAGATTTACATCAGACATAACATTGCTACTGTTGCCATGGCAGTAAGGCCTTGCATTGGACTTCCGTCGGGAGAAAATGTTTCGAGAAACAGCACTATGCTAAAACCATGGCCTTTTAATTCAAAATGTTTATAGTAATGAGATTTAAAAAAATTGTTGAGGTTGAAAATTGAAACCGTTATCCTATCGAGCTCCCCTAGCAGATGGTGTGTATCATAAATAGCTGCCTGTCATTTGCACACAGTTGGTTTAAAGCAATTCCCAATATCATTTTCATATTACAGGTCAGGCTATAGAAACGAATGGAGGACAAAGAAGACGGTCGACAGACATGGGGCCGAAACATAGATTTTCTTTTTATGATGGTGGGTCAAGGTGTTGGATTCGGTAACGTCTGGAGGTTTCCTTATATTTGTTACCGAAATGGAGGAGGTATGGTCAAGTATTTTTTGTGTCAGTGGCATTTAGAAGTTGAGTTGATAATAACATAAGGCTTCTTTATGGATTGCAACTTCTTCTTTA
This sequence comes from Lepidochitona cinerea, assembly GCA_963971465.1. Lineage (NCBI taxonomy): Eukaryota > Metazoa > Mollusca > Polyplacophora > Chitonida > Tonicellidae > Lepidochitona > Lepidochitona cinerea. Next base: position 61,911,514 of record OZ020552.1, on the reverse strand, counting down.
TTGTAAACAAATACAATAAAGAAGAAGTTGCAATCCATAAAGAAGGTTTATGTTATTATGGTCTAGTATTGTTATATTCTTGTTCTCTTTTTCGCCAAAGTTGTTGGCCAATATACTCCTTTTACGTAAGGAGCCTCGGTGGGCCAGTATGTTTGTGTGATCGTCCCTCGGTCCCATACAGACCTTCCGTCAATGCGGCGCGGGTTCGGACCACTTTCAGACCAAATAAACAATTCCTGAGTGGATGTTTCGCTCGGTTGCCGTATGCAGAAGAGTTGCTAGGTACTCGCCGAAGGTCGGGGGTTTCTTACGGGGAATGAGCCCGTTTTCCTTCCCCCCCTAAACCTGGCAAATAGGAAATTAATTGTCTACTGATGCCATATACCAACTTGGTTACGTTACAACCTTAGTCCTGTCTTTTAAAGCTGACGTAAAAAGGAGTGATTGATATTTTACGCCGTACTCAAGACTATTTTATTTATATAGCTTTAGTGGGGGAAGAAACTGGGCTTATTGTCCTGTACCTGGCAACTCTCCTACATATGTGCATAAATGAAAGGCTTCTCTTATAACAATAATGTGAAAATGCCAAGCCAACATATACATTCCACAATCCCACATTAGTCCGAACAACCTTTAGGGGGCTTCGGTGGTTTAGGCAGCAGAGTGATACTGTCTCGGTACAAAATAGGCCTTCCATTGATTGGTCGGGGGTTCGAATTCCAGGTCAGTCGGTTTCTTCCAGGCAAAAAGCCTCACCCCCTCGCCTCTTAACATGACATCCCCAACATATTGGAAAATATAATGACTGCGACGAAGAGATCAAGCCATCAACCAAGCAAGCAACTTTTATAACATTTTTGATGAAGGTATTCATGACATGGTCATGAGGAACCCATATGAGGTCAAAGGTCAGCTGGGCATAGAGGCGGTTATTTTGACAATGTCGCCTAAATGCTAAACTGTAAAATATGTAAAATACCAATCAAACAACTAATCCCTATGCAACAGGGGGCCCCCGTGGCTCAGTAGGTAGAGCGTTGGACGCTCAATCCGAACAGCCTTCCACTAATGGGTCGCAGGTTCGAATCCCACTCAGTCCCAAAAAAATTTGGAAAATTTCCTGACTGGGTTTTCACTCGAACGACCTATGTGGGATGGTTGCCAGTTACCAACGGAATGTCGTGGGTTTCCTCCGGGCATAGAGCCCGGTTTCCTCCCACACTAAACTGACAACGCCGCCATATAAGTGAAATAATCTTGAGCGCGGCGTAAAACACCAAACAAACAATCAATCAATCAACCTATGCAACAGCAGGTGTCGATCAATCTGCTTTACTTTCAAAACAATTCTATAGCAGTCGTATGAACGGCATTATTTCAATTTTCGACGATAAAAGCATTTATTTGCCGTAGACCATGTGTATCTTTGCCCTAAAGGCTCATGTGATAGGGATCAGTGTTACATAAAATTGTATAAAGATCTCATTTATAAACAAAAGCTTATGAAACCAGCTCTGTCTGTCACCTCTTCAAAACAAAGAGTATTCCATTTCGAAACACAAATTCTGTCGGTTTACTTACAAAAACAAAAATATTCCAAAAAAAATAATTTAATCTTGTCATCTCAATCATGTGAATGACTAACACGAATTTAATAGGAATGTTAAAATAAAGAATAATAAATTCCGAAACTCACTAAACGAAAAATATCGACAAAACTAATTGTTTTCTTGTCTATGGTCGGATTATGACTCCTTAGCAACTTTCTTAGTTGGTTTTGTTTTCAATCCTGACATGTAGATCGCCGTATGTGGAAGAGTTGCCAGGGGAATGGTCGGGGTTTCCTCTGGGCAAATAGCCCGGTTCCTCTCCCAATGAGGCTGGCAACGCCACCGTATAAGTGAAATAATCTTGAGCATCAACCAATCCTTAGATTGGCCAATCTGTTAAATGCGGGGCACGCCGAGCTGCAGATGAAGCTGGGTTGCTTCTCAGAAATTATCTGACTGGGTTTTCACTCGAACGACCTATATGAGATGGTTGCCAGTTACCAACGGAAGGTCGTGGGTTTCCTCCGGACATAGAGCCCAGTTTCCTCCCACAATAAAACTGGCAACGCCGCCATATAAGTGAAATAATCTTGAGCGCGGCGTAAAACACCAAACAATCAATCAATCAATCTCAGGATTTGCAACCATTCAATCATTCCTCATTGGATAAAAATTCCGAAATAAATTTTCTGTTTTTTTTTTCTTTTGAGATTTGCACTAGAGACACCACGAGTAAGTTATCGTGCTTATCTTTCTTCTATCAATAATCTAACAATCGATTGCATTTTTAATGTTTCAGGGGCCTTTTTGATTCCTTACCTATTAGCTGTAATAGTATTGGGGATTCCTGCGGCTTTCCTAGAAGGTGCTCTTGGACAATTTACTTCCCGCGGAATGATCCGGACGTGGGATATAGTGCCTCTCTTCTCAGGTAATTTTATTCCTTAATTTTTTGACTAAAAAAATTGTTCCCGATTCGATACACGTAAACACAGAAAGCAAGGCATCATTGAAGGTTGGACAAACATTTGGCAACAGATATAAATTTTCGACGATTGCATCCTCCCATCGGAAGAGCGGTGGGACGGTAACCGTAAGTCGTGAGTTCGATTCTCACCCTGGCCCGGATTTTTTTCCGGGTCAATCAGTGACGGTTAATTTACTAATTCAGTAATTTCCCTGATGATGATTGTAGCAAGTTTCTAGTTGTAATTAAAAGGGGGTATGTCTTATTGGAATTCAAAGTATATATATATAAACACATCACTAATGTTTTTAAATGGGGACAAGTCATAATTGAAAACCCACATAAATTCAAACCTATCCTCAAGGATCTGTTGTTGATCTTGACAAAAAACCGACACACAACTGAACTCTATTGGTGGCCCTTGCAGATCCAACGGTTCAGTTTATTTTTGACAGACATAGCATACTCCTGCTACACATTTGGCAGCCCATGTCACTTTAAGGCGCGGTACATCCACAGAGAGATGTTGTCGAACATACCCCTTGCTTAAGTGACATGAGCTACCAACATTTTCCCGTTAAAGCAGAGTATTAAGGTCGGCTATTTTCCCCAGACTTTCAACTTAGAATCTCTTTAGTGCTTCTAGTCTCGAAAATGTACGATAAAGTATTGCTATCTTAAGCTTAAAATGAATGAACATTCGTCTCGGTTACCTAAATATTTTTTTTTTTGATGACCTCCAAAGCCTCTATACTGTCGTGACAATCACGACATTATTTTTAAAAGTGCCAATTTCGGCAGCTCACGCCACTTTAATGACGTCATACTATGGGATGAACAGTAGAAAAGGATCAACGATGGCCACAGAAAAGTATACAGTTGTGCAGCTCTTGCGTGTCGCCACAAGCGCTTTAAACGTCACTTAAAGCAAGATACCTTGACTATCCCATAATTTTTGAAGTGACGTCATTAAGCTTATGGCCTATTGGTCCCATCCCTTATATGCCTTGATACATTATGTATAATATTAGGAACGTCTTTGTACTCATTGTAAATGACACTCAAAAAGACAATAAGCCTTTTTTTTCTCTCAATATAACAAGTAGCCATTTTGACGTTTTCTCTCTGTACAAGAAAAGAAGGGCTTTCTATATGGGTGTATATGTTGTATGTCTGTCATTTACTGATGTAGATGCGGGTATGAGTCGCTGGCTCCGTGAGTTCTACCTCGGCAATAGTTTTTGTACCATGTTTACACATTAGTGTCTCGTTCCAGAATCATATCTCTAAATTATCCCGAGCACCCATGCTCTGTTTAAGGATTCTATATCTGGCCCAGTTTCCTAGGTCATCAAAACGTCAAGTTTAATTGCCACAAGCTCTTCAAAATAAAAACTCCACAGACTTATGTTATGGTGTTCAGGGAGAGGTCAGGCTACTTTGACCTCGTAGTTATTTTAGGGACCGAGTTTTTCCGTGGACTTCAGAACTACATGTGTATACACATTTTGTTTACATGTATATATTATTATTTTTTTAGGGGGGGGGGGGTGTTCATTTTTTAAACAACAGAGTTGGTATACAGTCACTTAATAGCACAGCAGCTATATAAATAAACCATCTCGGAATGTCCATTGAAAAAAGTTCTTTTCGATGAACATCTCGACTTCAGCCAGATTGATAAATAAGGAGCCCTCCCTTAGCACACTCGTGACTAAAAAAAACAGAACTGTATTTAGAAGAAAAACAACAGACGGGTGTCTTTGTTTTTGACAGGCAGAAAAATTATTATTAATTTTTGTACCAAATTCAAAAGTTTTGCCATCATTTTCAGTTTTTTATTTGAAATTGAAAGTAAGATTTGTTCCCTCAGCCATAATATACGCATAGGCAGAATTCCGACTGTTTCGACTAAAACAGTGAATGTTAGACTATTTTACGGGCGTCACCTGACAATCAAAGCCAAAAGATTGTGTGTGAGGGACACAAACAATTCCGCCCATAAATTGGAAATTTAAAACTAAAAACAAAAAGACCCGAGTTTCACAAGTCAGTGTAATTTTCAAGAAAGTGCAATCCCATAAATAACGTGAACAAACGACCTAAAATGAGTGTTTTCCAAGACGTTGTTTTTGATCGATGGTTCAGTGAGAAAGCTTCATTTTACCTCCCCGGTTCCTCCCACAATAAAACTGGCAACGCCGCCATATAAGTAAAATAATCTTGAGCGCGGCGTAAAACACCAAGCAATCAATCAATCAATCATTTTACCTAAAAAATGAGCTAATGTTTATTGGTATATAAATTACATCATAAATTATCTGCATTTTATTTTATTATTTTATTGTAAAATTCCGAATCTCTGAGGCCTCCCAATTCTGTATGCTTCAATCAAAAACTCGTACCGGATTGCTTCAAGCTCTTTAGAACATTACTGCAAACTTCACGGAAACTGTTTGGCCGTCAAGACAAATGGACAATTTGACCTAAGTTATGTTAAAAGACTGGTTCATGACCTAGCCTACTATATTAAGCATAAGTCCTTCAAATGATCGAAATGGAGGAACATTTGCTTGAAACATATTTGAGTAATTACTACCACAGTCGGGAAACTTCGGCTGTCGTCGCTCACTCCCGGTCGGTTTTGACATGCTCCGGACAGTCTGCCCTTTTTACACGGTAATTTTGGGTCTGAATACAGATGACGCCGTAAGTGCATATACACATATTTCACAACAGACAGAAGAAAGAAAAATAAAAATTATAGTAAATGAATCAAACGCTGAAATCGTCTATAGGAAGATATTTTAATATGTTATTTAACCCGGTAAACCACATGATTTGTAACGCAAAGAAAACAGACGTATAGTTTCGGTACATATCAGGAATGCTTCTATTGTAACTGATCGAGGTTGAAAGTTAACAGATTGTTTCGGTCCGTTATATAATCACGGGGACATTTTTCTTTTGTTTTGATTTCAAGAGGATATGGGAATTGTACCTTCACGGCTTCCTTTTTTGATAGCCACATTCAAACTGACCTGCGGTCAATCAGAGGGTATTTCACGTACGTAAATCGCCGAAGTTGTCAGACAGGGTGTTAGTAACGCTGTCTTGTAAACGTTTTCGCTGAGTTCTGGTACTTTGTTGGATTTCTTGGCGCAGAAATAAAGTAGGTGACTAGCTCCAAAGAAAACTTGCCAGAATATAGGCCTATCTAACTCCAGTTGGACATCATTTGCCATTTTAACGTCATTTTAACGCTTGTAAGTCTAAATGGATAAGGAACGTTCGTCCAGGGTAAAATACCCACAATCTCATATTTGATCCATTCTTTTGATTAAAATCCAAGGGAAAAAGTTTTTCAGGCAAGAAATTTGGAGGATGGTTGCAGGTGATTAAAGTCCTATTGGTGTAATGGACAACCTTTTGAAAAAGCTCTATATTTTCGCTTTCATTTTTTGTGGGTTATCTACTACCGAAAGCAAACAAAATAGTGTAGTCCTAAATCATCAGCAGTCTGGCTGTCAGACAGTAGAAGACTATTCTATAAATCCTGCCCAATTCTAAGAAACAAATTTAGGTCAAAGAAGGCTGTCCCTGTTGCTCGGCAAAGAATTCCTCAACGCAATAGTCCTTGCATCAGGGGCAACGAGATTATTGTGAGGACTGTGGACAGTATTTTAGAGAGAGTGAGTGAGAGAAGACTTAAAGTGGCATGAGCTGCCAAAATGTTGATATTTTGACGTTAAAACAGAATGTTGAAATTATTGGCTATTTTTCTCAAGACGTATAATTCAGAAGCTTTTTAGTGCTTCTAGTCTCGAAAATGTACGATAAAGTATTGTTTTGAACTAACTTTGGCTTAGAATAAATGAATGGTCGTCCCGGTTATTTTAATTTTGCTTACTTTTCGAACACGTTTTCGGTTCGTACAGGCCACATACTGTATGGATTTTCCTCATTCCAACGCCAATCATTTAGTTTTTCGATGGCCTTCTAAGTCTCTTACTGTCGTGACGATCAGAAATTATGAATTTTGGCAGCTCATGCCACTTAAACGTCGCTTTCAACATCATTTCTGTGGCGACTGCGTTTTAGAATAATTTCTCACACTACACCCCCGACATTTCCACTCCCAGGCTGTGTGTCATTTTTTTGATAATCAACGTGTGAAATTATGGCCCAAGTAACGTAATGACCTCACGAAAGAACTGTCAAAACTGACGTCACAAAGTAATGCCCTATCGAGTCTTTCTTCAGGCAGCCATTCTTGAAAATAGAGGGATCTCATCGCATATGATTAGGTAGAGCTGCCTTTTTAAATAAAGCACTTAATTTTTTATGTAGTGTGAGAAAGGGATTATCCAACTCGAGTCAGAGTGTTACAATGAATATCACTCTCATTTATTAATTCCAAAGCCAATCGACTCGAGTAATATTCATCGTAACACACGGGCTTTGGTTAGGTAGCCCCTATATGTACAATATATGGGCATACATTCGTTGAACAAGACCCAATGTAATACAGTAAAATTTTCCTCTTTTAACGAGTGCTGCAATTAAGAAAATTTAGAAGACAAAACCTGAATCTTTTAAACAATATGGCGTATACAATTAGCAAGTCGCTTATCACATATTTTCAATCTCCTTTTCCTCTGGTAACATACCCTTCACCTTAAAAACTGCCAAAGTGAGACAAAAATTTAGATCTGGCGAATCTAAGCAACTAACCAATTCTCCATTCATTGTATGTGTTTTTTCTATTTCTTTTCTCAATGCGTTTTATAAAAAATCGTATGTAACTGTCTGTTTCTGGTGAATAAATAAATCAATCAATCAAACAGAGCCCTTTTAGAGTCAAAATCTCAACGCAGAATGATTTATGACAGCAGTTTTGTACTTTGTTTTAGTATGTCGGTTAAATATACAATACATGAGTATTTTCCGTTTTGTTGATTGCATACCTGCTCGTCAGCGATCATAATTTCAAATTTGTTCGAAATTCGTGCCTGGTCACATATGCTTTCATACACTTGTGTTTCTTTTATAAAACGTTATTTTACATTATGTATACAACCTACTGGTAAAAATGTCTAGTATTATCGAGCCTCGATTTGAAATCCAGATTTATGCTAAGTCACGAAAATGGGGATGACTGCATGAACAAATCCGAATGTGTTTTACCAAGTCTATGAATGTGGAATTGTGAAACGTCCCATTACACCATATTCAGGGCATTGACGCCTTTTGACCCAAATGTCACCATAAACTGCACTCTCTCTCAGTAAGTCAGAAACAGTGGCTTTTCTTCACTTCCTCGTATGAACTATTATGGGATGCATAAGAATAAACATGGCGAACGTTTTAGATGTGACATCAGTACTTGATGGGAACAAGTTAAAGTTGCCGAAGAACTTTATATATACATGAAAATGCGACAAGAAGCCTTGTTTGGAACCATTTGAGTCGGACTTTAGATATCTGAGTCGCGTGTTCTGTAAAGCTTTTAAAAGAACCAAAGTGCTCTCCGAGCTGCGGTTACTGGGACTGTCGATAGTTCAGTTCAGATTTGAAATCGCGCAACCGTTGACAATTTCAAAATCTACCGCGCATAATGTACATGTAGTATAAGCAGGCCCAAGACGCCAGTTTCACACTTCCCCATTCATAGACTTCTGGTTTTACATATTCGGAAGACTAATATAAAATATAGAAAACGACTTGTTAGTTTTTGGTTAATTATTGCTACACGTGTTTCCTATGCGCATGTAATAAACTAAATTACGCATTATATATATTTTTTTTTTCTACTGTTGAATGAGTTCCAAATATATGATAAATTTCGGTTAAACAGTTTTAGCCAATTGTTCGTCATTGTTATCGAAATATAAGCTTTACGCTGATACCAATCTTGTAAATAAAGGTTTGGGTTGATTTATCAGCAGTAAAAACTCGAGAATGAACTCATACATCCTGGCCAATTGGATTTTGTTTGTCATTAGCACACGTCTTCGGCTTATGCCCCAGTCACAAATCGGTTGCGATGCGTCGGCGATGGGTAAAACCCGGGAAATTTTAACAAAATCTTGAGACCGAGACCGATTTTGCACCCGTCGGAGGCGCTCTCCGGACGCCTGCGGCTTGTCGCAGATTTTTTAGGCATCGCCACAGTCGTCGCGGTCCCCAACTTTGAACTTAAAATTTTAAGATTGCTCGCAAGAATCACCCATTTTGGCCATCCAAGACACAATCTCCGATGACCTACGATGCCCTCCGATTAATCGTTTAAGTGACTGTTCTATGTACAACCAGATGAGGGATACCACGCTACAGTGTACAGGAAGAAATACAGATGCGAGGTCAGAAAACCCTCCTTTTCCCCCACATATACCCAGCTGGGGAAAAAATTAAAAGAAAAGACGCTCGCAGATATCGTCTCCGATGCAATCGGAGGCTAATCCCACGATTTTTCGACAAAACCGGGCCAAAATCCTTGAAAAAATCTCAGACAATGTGACTGTTCCACTTTTATTAGGATTATTGATAGGATTGTTCAAGGATTCTTTATTTTCTATGACGACCCCCGGCCAAAACTAGTCCCCGACAGATCGCCGACATTGTGACTGAGCCATTACTAAGATTTTTTTTTATTTTAACGCCAATCCTTTAGTTTTTCGAGGTACTTCAAACTCTGAGCTTCTCTCAAGAAAAAATAAAATAAAGGATTCGAAATTTGGCAGCTCAACCGACTTTAACGTACATCCCCGAGCTCCTTATTTTGCTTCTTGATAAACATGACCATCAATTATCTTATACGGCCTGGGGGTTTCCCGAGAGATTTTCCGATATCCAGCGACAGATGACGTTTTTTGATGACTTTGTTACTTCGACTGACGTGTTTTGTTGTAAAACGTCAGAACCGAGCGTCACATTCGAACGCTAAAGGCTTGCCACATGCGCAATGGCAGCGTGGGTGACAGGAAATTTGTGGAATTCTCACGATACTCCCGCTCCCTATTCCGTTTCATCGAAATTTCCCTAACATTTGTATACTCTTGTCGCATTCAGGGCCCTATATCCGGCAATGGTTAAAATGGTTGACCCTAAATTTTATTCACCAAAACTAATGAAAAAATGGTGGCGGCCTTGTGAATGGCCAATGGAGCTTATTCTCTATTGTAACTAGTTGAAGTTCTTCAAACTCTGTTGCCAAAAGATATTCATGATGGGTGGCAAACAGAGTTGAAGGACCGGTCATATTGGAAAACATGTAACTCTATTGTTCGCGGTTTTTCTTTCAATTTCTCCTAATTTAAGCAACCCAACCGGCCCCAACTTTACACACATTCAGTTCGATCCTTTAGTTCGCAGTTCCACCCAAAAAAGCGTTCAAACACTCACATTTCTGTTGCGTACATTTCCCAAGTTCATTTTGACGGAATCGAGGAGGCCAGCGGGAGATTCGGGCTGTCCTTCGAAAAACGACGAGGATGCAACACAAATGCGAGTGTTTGAAAGCTTTTTTTTTGGTGGAACAGTAAACTAAAAGATCGAACTGAATGTGTATTAAGTTTGGGCCGGTTGCATTGCTTGAATTAGGAGAAAATCTGAGCACAAAGTGTTGATTCTCAATTTTATATGTTTTCCAGTATGGCCGGTCCTTCAACCTGTTTGCCTCTCATCATCAATATCTTTTGGCAACAGAGTTTATATATATTGTAACGCGACATTGTAACGCGACATTCAACTTTCAATTATTCGCTTACGAGGGAATAAAACATACATTGGGCAGTTGTTGTAGACTATATGATCTCTACTCTTTCCATCTTAACTAGTCTAAAGCTTAGAGTTTCTTTCCCTTTAATTGGTCTTAGTGCTCTTATAAAACTTCCTTATTTGTACTTCTTGGTTAATCTACATTGGTCCTATTTGTGTTTGATATGTAGTATCTAATGTTTATTGTTTTATCCAATCTAGGTCTTGGGTACATGATGACGTCAATTTCCTTCTATGGAAAGACTGCCTACAGTTTGTTGTTTGCATGGGTTTTATATTACATGTTCTCGTCTATGACGGCGGTTTTACCGTGGTCCCATTGCAACAACCCATGGAATACACCTCTGTGTCGTGAGAATAAAGGGTCCAACATTTCATCGATGTCATTCAACGCATCCGTGGAATATTTTAACAACAGTGACACGGGCGTCGAATTGGGCGTAAATAACGGTACTAGCAAATTATGGATGGACCCTGCCACGGAATTCTGGGAGTAAGTTTATACACTAGTTAAAGTGGCATGAGCTGCCAAAATGTTGATATTTTGACTTAAAACAGAACGTTGAAATTATTGGCTATTTTTCTCAAGACGTATAATTCAGAAGCTTTTTATTGCTTCTAGTCTAAAAAATGTACGATAAAGTATTGTTTTGAACTAACTTTGCCTTAGAATGCATGAATGGTCGTCCCGGTTATTTAAATTTTGTTTTCTTTTCGAACACGTTTTCGGTTCGTACGAGCCTCATACTGTATGGATTTTCCTCATTCCAACGACAATCATTTAGTTTTTTGATGGCCTTCAAAGTCTCTTACTGTCGGGACGATCAGAAATTATGAAAAAAGTGTGTATTTCAGCAGCTCATGCCACTTTAACAAGACTAATAAAGTCCCATCGATTCGCTACTGACTCGAATAGCACTCAGTTCAAAATAACATGAGTATCTTCGATGTATTTTGGGTTGATTAATTGATGATGTGTTTCGCAGTTTCACCTATATGGTGACATTGGCATGTTAAATGGGTAGGAAACTGGGCTTTCTGCCTGGAGGAAACCCCGACATTCGGCGAGTACCTGGCACCGTGTAAGATGATCGAGTGAAAAATCCATTGAGTGGGATTCAAACACGTGCCTCATTAACTATGAATTGATGAAATTACATACTGATGCCTTATAAACCTTTTATTCACTGAAAAGGTTAAACACATTTGATTAAAACGTCGAAAGAAGTGCGCAGCGAATTTTCAGGCCTATCAAAACACTACTGGCAGCAATGGTTGTCCCAATATCATTTTGTTCTTCTACCAAATATTGGGCCAGTAGTTTCTTGCATGTAATGCTACTAAACATTGTTCGATGAAGATATAGTTGAATTATCTAGATACCACATGTGTACATTGGCCTAGCGTCTAAATAATGTCGACTATCGCCTCCTCCCGGTCCAATCTTAAGAAAGTGGACAAAATGTTAATTTTGACCCATTAAAGGAGAAGAAAACAAAAAAATAACTTTATGGTTCGGAAGAAGCGCGCTTATTTTTCCTTTCCAATGGTACTAAACGCATATTTTTGCTTTTTTTTCATGGGACATGATGCAGTTTATAAAATACCGTATTAATGTATGTTACATACACAAAAGAAATTGGTCAACTTTCAAAATCTCCCATTTAAACCCAGGTTAATTTCACTGTCTTCAAAGCATTCCTATCTCCAGAAAATTGTTTTCAGTTTCTCAAAACTTACATTAAATTATAAAGGAAGCTTTGAGGAATATGTGGCTAGCACAAAAATGGTATGCGTGGCATATCGGAGAGTTACGAAGGCCTGAGGATGAATTTAACCTAGGCTTAAAAGGCAGATTTTGAAAGTTGACCAATGTCTTTTGCTTATTGTGATCTTTTATTTACTTCACTGTCAGGTGTAAAAAAAATCGCAAAAATATGTGTTTGGTACCGTTGGAAAAGACACAGTAGCGCGCTTCTTAAGAACCCTAAAGTGATTTTTTGTTTTCTCCCCCATTAATAGTGGTCTTGTTCCCCAATTTGATCCGACAAAGCTTTGCTATCCTGCATGATAACGGCGAGTTCAATCGTCCAGCATGCGACTTTTAGACCATTTTTCTCTTCTACAAAACATGTCCACTGAGACAAAGAAAATGTTTATAGTTAAAAGCACACATGTCGCTAAAATCCAGATTATTGTTTACATTATAAGTTATACCAGTATGATGCGTGGGTATAGGCCTACAGTCTGATATTTTGTTGAGAAGATCAATATTTTCACGAGCCCGAAGGGCGACTGCATATAACAGAGCGTATGATAAGCAGGCCAGTGATTTTTTTTCACGCGATAGTAGACACAATTAAATTCATGGAGATTTTGTCATTCATCTATAGGCTAAACTGTCCAAACCTTTTAGGTTATATTGGTTGCATAGCCCGTGTTTTCTGGAATTACATTCGCCCGTTTCTCCACAATTTCTCGCACAGTGTGATCAGCGAAACGTTTTCGGTCGGCCGACGCCATGTTTGTTTACGTATTTTTGTTTGTAAACAGCAGACGGCATATCTCAGTTTCCGTGTACCTACGGAGTTAAGGACTCACGCACTGGTCGTTGGATGATTGCTGTCACCTGCACGCAGAGGGAGCAAATGCGGCAGGTTATCCGAGACTAACTGACTAATCGGAGACCTAGAATTTTCTCTGAATTGGGATAATATAGTAGATGTAGATGGCTTTCTGTATTTTTACTAGACAAAAAATTTCTCAACTTTCTATTTTTCCCAAAATTCGAACAACATTTTGACATCATTTTTATTTTTGAAACTGAAGTTGGAAATTTGATTTGTTAGGTACCCGCAACGAAAGCAAACGCCGAACCTTGGCATGCGGGCTACCGTCCAAATGATTTGAAGCTATGAGATTTCTAACGGTACAGTGGAAGGCCTATTAAACATTAAAGGGACACTTGCCGCGAAAATCCAGAAGACTGTTTACATTAAAAACAGTGGACGGTTTTCTGTATTTTTTCCAGACAGAAAAAGTTAGAAACTTTCTATTTTTACCAGAAATTGAAAGTTTTGACATCATTTAGTATTTTTAATTTGGAATTGAAAAGCAGATTTTTCAGGTACCCGCAATTTAAACAAACTTCGAACCTGAGCGTGTGCACAAGTGCCGTAATGGTTTGATTCGTGTTGGCCATCTAACGACACGGTATAATTTTACGAACTTTATCTAAGAAATACATACTTACGATCGAGTAAGAGGGACTATAAAAGCCTGCCGAGTGCAAACCACAGACAAAAACGCTTGAATGAGGGTAATCCAAAACTGGAGTTAACCAACACTGATCGGTGTTGTTGTTGTAATCGTTTGTTTTTCACCCTCATTTATACATTCTAAACCTAATTGGACATGCTTTATGTCTATGCTATGTTTAATTTTAGTGGTTTTAGATGTAGTAAGCTCGTGCAAATTGGTTTTCTTAACAAATGTCTAACAGGCTACGACGGCAAGTGGGCCTTTAATATTTATCAACACTAAAACACACGGGCGCAGCGTGTGTGATAAGAGTACGCAAATTTATGTATTTGTATATTTCGAAATGATGGAAGTTTCTCTTTAGTGACTCCCGAAGGTGCGAACATTTCATATGGCGTCCGTAGTTGATGGGATTAGGCACAAATAAGATGTACTAAAATTTACAAAAAGAAGACCGTAGATTAGGGTTAAAAGCTATAGGACTAGAGCCTACGGCGTAACCTGTTCACACGGTGTGATTTGTCGTACCGACTTGTACCATGCGATTAAAATAAACGCTTTTAAATGGTCGATACGATTTGTCAACCAAAGAGCAGTCAGGCTTATTTTGCTGTTTCAATTAAATCTACCATTCTCTTTTCCTTTCAGACGAAAAGTTTTATCCATTTCACCCGGTATCGAACACGTCGGTCAGCTGAAATGGGACATTGCATTGTGCTTGTTACTGGGCTGGCTACTGATCTATTTCTGTGTATGGCGCGGTATTCGACTCACCGGCAAGGTATATATATATTTTTGAACACTAAAACACACGGGCACAGGGAAAATCTTCTTGGCTAATATAACCATGGAGACAAGTTTCTTATTGTGCTAAAAAGAGGCATATCATTTAGACGTTTATACCCAATCATATGTTTGTTATAATAAACCACAACCCATGATATTTCATTAGGTTGACGACAGGCAGAAGTTTGGCTTTAGTCTCTTTTCATTTTAAATCTGCAAGTACCGCTAAAATGCTGATATTTAGTCGATGAAACAAACCTTTGAAATCATTGTCAAGTTTGTCAAGAAATTCTTATTAGAAAGTTTTATGCTGGATAATTTATTATGTTTAAAAGTTGTCTCTGCAATATCTAGAACAATGTCAAAACGACCCTAACCATTCCAATAACAAAACAATGTAATGTCAAATCAAATTACAAAACATAATTTTGCTAAACAAAGATCAAATTGGGGCAGACGGGTTTTCTACTCGAAGTGGACTTCTTTTTAAAGTCATAATAGTTTATTTTGTGGTCCGTCGTCTGTCTCTTGTTCGTCGTTCGTTTTCATTTATTGATATTGTTTACATTTATTGAAATTGTTTACATTTTATGAAATTGTTTACATTTAATGAAATTGTTTACATACATTGAAACTGTGCAGTAATATCCTAAACAGATATTTATAGTATTTTAAGTGTAAGTTCTTCCTTCCCAAGAAAAAATAATAATAAAAAAAATAAAATAAATTACTTCCCATCTTGTTGGACCCGAAAGTTTTCCAGATTTTTACTGGATTGTTTGAACTCTACAGAATTGTAAATCATCAAAACTTTCAGTTGCGGACTGATCTGGGTAAATGTACTTTGTAACACAGTATGGTTTTAGCAAGTTATAATATTTCGTTTTATTCAAAATATTGCGATTTGTATATTCTGACAATCCGGATATTAAATCACATTTATGATTTTTGTTGCCTTTTTTCAGATCAGTTATGTGACGGCAACAGCCCCCTATGTATTACTACTGGTCATAATGGTGAAAGGTTTTACTTTAAAAGGCTCCTCTAAGGGTATTCAATTTTATCTATTGCCGAAATGGGAAAAATTAACCGAAGGACAGGTTAGGAAGTTATTACCATTCAATTTAATTCAAAGTTTATAGATTTGAGCGAATCTTTTCTCCTTGTCAGAAATGTATACAAGAAGTTTTATTTTTGTTTTGTTTTTTCAAGTGAATAACAAAAGACATGTATTAATGCACGTGTAAACACAACTGAAGGTTATATTATATTATTATACCTCATCAATATTCATTAGGCTTACTCCCATTTTATTGGTCAATACGTATCACGTGCCGGGTCAACATGGATGTATGACCTGGAGAGGAGTCCGAAACATATATTTTTATGACGTCATTAAATGCACAATCTTGATTAGATATACTTGATCACGTGATATCCGTCGTCTGTTTCATTACCCAAACATGGCGCAAAGTTCGCTTCACCACGAACTATCGGATCCAGAGTTGCAGATACTCAATGAAAATCGAGACGTAAATAACACACCGAAAATACTTCCAATATGAAGAAATCGGTATAACAAAACACTTATTAACTCGCATCGCAGTCATTGTCATGAATTCGGGTCATCTTGTTTTAAAATGAATTTATGAGCTGATATAGGGTAGATTTTTAACAAGTATTTCTGCCCAAAAGTGACACAGGTTATTGTTTCAGGGTTACATGTTTGGGAACAGTTTAGGACCGAGAAATAAATAACATACACATTATAAATTTATAAATGCGAGAAAATGAAGGGCGACGGCTCTCGAGCCATGTCTGGTGTTGAAGATATCATAGAATGGCATGAGATCTCGATCGGACTCTCGATGCAAGTTCATAAGTGTATAATAAAAACTTATGAGAGAGGACCATTCGAACGCGTTTTTTTTTTTTGGGGGGGGGGGTTGTTTTGTTTTGTTTGTTTTTTTTGCTTTTATTTGGCATGGGGGGATCATACGAGATTCTCGCAGTGGGGACTGTATCTTAGAAAATATGTGGGGATATATATTATAGATGGGGTCAAATGTCATAAAGAGTGTCGTAGAGAATACAAATCAATAAACCTCGTCCTGTATCCTCTAATGTAGCGCCAAACACAAAATAAGCATTGTACAACCATCCAGCTATTTGTATCGTTCCTAATTTTTATGGTTTTTATTTCTTAGGTCTGGCTCGATGCTTGTATACAGGTCTTTTATTCGTATGCTGTTGGTGTCTCCGTCCACACAGCCCTCGGCAGCTGTAACAAATTTCATCATAACATATTAAAGTAAGACCATCTTTGTTCATTAACAAAGCCCATAATGGAGTCCCGGTTTTACAGTCTGTGATTTAAAGGGACTCGTTGCCTTATATTGTTTACATTTTCCATTATACTTCTGCTGAATAAAAAAATAAGCGTGAGATGACTTTGGATGAAAGGTGGTAGGTCGATTTTCAGCGAAAATTTTCTGGTGAAGTAACCTCTAGACACTGTTAGTTAATTCATTGCATTTCTGTCTTATTTCAGGCATTATTGCATATTTTCTGTGATTAACAGCGGTACAAGTTTTCTGTGTGGTTTTGTTATATTTTCCGTATTGGGTTTTATGGCAGATCGACAGGGTGTACCCATTGAAGATGTGGCGGAGTCCGGTAAGGTTCACTTCTGGCCGGTTACCTATTTGGCGTTTGTTTTTTTTGTGTTTTTTTTTTTGTGGGGGGGGGGGGGGGGGTCATGTAGTTTTTCCCACCTTACACTCGGTCCGTTATTTTACAGGCTTCATTCGCTGATGGTATAGGTTTTTATATAGTTGATCGAACTATAAAATTGAACGTAATTTTACTGAGAATACAAATTGTCCAATAGCGCTTAATAGTTAGAATAGCCCAGTCAAGATAAATATTCCTTAAGTATGGGTATTGTCTTGAACTCCACGTTTTATGTTATTCAACTTTGGCATCTTACGCAGTGAAAAAGAACTATTTGTATTTTTTCAGGTCCTGGCTTAGCGTTCATTGCGTACCCAGAAGCCATTGCTCAGCTTCCAGCCCCTCAACTTTGGTCCATTTTGTTCTTCCTGATGTTGGCCTTCATTGCCATTGACAGTGAGGTACGGTCCTGTAATTTTTTCTACGATCCGCAACATTGCAAACTGATTATATTAACTTTTGGGGGGAAATAGAAATTGCCTGCTGTATTTCTTTAATATAGAGTTTACATAATCTGTATTTGTTTATTTCAAAGAAAATTGTCAAAAGGTTTCATCCACAAGTAGGCATTGCCAAGCTCATTAAAGGGTGTGTATGGGAGGGACCATTTGCCCGGAGAAAACTCATGTCGTTCCACTGGTAGAACCTACCCGCAACCCTTCCATTTCGCGGGAAGGATTGATTGGTTGGTGTTTTACGCGGCGCTCAAGTTTATTTCACTTGTATGGCGGCGTGGCCAGTTTTATTGTGTGAGGACAACCGGGCTCTATGTCCGGAGGAAACCCACGACCTTCCGTTGGTAACTGGCAACCATCCCACATAGGTCGTTCGGGTGGAAACCCAGTCCGAATTTTTTTTCCAATTTTTATTTGGACTGAGTGGGATTCGAACCCGCAATCCATTGCTGGAAGGCTGTTCGGATTGAGCGTCCAACGCTCTACCTACCGAGCCACGGAGGCCCCTCAATAAGTTGAAAACCCAGTCAGAAAATGTCTGGAAATATAGTGCCAATTGGCCTCATTAAACCATGTCAAATGTATATTTTGTAACTTTTTCAGTTTGCGGGTGTTGAGGCATTTGTCATTAATGTCGGAGATTTGCTTCCAGCTAAAATGAGAACAAGTCCGTATAAAGAGATTTTCACAGCAGTTTGTTGTTCTATCTGGTATTTACTCACCCTGACAATGGTAACAGAGGTAAGAGGTGGACCACCATTCATTCATTCTAAGCCACTGTTAGTTCAAAACAATACTTTATCGTACATTTTCGAGACCAGAGGCACTAAAAAGCTTCTGAATTATGCGTCTTGAGAAAAATAGACAATAATTTCAAGATTCTGTTTTTACGTCAAAATATCAACATTTTGGCAGCCCATGCCACTTTAAAACAAATTAATTGGAAGGACTTCGATTTCAGATTTCAATCCCGTTGTACTTATTCATTAATCCCACTGACGTTTTAGATTTTACCCCCAACCCACATTTTAAGCATTCCGCTTTTCATTTTGCCCGTTTAATTTGTTCGTATTTTGTTTCAAATATCCCGAATCCCTCCTCGTAAAAAATACAGCATAAAAATTGGCCTGACAGATTTCAAACTCTCATCGCACAACCACAATGGTCACCTGATCCGCAACTAGTGCGAGAATTTACCCATAGGCTGTACAAGTTATGCCGACGGAATCCTCACATCACGTGACTGCGGGGTTTTGAAAAGTCTGTTTATCGAGAATAGTTAGCTCACTCGTATAATGGCGATTTACTGTGTGGCTCTTCCTGACAGGCAAATAGGTTACACAGGATTGAAACATGAATGGGGCTAGGTCTGATATAGTTGATATAACCAAACGCAATGGCCAAAGTGTATCGATGTTGTGCCGCTGGACGAAAGATCAATATAAACTTTGGTCTCAGAGAAAATTATCATCTAGGTCTGATAAGACGATGATTAGTCCGGGTTTCTGATTCCAAAATTACTATTTTTTTATACTGACGGTCGTATTTAAAATAGTGATTTTGGAGTCAGAAGCCCGGACTAGACGATGATGTGACGATAGAAAAACAGTGAACTATGGGGAAAGTACAGATTGAAATTTTCAATTCGCGGTAATGTTGACGTTAGCACTGGCATCAAGCTTCGTTGAGCCAAATTATTTGGCGAATAACTTCAGCAGCCCTTGGGAAGTCCGCTTTAATAGCGAAATTTGAACAAAGCATGTAGGCGACAACTTTCAAAGCACAAGCAAAAAATAACGGTCATTTAAAATTTCGCTCGAGCTATGTCAACCGTCCCTCACGTCAGTATTATAGTCTGTTGATAGAATATATTAGACAGTTGCTGCTCAGTGATGGTTACAGTTGTTTTACTCATGGACGCTGGTTCGAATCCCGGTTCGAAGCTTACCCCAAGTGGATAGTTGAATATCTACCATTTTCAAAGAAAGTGTTATTCCCAAAATAACTAGAAAACTGAAATATGGTATAAGACATATGCCAAAATAAGTCGTTAGTGTGCTTCTATTGTTCATTCTATAGGGCGCCGTCATATTAGTGAAATAGTCTTGAGTGCGGCGTTTAACTCCAAGCAATAAAGAAATAATTCAATCATAAGAGGCATGCAAATTACAAACAATGTAAGTTCCAAAGCAGAGAATGGCGTAAGTGGCATGAACTGTCAAAACAAAATTTAAATAACCGGGACGACCATTCATTCATTCTAAGCCAAAGTTAGTTCAAAACAATACTTCATCGTACATTTCGAGACTAGAGGCACTAAAAAGCTTCTGAATTATACGTCTTGGGAAAAATAGCCAATAATTTCAACATTCTGTTTTAACATCAAAATATCAACATTTTGGCAGCTCATGCCACTTTAAAATAAATAATATTATTAATATTATAAATATTATTTGGCAGCTCATGCCACTTTAAAACAACGAACAATTAGCGTATTATTTAGCAGCTCATGCCACTTTAAATCATTTTTTTTTTTTCTTTTTTTCAGGGTGGGATATATGTAGAGCAAATCGTAGAATGGTACTGTGGTGGTAAAATTATGTTACTGGTGGTTTTCTTGGAGTGTTTTGTCGTCGCATGTTGTTATGGTACGTATCAGAAATCATCACTAAGTTGTGCCCAGCTTCAAAGGAGGCATTTTAACATTTATGGAAACATTCGTTACGGTGTGGACTCGCAAAGTAAATTTTAAAATTATCCTTTAAAAAGGATAAAAAAATTTTTGTTCTTTTTTGCCTGTCAGAACTATTTTTGAATTCCATATTTAACACTTTTTGATGATATACGCGTTTCATCAACTGAAATAATGTTGAAAGCCACGTTAAGTTGTGTCTCTCTCTCGCGCACTGGCCCAAAATGATCTAATCTCGACCAAAATCCATGAAAAAAAGTCCATTTTCGGGATATTTTCACTTAAACCATGCGTGCCGCTTGAAGAAAAAGTAAAGGGAGATTACTCTACAATTTCACAAACGTTTTTCGGACTTTTTCCAAAAGCTGCCTATATTCACACTTTTTTCATAATTTCTGATCGGGTATTACCTGTTGTTATTGTTTTCTGACTGACAGTCAGTAAACAACCAACCCAAGAATCCTCAAATAAAACTCCCTATCCAGTGGTCCGTGGGAGCTGTGAAAGTTACCAGTGGACATCTGGAAATCTCATCTTTATGTAAACCACGGTAGAATAGCACACATTTGAATGATATTCGTTCCGGGCTTGTCCCTGCGGCAAATTGGGGAAAAAATCGTCATATTTGGCCAAGGGTGGAAATTTATTTCTGTTATTTTATTTACGAATGTTTCCTCTTTCTGCAGGTGTCAATCGTTTCCAAAGAAATATAGAGTACATGCTGGGATATCGAATAGGTCCGTTCTTCAAATATGCCTGGCTCATTGTAACCCCATCAATATGTTTGGTAAGTCTTTAAAAACAGTCTGTGTAACCCCATCAATATGTTTGGTAAGTCTTTAAAAACACTCTGTGTAACCCCATCAATATGTTTGGTAAGTGTTTAAAAACGCTCTGTGTAACCCCATCAATATGTTTGGTAAGTCTTTAAAAACAGTCTGTGTAACCCCATCAATATGTTTGGTAAGTCTTTAAAAACAGTCTGTGTAACCCCATCAATATGTTTGGTAAGTGTTTAAAAACACTCTGTGTAACCCCATCAATATGTTTGGTAAGTGTTTAAAAACGCTCTGTGTAACCCCATCAATATGTTTGGTAAGTCTTTAAAAACAGTCTGTGTAACCCCATCAATATGTTTGGTAAGTCTTTAAAAACAGTCTGTGTAACCCCATCAATATGTTTGGTAAGTGTTTAAAAACACTCTGTGTAACCCCATCAATATGTTTGGTAAGTGTTTAAAAACACTCTGTGTAACCCCATCAATATGTTTGGTAAGTGTTTAAAAACGCTCTGTGTAACCCCATCAATATGTTTGGTAAGTCTTTAAAAACAGTCTGTGTAACCCCATCAATATGTTTGGTAAGTCTTTAAAAACAGTCTGTGTAACCCCATCAATATGTTTGGTAAGTGTTTAAAAACACTCTGTGTAACCCCATCAATATGTTTGGTAAGTGTTTAAAAACACTCTGTGTAACCCCATCAATATGTTTGGTAAGTCTTTAAAAACACTCTGTGTAACCCCATCAATATGTTTGGTAAGTCTTTAAAAACACTCTGTGTAACCCCATCAATATGTTTGGTAAGTGTTTAAAAACGGTCTGTTATTGAATAAAAAAGGGGTTACTATGACGGACATATATAAGTAAGTTTGACTAAACCCAGACAGGTGTAGGCCTACTCAAAGGAAATAAAAGGTTTCCCTATTTTCCCAAGTTAAAGTTTGGCGTCGGCACGAAGCCTAAGGGGCACCCAGGTTAGATTTCGGATTCAAACCCCCCGAAAATTGATTTTTGAAACTTGGACAAAACTGTCTCTTACGCACATCTGATCGGATTCGTGGAACCACCCACGAAGGTTTGCACTAAAGAAATGGCGTTTTCAACACATCTGGTCAACCAGTTCGTTACGTGAGGCCAAATGTTTCGGTTATCGGTGGTGGGGTGAGGTGGGGTGGGGGGGGGACGAAAGGGGTATCATCATCATCATCATCATCATCAGCATCATCACCATCATCATCATCGCCAGCAGCATCATCATCGCCCATATTTGGCTTCGTTCCGAGTTTGGCGGGCCCCGTGACAACTTGTTATAGTGGGTGTATTTTTATGCTTTATTTATTTATTACATATCTAGGTATATATCATGCACTCCTTGTTAATTTCTATTTAGGTTTTGCTAGTGATGAACATTGTGTCGTATCCGACCTTGGTATACAAACGACGATCAGGAACGTATTACTTCCCTGCCTGGACCCAGGCTTTAGGATGGTCTTTGGCCGTGCCCGGCTTCCTCTGTCTCCCAGGGGTTATGATTTACAAACTGACAAAGACGAAAGGCACTTTAAAACAGGTAGAGTTTATATCGAAAACTAGTGAATTCTGTTATTTAGAAACAAATTAAAAAAAAAAGGTCTCGGAGCCTGTTTCACAAAACGGCTTACATGTATTTTTTATGTAACTTTCTTAGCAACGTATCTCTACAGTATGGGTTGCTATGACAGTTATGACAAACTTACGCTAAGCCGCTTTGTGAAACACACCCCATATGTATAAAAGCGTTTTTTTTTTTCTTCTTTATTCATGAACTCTGTTGTTTTACATAGGTTTCTGAATCAGATTCAATGTATTAAATTTTAAATTTTACGATTTTCTAAGCTTAGTTTTAATGGCGATTATTTTTCCCGTTTTCAGAGGGTAAGACATTTACTTCGGCCGGACTTTACGGAAACCCAGCGGCAAAGAGATCGTGGCGTACTTGGCGGGAAGGAGGAGGGTGAACCCGGGATTACGCTGGAGCAGAAAGCATGAGCCTGGCTGCTTTGGGAATGGAATTGATATCTTAAAAATAAGCTTATGTTCATATCCAGCATCACAACTCATCGATGATTTAAATAATAAAAGTTTCGTTATTTCCGTCATGCTCAAGATTATTACAGACTTACAAGCTATGTGACCGAATGATTGATTGATTGATGTTTTTACGCCACACTCAAGATTATTTCACTTCTATGTCGGCATTGCAAGGTTTAGCAGGGAAGGAAACCGGGCTATTTGGCTGGCAACTCTTCCACATACGTCAGGGAAACCATTGACAAAGGTCAGTATCAGACAACCGCCCCTTATATCCAATCTATTAAAATGTATTCAGATAAAATAGTTTTAACATACTTATTGGTGGCTCTGATTAAAAGAACACCCCTTCACAAATTGATCAAGTGACGACAATTAGTTTTTTACTCGTAGCCCTGGGCATGTCTTGGTATAATATCATTATAATGTGTTTGTGTTATCATTATAATGGTTTAATAAAAAGCCTATCAAGTATTGCATTTGTTATCTGTATTTGGTAAGATGATTTTTACATTGTAAGCTAGCGACCAGTCATTTAGCGTTGGTTATATGTACCATGTGGAAAAGATACGAGTAAGGCACCACTGGCTGGTTATACTTACACTGTGAGCTAGATATCGGTAAGGTAGGCTGGTTATATACACACTGTGAGCTAGATATCGGTAAGGCAGCTTGGTTATATATATACACTGTGAGCTAGATATCGGTAAGGTAGGCTGGTTATATACACTGTAAGCTAGATATCGGTAAGGCAGCTTGGTTATATATATACACTGTGAGCTAGATATCGGTAAGGTAGGCTGGTTATATACACTGTGAGCTAGATATCAGTAAGGCAGCTTGGTTATATATATATACACTGTGAGCTAGATATCGGTAAGGTAGCCTGGTTATATATACACTGTGAGCTAGATATCGGTAAGGCAGCCTGGTTATATATATACACTGTGAGCTAGATATCAGCATGGTAGACTGGTTATATATACACTGTGAGCTAGACATCAGTAAGATAGTCTGGTTATATTTACACTGTGAGCTAGACATCAGTATGATAGTCTGGTTATATATACACTGTGAGCTAGATATCGGTAAGGTAGCCTGGTTATACATACACTGTGAGCAAGATATCAGTAAGATAGTCTGGTTATATATACACTGTGAGCTAGACATCAGTAAGATAGTCTGGTTATATTTACACTGTGAGCTAGATATCGGTACGGTAGCCTGGCTATATACACACTGTGAGCTAGATATCGGTAAGGCAGCCTGGTTATATATACACTGTGAGCTAGATATCAGTATGGTAGCCTGGAAATATCTACACTGTAAGCTAGATATCGGTAAGGTAGCCCGGTTATATACACACTGTTAGCTAGATATCGGTAAGGTAGCCTGGTTATATCTACACTGTGAGCTAGATATCGGTAAGATAACCTGGTTATATCTACACTGTGATCTAGATATCAGTAAGATATCCTGGTTATATATACACTGTGAGCTAGATATCGGTAAGATAACCTGGTTATATCTACACTGTGATCTAGATATCAGTAAGATATCCTGGTTATATATACACTGTGAGCTAGATATTAGTAAGGCAGTACAGGCTATATTTACAATGTTCGCTAAATATTAGTAAGGCAATAATGGTTAGATTTACACTGTAGGGTATGAACCAGTAAGGGGACACCGGTTATATTTACACTGTGAACTAGATACCAATAAAGCAACAGTGATTGTATTTATATTGTAAACTAACTGTCAGAAAGGCGGCACTGGTTCTACTAACACTATGAGGTACATACCAGTAAGGTGGTAATGGTTATATTTACATTATGAGCTTGATATCAGTAAGGCAGTACTGGTTATATTTACACTGAGCTACATATCAGTAAGGCAGTATTGGTTATATATACACTGTGAGCTAGATACCAGTAGGGCAGTCCTGGTTATACTTACGCTGTGAGCTAGATACCAGTAAGGCAGTACTGGTTGTATTTACACTGTGAGCTAGATACCAGTAAGGCAGTACTGGTTGTATTTACACTGTGAGCTAGGTATCAGTAAGGCAGTACTGGTTATATATGCACTGTAAGCTAGATTTCAGTACAGCAGTACTGGTTATATCTACACTGAGCTAGATACCAGTAGGGCAGTCCTGGTTATACTTACGCTGTGAGCTAGATATCAGTAAGGCAGTACTGGTTATATTTACGCTGTGAGCTAGATAACAGTAAGGCAGTACTGGTTATATTTACGCTGTGAGCTAGATAACAGTAAGGCAGTTCTGGTTATATATACACTGTGAGCTAGATATCAGTAAGGCAGTACTGGTGATATTTACGCTGTGAGCTAGATATCAGTAAGACAGTACTGGTTATATTTACGCTGTGAGCTAGATATCAGTAAGGCAGTACTGGTTATATTTACGCTGTGAGCTAGATATCAGTAAAGCAGCACTGGTTATATTTACACTGTGAGCTAGATATCAGTAAGGCAGTACTGGTTATATTTACACTGTGAGCTAGATATCAGTGAGAGGACACTGGTTATATTTACACTGTGAGCTAGATATCAGTAAGGCAGTACTGGTTATATTTACACTGTGAGCTAGGTATCAATACGGTAGCCTGGTTATATTTACACTGTGAGATAGAGATCAGTAAAGCAGCACTGGTTATATTTATACTGTGAGCTAGATATCAGTAAGGCAGTACTGGTTATATATACACTGTGAGCTAGATATCAATACGGTAGCCTGGTTATATTTACACTGTGAGATAGAGATCAGTAAAGCAGCACTGGTTATATTTATACTGTGAGCTAGATATCAGTAAGGCAGTACTGGTTATATTTACACTTTGAACTAGATATCAGTAAGGCAGTACTGGTTATATATACACTGTGAGCTAGATATCAATATGGTAGCCTGGATATATTTACACTGTGGGCTAGATATCGGTAAGGTAACCTGGTTATATATACACTGTGAGCAAGATATCAGTAAGGTAGCCTGGTTATACTTACACTGTGAGCTAGATATCGGTAAAGCAGTACCTGTTAGGTTATATTTACGCTGTGAGCTTGATATCAGTGAGATGACACTGGTTATATTTAAACTGTCACTTAAATAAAACCAACGCCAATCTCTTTCTTACAATCACTTTACTTCGTTAATCCTCTACTCCTCGTCATACAATCAGTTCCATCGCAACCTTAATTAACGTGGGGCCCTTTTTAAAAACCGCGCTCCTTCAGCGCCCCCTAGCAGGGTATAGGCGATCGATAGAGTGCCATTCTACGAGATGTTCACTCAACGAATGGTAGTAGGATCAATCCATATTTTAGATTGAGCTGCTAGGGAACTATTGTTTGGTCTAAACAGGAGAATAAAGGCTAATCATGTACAATATAAAACATTTGAATTATGGACTCAATTTATAAACAGTGGATTTGTTTGATGGAGTGCAATACACGTTTGTTTTGATTTCTTTTTCCAGTCGGAGGTTTAGTATTTTAAAGGCACAATCGCCTCGAAAGTTCAAACTACTGTTTACATAAAAAAAAAACAGTGGGCGGTTTTCCCAGACAAAAGAAGTTAGGAACTTTCTAATTTCACCAAAAAAATTCAATTGACATCATTTAGTATTTTTAATTTAAAATTTAAAATTAGATTTATCAGGTACCCGCAGTGTTAACTAACTCCAAACATGTGCATGCGCACAAGCGCCCTAATGTTTTGAGTCGGGTAAGCGATCTAACGGCACAGTATAATTTTAAGAACTTTATCGGAGAAATACAGAATGACCATGCGGTAAGAGGGATTGGAAAAGCCGGCCAATGGATTTTAGAGAGTAACCCACAGACAAAAAAACCTGAAATGGGGATAGCTCAGCGCCTAAGTTAATCGGGGCTGGTCGCCGTTGCTGGTGTAATCCGGTTAACCCCCCTCTAAACCTACCTGAATTTGTTTTATGTGCCCTATATTTAATTTTAGTGGTTTTAGCAAACTCGTGGTTTTCTTAACAAATGACCAGTCCCGATAGCTCAGCCGGTAGAGCGTCCGCTTCAGGGTTGGTTCTGGCCAAATTCTGCTGTCAATTTGATCACTACTAACCAGTTCTTAAATAGAGCTAATCTCCATTCAGTCATTTTTTCAGAAACTGCATTTTTAGATGCAACGGCCTCGTACAGTGACTTACAGTCTGTAACTCATACAATTGATAACACTGTTACCTGAACATAATGTTGCAAGAAATATAAAATTAAGTCTTTCTGTTAATGCTATGGTTTCTGCTGCTAAGGTACTACGCACTACACGTTTAACTCGCCAGGACTGTCAATGGAGAGAATTGTCAGTTTTCTCCCATTAACGTAAGCCTCTTTCGAGTTTAGCCAGGGAGATCCAGGTTCAAGCCTGGGTCGAGTCAGACCAAAAACTTTAACAGTGGGAGCTGCTGCTGCTTCGCTTGGCAATAGGAGTTAGAGCAGCGACTGGTTGGCCCGGTGTCAGTATAATGCGACTGGGCGAGGGGCTTGCTGGTTGTCTTCGGCAAGTCGTCTCGGCGAGACAGCACCAAATAAAAGAGCAGTGGAAATTTGCCCTGCCTCAAGGAGACAACGTCTAAATATGACTTGTTTAAGTGGCATTTAGAAGAAGTTGAGCATATTAATGGAGGAAAGAACACTCTTGCATATGGATTTACAACTTCGTGGTTTATTGGGAACACGACGTTTCGGTGTAGCTCCTAACATCACTTGATAGCGGTGTTAGGAGCTACACCGAAACGTTGTGTTCCCAATAAACCAAGAAGTTGTAAATCCATACGCAAGAGTGTTCTTTCCTTCATAACGTCTTCATGTGACTGAAATACTGTTAAAACCCATAGGTCATTCAGTAAGTTTCTCAAAAGATTAAAACCAACAGTCTTACAAGGAGGTGCGAATCTTTGCGTAGGAGAGTTTAAGGTGAAGTGGACACTCACAACTGGAATCCCTCAGCATTTTCTTCCATTTAAATGCCAGATTGCTAACAGCCAGTCTCCATAAATGGTTCTAAATCTGCTCGTTTCCATCGCCAATACACGATACAAACTTTCAGAGCAGAAGCCGATCGAAGTTCTGTGAGCGAGGCTGGGGTTTATTTGCGTTGCCAGCTGTTGAAAAATTGCGTACAATTCAAAGCAGGTAATTAAAAAAATTAAAAAAAAAAAAAAAGTATTGGATTTGAGCGGTTTTCGAACCCGCACCCCATCGAGGAAAGGCCCATCTCGGGTAGACCGAGGTACCGTTGGTAAATGAACAAGTAGAGGAAATTCAAATCGCAAATTAGTGTTTATTTTAAACTTAATATCAACAAAAAAGGGCAAAAAAATTAGAGAAATCGTAGTGGACCCGATCTTGCGATGATGTATTGCTGGCTGGTTTCTGTGGAGAAAAAAACAATGGTCAATACAAATAAGCAACGAGACATTGGTCCGGGTTCAATAAATATGAAAGCTATTAAGTAGAAACTTTTTGGGGAACTTTAAGCGTTTAGTTGAACAAGAATACCAGACGAAAGGGTACCGGTTTAAACATTAAAAAAAGATAATGTTCGGTTGTTTTTGTAAATCATACCTGAAACAGATCTTTTCTCTTTGGGACTGATAGCAGGGGAAGTGCTTACTACAGTAGGACAGGAACTCTACAAAAAGGTAAGATCGTTAGAAAAAAATTAAAGGTTTTATAGTTTCGTGAAATGAAACAAAAACTATGCCATGAATAATAATATTTCTAAATATATTTTTATCAATACCTTAAAAATACGAAGTGCACTAAACTGTATTCAATTAGAAAACTGGATGGGTTATATTCAAGGTTGGGTTTTTAGTGTTTTGTTTAGAACATCAGATTGAAGTCTGGGCCCTACTAAGTAAACACGTTATTTGTCTTTACTTACACCATTGCAAAGACCATCACAGACGGTAAAGACACATTCAAATTCCACAGTATTATCAGCACCGGATAATTTGAAAGCATCAAAGTACGGACTGTATACGCAATTGGGTTGAGAAAGGAAGCCGTCTATTTTGGTAAAGACCAATCCATCGCCACATCTAAAAAACAAGAAAAAAGATAAAATGAGGGACAGTAAATTTTACAATTGTTCATGTAATATGGATTTCCAGATTAAGGACAAATCATTTGTATGTAAAGTAAAAAGCTTTGGTTTACACTTTCTTTGAAAAGAAAGGGGGAAATTCATTTTAAATGAGCTTATTACTCTAAGTAAGAAATGGCTTTAAAAAGAAATTAAAAGAGTTGAACTTTCGTATGAAAAAATTTGCCCCGAGGATTCATCTGAAAAAACTGGACAGCATAACATTGTGAACAAAAAACTAGATGTATTAAAAAAAAAATGCCTAAGGTAAATTGGTTGCGGCTTACCCAGCTCTAAGAACGTAATAACGACCAAAGTTATTTCTCGCCAAGCAGCTAAGAGCACGGAATCCAGAGAAAGTTCCTGGGAAAGGAGAAAAAACCCAGGGAAAAATAAACTATATATCAGTGGAGAAAAGAGGAAACATAAAATGTAACGCAAAGTGTCAAAAACAATTAATACCAGTTGTATCGAACGCGGCAAGGCGGATTTTTCTGCCAATGGAAATATCGGTTGTGATTCTCCTGTCCAAAACATCCCACACTTGCAGATCAAACACCGCTGAAGCATTGCCGCCCAAAAGATGCTGGGATTCCCATGGGTTCAGAAACCAATCACTGATGGTCTCCGTGGAAGACACGGCCCGACCATGTGCATCATAGGAACAAGATATGGTATTGATTTTACGTTGTTGGACCACCTGGCTGTCCCGTTCACCCCAACCAACTTCCACATCTACAGTGAACGTATAGGCGCCATCTTTTTTCTGCAAAGCAAAAAAAGAAAATTCGTTAAACCGAGTCTACTGCCACTTTTATTTAAAACAATGTTGTTAGTCAAATATTTTTAAGAATTCGAAGGAGGTATTCATTACATAAAACTGGCAGTTGGCTCCGATGTACATCTGGTCGAAGGAACCTGCCAGAGCAAAGTTGACCTCGTCAGGGGCAGTCAGCTGCTTGTCACCATTACGGCATTTGGCTAGAGCGTAGGCCGGGACGTCAGCTGTAAGGTGGAGTGTCGGGTCACCAGACATCGCAGGTGGACAACTTCCTCGCACTGCGGAAAACAAAACAATTGGTAAGTGTTTGAACTCTAGTGACGAAAATAGTTTCAGTACGATTTCTTTCAGCTATACTTACACAAGACTATAGGATCATCGGCAACAACATACCCCACCTAAAACAAGAAATCCAAATTTAAGGGATATCGAGACATGGAAGGTAAAAAGTTAGCGGATGAAGGAAGACTAGAATACTACTTACTACAAACAAAAGTAGACTATACCCAAACATACTGAAAACAAAAAACGGTTCTAACGGAAAAAGAACTAAACCAAATGCAAAATGAAATGGTAGTAAGACGGAGTAACTCAAAGGAATGCTTAACAGCCCTTTTAGGGCAACTTTTATATAGATATGCAGACGAGTCCATTTGAAGGCGGGTCAGTACGTAAGCAACAAAAGTTCATGTCGACTTACACAAAGTTCGCTCTTAATGAATGTGATATGATCCGTTAAGGCAAATGCAAAGGTTTATTATTATAAAAACCTTCACTTATAAAAGGCCATATATTTATTTCAAGGTCTATTGTTTAGTCTATTGGTGAATTTTTAGCCCTGATATTTTAAGAACAAATCTAAATTTCGTCCACCTTTGAAGTCTTCTTTTTCTGACTTTTTCGGTAGATTATTTGAAGCTAAATCCAACCAGTTTTCCACCAATACGTCCACTTTGGTATCAATTTTCAAACTGTAGGTGAGCTATACGTCAGGTTAGTTAGGTTGCAATGAAAATGTTTGTTTTCCTAAAAATGATGGTTGCCCCTGTCCAATTACTTGTCTTCATCGCCATATAAGCGAAATAATTTTAAATGCATTGTATCTTAATTGGGTCGTCAAACAGGAATCAATGAATCAATCAATAGAACACCGAATGCTCATCTTTAAAAGCAAAATACATTTACAAACAATCCATTGCAAAGTTTGATTCATATTGGCATCCCATTTGGCACCGATGAACCCTTCTTGTTCATAAAAAACATATGTTTTAATGTCCTTCCTCAGAATCTTGTTTTGAGTATTATTCCTTATTTTAAGTGCATTATTCAGAATTACTGTATCCTCTCTCCAATAAATAAAATAGTAACAATATATCACTCGTAGATTTCTATTTGGTTATTGTTTACTGAGATTTCCTTTATTTTCACTCCTAGCTTTTCCCTTGGTACTTTGTTATTGGAACTAAATTGTGAATATTTCTAGATTGGAACAGTCAACAGTCGCCAACAGTTTGATTTGGGCTTAACGTCGCACTCAACTGCTAAGGTTATATAACCACAAAAGTACCAGCATACCAAAAGATCACCACCTACACATACAACCACACATATCTAAATTTGGACATTGGGCTCCACAGACCATAGAACGTTAGGAAGGCCAATGTGTTTGCTTTTTCCTAAATGTATAGACTGATTGAATAATTGATAGTGGCGTTGCAAAGATTAATGAGGAGGAAACTGGGCTCCTTGTCGGAGGAAACTCCCAACCTTCCACGAGTACCTGGTAACTCTCCAACATAGAGCGATCGAGTGAAATTCCAACCCGATTTTCTTTTTCAATTCCATTAGGTCTGAGTGGGAATCTAACCAGCGTAAATATATAGAAGATATTCAAACGGACTCTTAGAACGATGTGAATTTCTGAAAACAGTGCGCAATTTTGTTAACTGTAAATAGGCACCAGGAATCCACAGTTCAATGAAGAAAAAAAATAATAATCTTCTTCTATATACTGGAATCATTGGTTTTGAAAAAATGCAAACTTCGCAGATTTTCAACCGCGAACACACCCATAGGTCATTCAGAAAAAATGTATTTCACAAAAAAATACCTTGGCAGCATTACACTCGATCGGGTCTCCAAGATAGGATTGTGGGTATCGTTCAAATTTAGATTTAGAAAGCGGACCAAGGGCACGTAATTCGTGCAAGACAACATTCTATAGAAAATGTACCATGTTACCAAATACGTCGATCACAGGTTACGCTTGTAGTACATACACTCCCTGACGTAAGCACCCTTGTAGTACATACACTCCCTGACGTAAGCACCCTTGTAGTACATACACTCCCTGACGTAAGCACCCTTGTAGTACATACACCCCCTGACGTAAGCACCCTTGTAATACATACACTCCCTGACGTAAGCACCCTTGTAGTACATACACTCCCTGACGTAAGCACCCTTGTAGTACATACACTCCCTGACGTAAGCACCCTAGAGCTCGAATCATTCCTTCTTTGGAAATTGATACAAATGAACCGACTGTTTTGTTTTAAAGGGAAAGAAAATTTAAACTTTAGACTAGAAAATTCCTGAAAAATTTACTAATTCAGTAATTTCCCTGATGATGACTTGCAACTTGCTTTCGAAGCACTGACTTCATCACGTATGAAAATTTAAATATACATATTCTGATGGGCTTGATTTAGGCTCTATGTGTATAAGAGAATCTAACGAGCGAGCTGTTCCCAGCAGGGTCGGGTAGCTCAGTTGGTTGAGCGGTGGGACGGTCACCCTAAGTCGTGAGTTCGATTGTCACCGTGTCCCGGAATTTTTTCCGGGACAATCAGTGTCGGTTAATTTACTAATTCACAAAAAGGGTGGAGTTCAGTTAGTTTTAAAGAACTGTGCAATGTATTTTTATCCCCTCGTAATCGAATATTTGAAATTTGAATGTGGCGCTGCAATAGAGAATATGTTCCATAGGCCATTCTTAAGGCCGCCACTATTTATTCTTTAGTTTTATCCAATTATTGATCAATACAATTTAGGTGCGTTATAGAGTAGTCATGTGATGCAATTTAGCCAATGGTTTGACTAAGAAATGACGTGCGGTTGCAGGACTGACCTACATATTCCGAGGCAATCCTCCCACTTCAAGTTTGTCGCCTTGTTTTTTAGACCTAAATCTACTATCATACATTAGAGAGTGGTGAAACTACGTCATTGTCGATCGAAAAAATAGCTACTGCAACATTACGTCATCTTAAAACGAAAAAATAGCGACACAGATAAGCCATTTATAGGACATACGTCTGTGTTTTTATTGGCTTGAGGGTCACTGGCGGTAATTATGTTTTGAGGACTTTGATGGTTGTTATCCACGATAATCCCTATGTATTTCAAGAGATTTCCCATCCTTTAAAACACATGCATGCGCTCCATCGGTTATTTTTCAAAATGATGGAAGGTCATCGATCCCGCTCCCGCCTATGTGTTCCCGGACGTTTTAAATCAGCAATTTTTTCGCTCCTATTTTAAAAATTAAAAAGGAACCTGTTAGATGTGTAAATCAAGTATGTAACCAAACACCTAACAGGCTTATAATTCAAGAGACTCTTAACCAAGATTTTGGAAAATTAAGTTCTAGGTCCAAACAATGGCTTTTACGTTTTAATGCCAGCAAAACAACTGTGCTGGGCCCTGTCTTACAAAGCTGGCGTAAGTTACGTAGGACGTAAATCAGTGTTAAAGCTATAGGAAGCTATAGCTAAAGCTATAGTCGCAACTGGTCCATGTTGTAGGCCTATGCGCAACTTTACGCCAGCTTCGTAAGACAGGGCCCTGTACTTTACTAACCGAACGAATCCCGATTCACCAGATTTATATCGTGAAGACATTAAACTTACTTTTTCTGATACTACAAAACATCTTGGGATTAATTTTCAATGTAACTTAAAATGGGATACACATATTAACAATATCTTAAAAACGGCTATTTCCAGGTTAGGAATCTTGAGGAAATAAAATATGTTACGATAGTAATATTTGAAATTTAATGTTTTTGTTTAGTTAATGTCCATTAGTATGTATGTTAGAACCGGTTTCAAGTTTGTGTAACAGATTGAGTTTCTGGATGGGCGTGACATCCTGGAACTTAGACAAGCATGGGCGACATCTTTATGGCGGCTGGATTTCATTGGTTAATAGTTTGGGTAGAGATTTGATTGGGCAACTAGTTAGGTAGTTTGGGATTATATAAGAGAGGAGGTAGATTCAAAAAGGGAAGAACCGAGAGAAAAACTAGAGAACTACGAGGAAGAACAATCAGGGGTGAGAGCAGAAGAGACAAATATGGGAAGTATAGTAATGAATTAAGAACTTAGGAAAACTAGTGTCAAGAGATACAGGGAGATAGTCACAAAGTATAGAACTGAATATGCTTTTGATAGACTGGGAGCAGATTTGTAACAAGGAAAGGTTTGATAACTAAGAAGTTTACTTAGAACAGAAAACTCAAGTAATTGTGGGTAAATCGTGATTTTCGGCTTTTCACTGGGTATAATTAGTGTAGTTTATGGGATTAACAAAGCCGCCCTGGAGAGTCAACTGTACACGTCTGATTTGTGAGTAGACATATATTTTGTATTCATTGTTAATTAATTATATATCTATATTGAAAATACTGAATGAGAAGTTGTGTTGTTTGGACTTATTACGATTCACTTTATTAGTAGTTTATTTAGTTATATTTAAGATACGTTCGTCTACCTGGGTTGGTATATAATTTATGAGGGTTGGGCCCAGCTCGTGAATTGTATTGCGTAACTCTTGTTATTGGACGAGATATAGTTATCCTCTGGGTTGTAAGATAATCGATGGTATTATAAAATATAAGAAGAGAAGAAGGGATATAGAAACCATACATCGTATCAATTGGTCGCGAGAGCGTGGTTTTTTAATAGGCCAAATAGTAAGCACAAGTCCTTGTTCAGTGTTTTTCATAGTCTTAGTAAATTCATATAGATATAAGTAAACTAGGAATATGTCTTTTAAGGGTGTGTTCTCCCAAGCAGCTATGGGCAAAGAACAGCGGTCGACTAAAACTGTATCAGAGAGAGTAAAACCACCAAGTGAACACCTGCCATCCCCAACAAACCAAGATACTCAAGCTGTACTTTTAGATATTATACGGCAAAACACTGAAGCTTTGAAAGCCATTAGTTTGCATATTCAGAGCAGCAACCCTCTTCAAAACTTACATGGCGGATTAGGATTGCCTAATCCCCCATCATTTACAGGTAAATCAGAGGATGATGTGGAGGAATTTTTTGCTAAACTTGATGAGTACGCTGATGTAACAGGATGGTCAGAATTGCATAGAGCAAAGATGATTCCATTGTTAATTCAGGGACCTGCACGAACGTTTTATTTAAAACTTTCGCCAGGTATTAAACATAATTATCAAGTTCTGAAACAAGTGTTTCTCAGGAAGTATGATCCTCCAGAACTAAGGTGGGCTAGAGATTCCATCATTTATTCCCGTCACCAACTTCCAGGCGAGAGTTTGGAAAATTATGCTAACGATGTGGTTGAACTTTGTCGTAAAGCTAAGAAAGATGACGATTTCACTTTTAGTATTTTCATGAACGGCTTGAACCCTATTCTCAAGTCACATGTCATCTTCCAAAAGCCAACCTCACTAGAAGATGCATTAGCGAAAGCAAATTTAGCCGAAGTCGCGTATCCAAGATCTGTTCATGTATCAACGATGCAAATAGCAAATTTGAGGACCACAGCACCAAGCACGTTCTACCCTCGTCAAAAATCTATACCAAACAGAAGCAAAAATGTTCGAAGAAATTGTTACGAGTGTGGAAAATCCGGACATATAGCGCGATACTGCCCAGAAAAGAACCGAACAAAAGGTAAGAGAAATGTTCAAAGAATTATAAATTCAAAGTTACACTGTTGTGCTATTCGTACTAAGCCAAATACATTTGTTAATAACCCCAAGGAAGATAGTATAATAAGGAAAGGTAAGATTAAGGAAGTACCATTGAGACAAGCTGTTTTAAAATGTAAAAGCGGTCAAACAAACCAAACAGGTTCAAAGTCAACACAAGTTAATGGTATACAACTTCGTTCAAAGGGCAAAACACTTATACCACAGCCGGTGTCACATAAAGCAGTGGGGTGTTCTTTAGACTCTATGGACGGTGTTAATGAGTGCGTAAGTATCCAAACAAAACCTGATGGTCTCTTTGTTCAACCCCCAACAATTGACCATCAAGACCGTCTTTCTCAGAGTAATGCAACGTGTCAAACTTGCCCAATAGATCCATTACGCAACGGGAAGTTTCCATTAATTATCAGGTGTAAAGAATTCTTGTA
Source organism: Lepidochitona cinerea (assembly GCA_963971465.1). Taxonomy (NCBI): domain Eukaryota; kingdom Metazoa; phylum Mollusca; class Polyplacophora; order Chitonida; family Tonicellidae; genus Lepidochitona; species Lepidochitona cinerea. Next base: position 61,875,120 of record OZ020552.1, on the reverse strand, counting down.
TCAAACTATTCCACGTGGTGCATACCACGCCTATTGTTTATTTGTGTGCCTCCTACTGGGCATGATTGGTTGTTTACAAAGTGGTTTATATTATATATATGATAAGGGTAGTGAGATTCTATCCTCAACCGAAATTTACGGAAAACGTGAATTGGACAAAGTGAACACTGTGGTGAATGAAGGTTCTGTTGTTAACACGATTCCTAGTAATATTGGAAATGATAGAAGTCATGAACGTAGATCAAGAAAAGTACATGATAATAAAGATTATTTGTCTAGGATTGTACACCCACAATCAAAAGACAAAGAAACAGCTACACCAGTACAGGTGGGATTGATTGGTGAAATAACTCCTACGAAAGTTCCCACCGAAGAAAAGTTAATTGAACGTCAAAGGTCAGACCCAGAGATAGCTCAATACATTGAGTATATTGAGAATGGTTCGTTGCCTGAAAATGATACAATCGCTCGTAAGATTTTGTTGGATAGTGATAATTATCACCTTGAAGAAAATGGAATACTGTATCATGTGGATATCCAAGACTTAGAAGGGGAGGACGAACTGAATCTACGCTTTGTAGAACCTCGTTCGTTAAGGAATAATTAAAATTTATCCCAAAGCTTGATACATAGTTATATATTGAGATTTAAATGTTTACTATGTTTTGTTGCAGGTTCGTTTGCTGTGTTGGTTCTATCGTTATGCATTGGCGTATCCATGATTCAACTGACGAAGAGATTATCATGCAGTTGAACAATTATAGCTGAATGAACTGCACCAAATACTTTATACATAAGACGATTAAAGGAAATAAAATATGTGCGGAAATTCGTTTTTCATGTTCTCTTTGTTTGTATATAGTCGGATGGTACGGTAACGTGGTAGTTAAGATTTATTTCGGAATGTTGCGTTTTCCAGGAGTGTCTTGGAAAATATTTGTGATGTATTGTAAAATACATCTATATACTATAGAAGTCAAGTTAACGAAAAATGAAGGTAATATTGTACAATTGTAAGATTTTGATGTTTAAAGTTTTGATTGAGTTTCTGTTGTAGAATGACCTATGGTCCACGACGTCAATAAGTATGTATTAAATAGAAATGTTTATATCGAAATATCCTGTTTTACTGTAAGTATGTATTTTTAAAGTTCATCATAAGTATGTAGATATAATGAAATCGTGATTGTAAGTATCAACAATCATCTGTTTTCAGTAAGTATGCTCTTTTTGTCCACTATGATTTGATATAGGCTATACTATGACGTTAAAATAAAATTTTAGCTCTATTACTCTATGTCAGTGTGCTGATTAAAGTCAAATTAAGTTAGGTGATGCCAATCGTGAAAATATTGACTTGAGGCCAAATTTATTAGTCTTTTTAGTTTGTATAACTTCTTAACTTTGTAAGACGCTGTTTTGAAGAAGATAGTTAATTACTACAGAATGTCCGCTACACCGATAATTAATTGTGAAGGTTTTGCTTAATTAAATACCCCTGTCTAATTGTTTACCCACAGAGATGTCAACGATCGATTATACCGGAGGTTGAAACCCCACTCTCTGCATGTACCAAGATGTTGTTGAGCGACCGTCCACACACCTGATGATTGACCTGGAGGATAGTTACCCTCGCCAGGACCAGTGACGTGTGCAAAGTTTCAGTGCTTGGTGAATGCTAGATGGGATGAGAGTTCTCTTCGTTGGACCTTCGTGTGTAATTTTTCGTGGATTTTAATTCGGTGTGCCCAAAACGGACTTGGATTCTTCCTCCGAAAACATTTATTGTAGCGGTTCGCTACTAAACTGGAACAATCTTTTAATTTTGAACTCTACATCGTATCTATATTATAGATTTCAACTTATCATAATAGAAACCAGATCATTATTACACATGGATACTTCGACTGTGATCGGACTTTTTGCGATTCCATCAAAACAAGCCACCGTTTTATGGATAGACTGTCAACTTTAACTGTTTTATTGACTATTTATGTGAACTATGGACTTTATTTCTTTTTCAGACTCGTTTTATTTACTACACTGTATAAGTATAATGTTTAATTAAGACTATTGTATATGGTTGTATCTTTCATCTAGGTAATTAATCGTATCGTTTATAGTTTAGGGATTTAGTTTTGTTTAAATGTATTTTCAATATTAAAGAATAATTTGTCGAAATGCATTATAGATAATTCATGTCACGTGGTAAAGCTTTCTCTTGCAATCTTTCGATAATTTCGCATTTGTCTACGAATACGTAAGAGTTTTAATGCCTACCTACGAAGAACGTCTTTGTCTTCGAATGAATTTAGATTAGGGTTTTTGTCACTATGAAACCGTATTTTATGAAGTATGATTGTTTTTCTGTTTCAATATGTTCTTTCTCATGGGGACATGAGAATACAAAGGGGGGAGTAATGTTACGATAGTAATATTTGAAATTTAATGTTTTTGTTTAGTTAATGTCCATTAGTATGTATGTTAGAACCGGTTTCAAGTTTGTGTAACAGATTGAGTTTCTGGATGGGCGTGACATCCTGGAACTTAGACAAGCATGGGCGACATCTTTATGGCGGCTGGATTTCATTGGTTAATAGTTTGGGTAGAGATTTGATTGGGCAACTAGTTAGGTAGTTTGGGATTATATAAGAGAGGAGGTAGATTCAAAAAGGGAAGAACCGAGAGAAAAACTAGAGAACTACGAGGAAGAACAATCAGGGGTGAGAGCAGAAGAGACAAATATGGGAAGTATAGTAATGAATTAAGAACTTAGGAAAACTAGTGTCAAGAGATACAGGGAGATAGTCACAAAGTATAGAACTGAATATGCTTTTGATAGACTGGGAGCAGATTTGTAACAAGGAAAGGTTTGATAACTAAGAAGTTTACTTAGAACAGAAAACTCAAGTAATTGTGGGTAAATCGTGATTTTCGGCTTTTCACTGGGTATAATTAGTGTAGTTTATGGGATTAACAAAGCCGCCCTGGAGAGTCAACTGTACACGTCTGATTTGTGAGTAGACATATATTTTGTATTCATTGTTAATTAATTATATATCTATATTGAAAATACTGAATGAGAAGTTGTGTTGTTTGGACTTATTACGATTCACTTTATTAGTAGTTTATTTAGTTATATTTAAGATACGTTCGTCTACCTGGGTTGGTATATAATTTATGAGGGTTGGGCCCAGCTCGTGAATTGTATTGCGTAACTCTTGTTATTGGACGAGATATAGTTATCCTCTGGGTTGTAAGATAATCGATGGTATTATAAAATATAAGAAGAGAAGAAGGGATATAGAAACCATACATCGTATCAAATACCGTTTAAACCGCAAAGCCCTGTCGCAGATCTACACCAGTTTCATTAGGCCAATCCTGGAGTACTCCAGTCCAGTATGGGATGGATGTACCAAAGTTCAAGCTGAGAAACTGGAGAAATTCCAACTAAGTGCAGCGAGGGTAGTCACTGGTCTCCAAATTTACACTTCTATTCAAAACCTTTATATTGAAACCGGATGGGACAAACTGTCTACTAGATGCCAATTGGCAAAGTTGAAATTCTTACATAAAATCATCGCTGGTAATTGTCCTGAATTCCTTCTCGAGTTGCTTCCAGTCCAAGTAGGCGAGGCATCACGTTATCCACTAAGAAATAGTTCATGCTTCAACGCTCCATTCGAAGAACACATCTATTTAAATCTTCCTTCATACCGGCCACTGTAAAATTATGGAACAGCCTTGATCCTACTGTAAGAAATGATCCTTCAGTGACTAAATTTAGAAGATTACTTTGCTCAAACCCCATACCTCCTCCGTACTATGCTACAGGGGAACGCCTATACTGTATCATAATAACTAAATTGAGATATGGCTGTAGTTCACTGCATTACGATCTATCACGGGTCAATCTAGCTCAAAGCCCATCTTGTAGCTGTGGTTGTAGACAAGAAGGTGCGTCTCATTTCTTTTTCTATTGTCCGAATTATGCAACTATTCGTCCAGCACTATTAGACACTCTTCCTCCCGACATTACCATATATCAGCTCCTTAATGGCGATCCAAGCTGGTCCATTTCTTCAAATGAAGACCTGTTTAACTCAGTTGTGATATACCTGAAATCTAGCGGAAGGTTTTAATTCCATCAGACTTCCGCTCTCCCTGCACAGATTTTATTTTAATTATATACTTAGCGCCATTAAAACGCACGGTTGAATTTTATGTTTCTACCCCAGTAAGGCTATTGTCCATTTACGTTTTGTTGTTTATTGTTAGTTCGAGTTGAGTTGCAATAACTGGATAACCTTTGGTGTTCCCGACGCGCCTGTCGTGAACATTACGCAACATTTCCTAATAACGTCCATTGAGTGTTTCACCGTCACTGAGAACAGCTTTCAGGGCTCATTTGTCGTGGGTTCAATACTTTACACGAAGCTCAGCATAAAGACGAAAAAAAAAAATCAGAAAATGTTACCGTGCCCCGACTTACGAAACAACAAAGGGAACGTGCCATTGGTATGTTACAGGCGGGTCTCAGTTGTGCCGCCGTAGGACGTCACATGCAGTGTCATCCCTACACAATTAGTCGCCTCAGAATCAGGGAACATGAAACTGGCAATGTTGCCGACCGACCACGCCCTGGTCAGCCAAGAGTCACTACAGCCCGCCAGGATCGGTACATCGGTTTGTTACACACACGTGACCGATTTCAAACCACGACACAGACTGCTCGTGAGACAGTGGGAATTGGAAGGCCCAGGGTAAGCCTCAGCACCATCCGACACCGTCTCCAACAGATATAGATGCATGCACGCACCCCTACTGAGGGCGCATATTGACACCCGCCGCACGCCAAAACCGTTTACGATGGGCTCGAAATCATCAGAGATGGCGCATCAATGATTGGAACTCCTTTTCTCTGACGAGTCTCGTATCTGCCTTGATTGTCCTGACCGACGTCAACGTGTGTGGTGCAGACGTGGTGAACGTTTCGCAAATGCATGTGTGAGGGAAGGAAATCGCTGGGGTGGATGTAGTGCTATGGTGTGGGGAGGCATCACTTCTCGCTGACGAACTCCCCTTGTCATTGTTGATGGCAACCTGAATGCTCAGGGTTACGTGGATAACATCCTTCGACCTGTGCTGCTTCCATTCCTCCAAGCGAATGCTGGCGTCACGACGTTTCAGCAAGACAATGCGCGCCCACACTCTGCAAGGTTGACACAAGACTTCATGCAACAGAATAATGTGAACATCATGGAATGGCCAGCTTACTCTCCCGATCTATCGCCCATAGAGCACTTGTGGGAACAGCTTAAGAATGCCATTGCACAACGTCAACCCAGGCCACGCAACCGACGTGAATTGTGAATTAAGTGAAAAAGTGAATTAAAGCAGGACGTAAAACCCAGATCACTCTCACTCACTTTCGAGTTTCGCGAAAACCACGCGAGATCTCGCGAGAAATTAGCTTTGGGGTATAACTTTGGTGAATTAGCTCCCACTTTATGCCTAGCCCTTATGGAGAAAAGTTGTCACCCTATCGTTCTACTACCTGTAATAATGCTAACCACCTCCACTACCGCCATCAGAAAGGTTACCAAGTCACCAGTCTCTTAACATGTCAAGCTTAGTTACTTCATTAAAGTGGCATGAGCTGTCAAAATATTGATATGTTGACGTTGAAACAGAATGTTGAAATTATCGGCTATTTTTCTCAAGACGTGTTATTCAGAAGCCTTTTAGCGCTTCTAGTATCGAGAAGGTACGATGAAGTATTGCTTTGAACTAGTTTTGGCTAAGAATGAATGAATGGTCGTCCCGGTTATTTAAATTTTGTTTACTTTTCGAACATTCGACGTATAGGTTACATGCTGTATGGATTTTCCTCATTCCAACGTCAATCATCTAGTTTTTCGATGGCATTCAAAGCCTCTTACTGTCGTGACAATCAGAAATTATGAAAAAGTGTGGATTTTGGCAGCTCATGCCTCTTTAATGGTTTGAAATCTCAAAACAACTTGCTCAGATTTTAACTTTCTAATTACTTTGTTGGTATCCACAATATCACTAGCGTTTTTAACCGACTCGCATAGATTTGAAGCATCGAAGGCAATGTCCGGCCTACTCTCACGATCAAGCCACAAAAATCCAGACTGATGAGCTCTTTTTTGGCAATGTTATATCAATAGGTGTCAGATTATCTACATATTTCTTTTGTTGAAAAGTGATTCCGCCTCTATGTTGATGTGAAATTTCTATGCCAAATATTGAAATTCCCAACTTAGTTTTTATACAATTTTTTGGAATAACACATTTTTTTAAATTACCGTTGCCACCAAGAAGGAAATCAGCCACATACAAGAACACGTTTCACTGACCCATGCTCATCTGACCAATAAAAAACTGCAAGGTCAACAGTACAAATTGGTGTGCCACAACTTTTCATCACACAAATGGGTATACCAACACAATTATGCATCAACCAAACAATGGACAAACTTCTGCTTTTGAACCTTATCTGCTTTTGATGGATCACGGGTTCGAATCCCACTCAGTCCAAAAATTGGAAAATTTTCTGACTGGGTTTTCACTCGAACGACCTATTTGGGATGGTTGCCAGTTACCAGCGGAAGGTCGTGGGTTTCCTCCGGGCACAGAGCCCGGTTTCCTCCCACAATAAGTTAAATAATCTTGAGCGCGGCGTAAAACACCAAACAATCAATCAGTCAATCTTTTGATGGACGAATAAATATATTTCTTGTTAATTTGGATCCTTGCAGAAAAGCAGTTTTATTTGATATACATCGAGACGTGTCCAGTTATTGTTGGCAAAAACAGCTAAATCAAGTCTATCAGACTCGGATGAGGCATCTTCAGGAATTTCGTCTTTACTTGCCTCCACAACGGAAAGCAATCTCATTCTTACGGATACAACAATCAGTTTATTCTGTTTAAACGAATAATCCCGCACATGGCCCCTATTTGGTAGATTGATTGATTGTTTGGTGTTTTACGCCGCGCTCAAGATTATTTCACTTATATGGCGGCGTTGCCAGTTTTATTGTGGGAGGAAACCGGGCTCTGTGCCCGGAGGAAACCCACGACATGCCGCTGGTAACTGGCAACCATCCCACATAGGTCGTTCGAGTGAAAACTATTTGGTAGATCATGTCACTTTAATAAACCTTAGGCAATAACAATTTATAATAAACCGGTCCTTGCAGAAACATTCATCGAGAAAAAGGAGAACTTCTGCTGTCCTGGCAAAGTGACATGAGCTGCCAAAGTTGCGCTTTTTCTATAAATTACGATTGCCAAGAGTAGATCGCCTGTGTTGGACTGAGCCACCGATGATGAAGCAATGGATCTGGGGCACAAACACTAGAAAACCCTTTAATGTTATATTTTCTTTATTTATCAATTTTGATGGGGTTTTTTTGTTATTTTCCCAACGTGACTTTATATGTACTTTTACTTATTCTCATATATGAAATACAACAGTTTTCCTTTTATACTTTTTCTTTGAACCGAAATTTGATATTTAATTGCTTTCGCTTTTTTTTTTTCTTTTTTTTGGTTGAGTTTTCTTTATATATTTTGTCATCTTGATAAACATATATTATTTGAAATGTTCCCATGCATAAATGAATTATTGTGGAAGGAAAACGGGCTCTATGCCCACCTTCTGGTGGTAACTGGCAAGCATCCCACATAAAAGTATCCATTGCATATTGCATATAGACGCAACATTCTTTGAAGCACCGTTTTAGTAAGACGGTTAGCCAATTGACTTACTTTCTGACCAAAATATGCTGTCAATTTGATCACTACTAACCAGTTCTTAAATAGAGCTAATCTCCATTCTCACTCAGAAACTGTATCTTTAGATGCAACGGCCTCGTACAGTGACTTACAGTCTGTAACTCATACAATTGATAACAGTGTTATCTGAACATAATGTTGCAAGAAATATAAAATTAAGTCCTTCTGTTAATGCGGAAAACTACACGTTTAACTCGCCAGGACTGTCAATGGAGAGAATTGTCCGTTTTCTCCCATTAACATAAGCCTCTTTCGAGTTTCGCCAGGGCTGGGAGATCCGGGTTCAAGCCTGGGTCGAGTCAGACCAAAAACTTTAACAGTGGGAGCTGCTGCTTCGCTTGGCGCTCAGCAATAGAAGTTAGAGCAGCGACTGGTTGGCCCGGTGTCAGTATAATGGGACTGGGTGAGGGGGCTTGGTGAGGCAGGACCAAATAAAAGAGCAGTGGAGACATGCCCTGTCTCAAGAAGACAACGTCTTCGTATGGACTTGTTTAAGTGGCATTTTAGAAGTTGAGCATAATGAAAGAAAGAACACTCTTGCGTATGGATTTACAACTTCTTGGTTTATTGGGTGACGACGTTTCGATGTCGCTCTTAACATCACTTGATAGCGGTGTTAGGAGCTACACCGAAAACGTTGTGTTCCCAATAAACCAAGAAGTTGTAAATCCATACGCAAGAGTGTTCTTTCCTTCATAACGTCTTCATATGACTGAAATACTGATAAAACCCATAGGTCATTCATCAGTATGTTTCTCAAAAGATTAAAACCAACCGTCTTACAAGGGAGGTGCGAATCTTTGCGTAGGAGAATTTAAAGTGAAGTGGACACTCCCAACTGTAATCGCTCAGCATTTTCTTCCATTTAAATGTCAGACTGCTAACAGCCAGTCTCCATATATGGTTCGAAATCTGCTCGTTTCCATCGCCAATACACGATTCAAATATTCAGAGCAGAAGTCGACCGAAGTTCTGTGAACGAGGCTAGGGCTTATTTGCGTTGCCAGCTGTTGAAAATTGCGTACAATTCAAAGCCGGTAATTAAAAAAATGTAATTAAAAAAAAAAATTATTGGATTTTAGCGGTATTCGAACCCGCACCCCATCGATGAAAGGCCCATGTCGGGTAGACCGAGGTACCGTTGGTAAATGAACAAGTAGAGGAAATTCAAATCGCAAATTAGTGTTTATTTTAAACTTAATATTAACAAAAAAGGGCAAAAAAATTAGAGAAATCGTAGTGGACCCGATCTTGCGATGATGTATTGCTGGCTGGTTTCTGTGGAGAAAATAAAAACAATGGTCAATATAAATAAGCAACGAGACATTCGTCCGGGTTCAATAAATATGAAAGCTATTAAGTAGAAACTTTGGGGAACTTTAAACGTTTAGTTGATTGTATAAGAATACCAGACGAAAGGGTACCGGTTTAAACATTAAAAAGATAATGTTCGGTTGTTTTTGTAAATCATACCTGAAACAGATCTTTTCTCTTTGGGACTGGTAGCAGGGGAAGTGCTTACTACAGTAGGACAGGAACTCTACAAAAAAGGTAACATTGTTAAAAAAATTAAAGGTTTTGTAGTTTCGTGAAATGAAACAAAAACTATGGCATGAATAATAATATTTCTAAATATATTTTTATCAATACCTTAAAAATACGAAGTGCACTAAACTGTATTCAATTAGAAAACTGGATGGGTTATATTCAAGGTTGGGTTTTTAGTGTTTTGTTTAGAACATCAGATTGAAGTCTGGGCCCTCCAAAGTAAACACGTTATTTGTCTTTACTTACACCATTGCAAAGACCATCACAGACGGTAAAGACACATTCAAATTCCACAGTATTATCAGCACCAGATAATTTGAAAGCATCAAAGTACGGACTGTACACGCAATTGGGTTGAGAAAGGAAGCCGTCTATTTTGGTAAAGACCAATCCATCGCCACATCTAACAAAAAAAAAGATAAAATGACAGTAAATTTTACAATTGTTCATGAAATATGGATTTCCAGATTAAGGACAAATCATTTGTATATAAAGTAAAAAGCTTTGGTTTACACTTTTGAAAAAAAAAGTGGGAAATTCATTTTAAAATAGCTTATTACTCTAAGAAATAATTATGTAGGTTCGCATGGCTTTAAAAAGATATGAAAAGGGTTGAAATTTCGTATGAAAAAATTTGCCCCGAGGATTCATCTGAAAAAACTGACAGCATAACATTATTGTGAACAAAAAACTAGATGTATTAAAAAAAATGCCTAAGGTAAATTGGTTGCGGCTTACCCAGCTCTAAGAACGTAATAACGACCAAAGTTATTTCTCGCCAAGCAGCTAAGAGCACGAAATCCGGAGAAAGTTCCTGGGAAAGAAAAAACCGGGGAAAAATAAATTATATAAGTGCCGAAAAGAGAAACTGATAAAATATAACGCAAATTGTCAAAAACCATTAATACCAGTTGTATCGAACGCGGCCAGGCGGATTTTTCTGCCAATGGAAATATCGGTTGTGATTCTCCGGTCCAAAACATCCCACACTTGCAGATCAAACACCGCTGAAGCATTGCCGCCCAAAAGATGCTGGGATTCCCAGGGGTTCAGAAACCAATCACTGATCGTCTCCGTGGAAGACACGGCCCGACCATGTGCATCATATGAACAAGATATGGTATTGATTTTACGTTGTTGGACCACCTGGCTGTCCCGTTCACCCCAACCAACTTCCACATCTACAGTGAACGTATTGGCGCCATCTTTTTTCTGCAAAGCAAAAAAAGCAAATTCGTTAACGGGATCTACCGCCAGTTTATTTAAAACAATGTTGTTAGTCAAATATTTCTAAGAATTCGAAGGAGGTATATATTACATAAAACTGGCAGTTGGCTCCGATGTACATCTGGTCGAAGGAACCTGCCAGAGCAAAGTTGACCTCGTCAGGGGCAGTCAGCTGCTTGTCACCATTACGGCATTTAGCTAGAGCGTAGGCCGGGACGTCAGCTGTAAGGTGGAGTGTGGGGTCACCAGACATCGCAGGTGGACAATTTCCTCGCACTGCGGAAAACAAAACAATTGGTAAGTGTTTGAACTCTAGTGACGAAAATAGTTTCAGTACGATTTCTTTCAGCTATACTTACACAAGACTATAGGATCATCGGCAACAACATAACCCACCTAAAACAAGAAATCCAAATTTAAGGGATATGGAGACATGGAAGGTAAAAAGTTATAAGCGGATGAAGGAAGACTAGAATACTACTTACAACAAACAGAAGTAGACTATACCCAAACATACTGAAAACAAAAAACGGTTCTAACAAAATTGGAAAAAGAACTAAACCAAATGCGAAATGAAATGGTAGTAAGACGGAGTAACTCAAAAGAATGCTAAACAGCACTTTTATGACAGCTTTTATATAGATATGCAGACGAGTCCATTTTAAGGCAGGTCAGTACTAACGTAAGCAATAAAAGTTCATGTCGACTTACACAAAGTTCGCTCTTAATGAATGTGATATGATCCGTTAAGGCAAATGCGAAGGTTTATTATTATAAAAACCTTTACTTATAAAAGGCCATATATTTATTTCAAGGTCTATATTGTTTAGTCTATTGGTGAATTGTTAGCCCTGATATTTTCTACATATTAAGAATTTAAGAACTTTTTCGGTAGATTGTTTGAAGCTAAATCCAACCAGTTTTCCACCAATACGTCCACTTTGGTATCAATTTTCAAACTGTAGGTGACCTATACGTCAGGTTAGTTAGATTGCAATGAAAATGTTTCGTTTCCTAAAAATGATGGTTGCCCCTGTCCAATTTTAAATAATTTTAAATGCATTGTATCTTAATTGGGTCGTCAAACAGGAATCAATGAATCTCTCAATAGAACACCAAATGGTCATCTTTAAAAGCAAAATACATTTACAAACAATCCATTGCAAAGTTTGATTCATATTGGCATCCCATTTGGCACCGATGAACCGTTCTTGTCCATAAAAAACATATGCTATAATGTCCTTCCTCAGAATCTTGTTTTGAGTATTATTCATTATTTTAAGTGCATTATTCAGAATTACTATATCCTCTCTCCAATAAATAAAATAGTAACAATAAATCTCTCTATACGTTTTAAATCAGTGTAACGGTCAAATTTGATGTTGTCGCGTTTTCTTTAGCGAGTTGTCATAACTAAAGGGAAGTAACTTCATGACGTGAGTAGGTGGCGCAGCGCTCGCAATCGAGCATGGTGCGTTTAAGCAAAAGCACTAAATACAAAATGAAAGTTAAGGCCCACAAAAAACGGTAAAGTATTCTCCCATCGCTAAATATGATTTCTAAACTTGTTTTGAGATTGTTTCGCTCATATATTTAGGCTACATGTTATAGCTAGATACGGTAAAATACTTGAGTCGTTCGACCGATTTCGAGTCGGCCTACAGCATCATTCGGTGCGCGATATTCGTTGGCTTGAGTGTAAAAAATCGTGTTTCACGGTTATGTTTTATCTTTTTGTTTGGTTGTTGTCTAATTTGTTTATTGTTAATTTTTCTCAAACTACAAAACACTCTTTTCATATATGTTATATAGTTATTGGCTGCAAAAGGGTTAATTTAGACAAATACTTTAATATGTTAATTTTCTTCATTTGCAGTCAATCAGTTCCAATCACAGTCTTGATGTTTTTCTAAGATGGAGACTGTCCATAAAAACTAAAGCATGTTAAGCGCCTAAAATATAGAGAGCAAAAGAAGGGCTTAATAAAAATAAAGCTATGGAAGAGTGAAACTGCATTGCGTTTTTTTTTGCCTGTTATACGCAAGTATAATATCATTGACGTTTTTTGGACCATCTTCAAAGTTCAGATAGTTAAACTATAAACTACACCATGGAAGACGCCCCTCAAGAGAAAAGAACCAGAAAACCTAGTAGAAAGAAATGGGAACAAAGTCTAGAAATAACTGAAAAGAAACTCAAGAGACTGTATGTTGAATTAACAAAGCAAGGAGAAAATCTTCAAGAACTGATGAAATCAAACGAAAATAGCGAAGAAATAAGACAACAACATTCCAATTGGTTATCTTTATTAGAAGATTTCTTCAAAGAACAAGATATTTACAAGACCTTTGACTTAAGTGAGAATGAAGACATTAGTACAGAAATGATAGCCAGTTTAACAGATTTTAAAGTTACATTCGAAAAATGGTTTTCGAATCCCAGTGGAGGAGATCAATCCAATCAATCTCTTATCACCCCCCAGGATAGTGCCTCGCAAATTCAAGCCCAGTCTTCAGTACGGAGCCATGCCTCATCACTAAAAAGTTCTGTTACCTCAGCCAGGTTGAGAGAAATTCAGAAGAAAGCTGAAATAGAAGCAAAAACATTATTATTAAATAAAAGAAGAGAAATAGAAATGGCTAAACTTGAACTGAAATTACAAGAGGAAGAACTTCAACTTAGTACAGAATTGGCAGTGTCAAATGCCAAAACAAAAGTTTTAGAAGAGTTTGAGTTAAATGAATGTGGTGAAATAAACAAAACATCAAACAGTGTAAAATCTCTCAAAAGGGGAGATAACTCTATTAAGCTTAATCCAGAAACCCCACCATACATCCCAAGGTACACAAGTAATAACTCCATTCCCAATAACCAGACTGTAAACCAAAATTTAAAGGACAAAGCCGAGGGTGTTGTAGAGACATTTGTGAAACAATTACGAAAACCCCCTACAGAAATTCTAAAATTCGGCGGCGATCCTCTACAATACAGAAAGTTTATAAGACAATTTCAAGCAAAAATAGTTGCAAATTGTGATACTACTGATGAACTTATGAATCACCTCGAACAAAGCACATAAGGGTGAAGCCAACAGAATTGTGACAGGCTACAGTTACCTCAGTTCTGAACATGGTTACAGTGCTGCCATGGAAGAACTAGAAAAGAGATATGGCAACACTGAAATCATAGCCAATGCCTACATAACAAAGGCAAGAAATTGGCCTCAAATAAAATCTGACAATCCAAAAGGCTTTGATGAATTTGGTATATTCTTAACAGAGTGTGAAAATGCTGTAAAAGACATCGAAGCATTACAAATCTTGGAATATTCAGAAAATGTGAAATTACTTTTAAGTAAACTGCCCTTTTATTGCCATGATAGATGGAGAGCCTTAGTTCATCAAATGAGGTCAAATAAACAGTCAGCCAAATTTTCTCATTTTGTGAAATTTGTGAAAGATGAATCGAAAAAGTTGAACGACCCAGTGTATGGCCGGGAAGCCATGCAGTCCCACATCAAACCACCAACTAAAACAACCTACCAAGGGGTAAAACCAAGTAACAGACAGGCCCAACCAAAATCAACATATTTTGCTGAAAATCAACCTGTACCTTCAGAAACAAAGACTAATGAACAATCAATTATAACCAAACACAAATCATTTTGCCCTCCTTGTTTTTACTGCATGGACCCTAATCATTCCCTGGAGAACTGTAAAACTCTACAATTTAAACCATGGCAAGAAAAATGTGACTTTTTGAAATCTAGAAGCTTATGCTTCGGTTGTTTAAAATTTGGGCACCAAAGAAAAGACTGTAAAAAAAAGGCTACCTGTGACATATGTAAGTTTCGACATCCAACTGTTTGTCACACAGAAGACAACACAAAAAAGGATCAATCTGAAAATAAACATTTTCAACATACCTCAGCTGTGGCTAGTGGTGATATGGGTGCCGGGGATTCCGAGGGATTTTGTACAATGGCTATCATACCTGTTTTAGTAAAATCAAAGAACAGTAGCAAATCGTTACAAACCTATGCATTTCTTGATCCCGGCAGCACAGTGACATTTTGTAGTGAATTCTTGATGAACCAGCTTGGCTGCTATGGCAACAAAACAAACATTAAACTGAACACAATGGGGGATCCATATAACATGGATACTCATGTTATTAAAGGCCTGCAGATTGGAAATCCACTGACCGGTGATATGATTAACTTGCCTAAGGTCTACAGTAAAGAAAAAATGCCTGTGAATCTAAGCCATATGGCAACACAGAAAGATGTTTCTGATTGGCAACATTTGAATGATATAGAAATTCCTGAAATTAAAGGCAACGTTGGACTACTCATAGGGAATAATGTTCCAGATGTTTATACACCTATAGAAGTGAGGAGCGGTCCAAGTAACAGTCCACATGCTACAAGAAGTAAATTGGGATGGATTTTGTGGAATGTCATTAGAGATAGTAAACAAAGTAATCAAGAAGTAAATCAAGTGTGGGTAAACAAAGTGTGCATTGAAACAATAAACGAAATTGAACAATTACAAAAGTTAGATTACATAGTGAGGAATTCTATGAACTTTGACTTCCCAGAAAGATTGTCCGAGGACAAAAAAGAAGCATCTCAAGATGATAAGAAATTTCTTGAGAAAGTGACAAATTCTATTTGTAAAACAAAAGAACATTATCAAATTGACTTACCTTTTAGAGATGATGAAATACAACTCCCAGACAACAGAGTCCAAGCCTTTCAACGTTTAAATAACCTGAAAAGGAGACTGTGTAAAGACACTAAACTCCATGAAAATTATACCGATTTCATGGAGAACCTGATAGCAAAAGGTTATGCAGAGCAAGTAAAATTTCCAGATGTTAATAAAAACAATGGGAAAGTATGGTATTTACCTCACCACAATGTTACCCATCCACACAAGCCAGAAAAGGTTAGAGTCGTGTTTGATTGTGCGGCAAGGTATTCTGGCATATCCTTAAATAGTCAACTGCTTCAAGGCCCCGATCTTACAAACAATTTAATTGGTGTTTTATTAAGATTCAGAGAAGGCAAGATCGGATTAATGAGTGACATTGAAGCTATGTTTCATCAGGTGTTAGTTACTGATAACGATACGGACTTTCTGAGATTTTTATGGTGGCCAAATGGCAACTTATGTGAAACTCCCCTGACATATAAGATGAAAGTGCATTTGTTTGGTGCCACATCGTCACCCAGCTGTGCCAACTCTGCTCTCAAGCAAACGGCCATTGACAATTCAGTCAATGTCAATAAAGAAACCTGTGACGTTGTTCGAAAGAACTTTTATGTTGATGATTGTTTGGTATCAGTTGATCAAGAAAACGAGGCAATTGAACTGATCAAAAATGTTTCTAAATTGTGTGCAACTGGGGGATTCCATTTAACAAAATGGACAAGCAACAATGTGTCCGTACTCAAAACTATTCCAGTTGAAGAGCTCGCCAAAAGTGTAAATCTTGATTTTGACAAAAAGGACTTACCTGTTGAACGTGCTTTAGGCGTTCGCTGGTTTATGGAAAGTGACTCATTTGGGTTCAAAATAACTCTCCGTGAAAATCAAGCTACAAGAAGGTGTATATTGTCAGTGGTTAGCTCAGTGTTTGACCCCCTGGGCTTTGTCTCACCATTTGTGTTAAAGGCGAAAATTCTTTTACAGGAACTGTGTAAAAAGGGCTACGATTGGGACACCTCCATCAATGCTGTAGAAGAAAGGAGATGGCTTGAATGGCTTTCAGATGTTGAAAAATTAAATATGATCAAATTACCACGGTGTTATAAATCCGAAAACTTTGGAACTCTGACGTCACGCCAACTTCATTTCTTTTCTGACGCCAGTGAAGTTGGTTATGGTGTGGTGTGTTATCTTCGTTTGGTGGATAACAATGGTTTGGTAAATTGTTCCCTTCTTATGTCCAAATCACGTGTAGCCCCACTCAAAAAGGTTACAATACCAAGAATGGAACTGACCGCTGCCACTTTGTCAGTTCGCTTGAAACAAATTATTGTGAGAGAACTGGATATGAAAATTGACGATGTTCATTATTGGACGGACAGTATGTCTGTTCTAAACTATATAGGTAACCAGTCCTCGAGATTTCAGACATTTGTGGCAAATCGTTTATCGGTAATTCATGACTGTTCAAATGTGAATCAGTGGCATTATGTTGACACCCACACTAATCCGGCGGATGTTGCATCCAGGGGACAGTCGATTAACAAATTTCTAGCAAATAAAGTGTGGATGTCTGGCCCAAGTTTCTTGTATTTGACTGAACAACAGTGGCCAAGCAAGAAATGTGACAAGTTAAATCTCTGTGATGATCCGGAAGTACGAAAAACTGTAGCTGCAACTACGGTTGATAATTGTAACATTATTGAGAGACTGTTCAAACAATTTTCCAGTTGGTCTAAACTGAAGCGAGTAGTGGCACGCATTCTACAGATGAAAGGTAATTTACAAAGATGGGCGAAAGAAGTGAAAGAAATTACTGGTACAGACGAAAAGGAAAGAAAAATTAAACTTCAAAGAATAAGAAAAGATCGTCGGGTGTGCAGTTCTAAAGACACTGTAAATCACACTTCGCCCACAGCGGATTTGCTTCAGTTAGAAGATGCCATAATTTTGTACGTCCAGAAGACGGAATTTAAAGAAGACATAAAGCTCATTAAAGAAGGCAAGTTGTCCAAATCAAGTTCTCTGTTTAAATTGGATCCATTCATTCAGGACAATGTTGTTCGAGTGGGTGGTCGGCTTACCAGGGCTGACATTCCGTACAAATCGAGGCATCCCATTTTGTTACCCAAATCTTCAGTTGTATCACATCTTATACTAACTGAAACACACAAAGTGTTAGGACATCTTGGTAAAAACTCTATTTTGGCCAAAGTGAGAGAAAGTTATTGGATTACCGGAGCTGCAACACTCATTAAAGGAATTGTTTCGAAATGTGTTGGGTGCCGGAAATATCAGTCCCGAAGAAATTGCCAGAAAATGGCCGACCTACCAACAGAAAGGATTCAGGCGAGTGAACCGCCGTTCTCTAACGTCGGTTTAGATTTTTTTGGCCCATATTGTATCCGGAAAGGGAGAAGTACTGTGAAACGGTACGGTGTAATTTTTACATGTCTTTCTATCCGGGCAATCCATATTGAGGTTGCACATTCTCTAGACACCGACTCTTGTGTTAATGCTGTTCGTCGGTTTATAGCCCGACGAGGAGTACCTGTTTCAATTCGATCCGACAATGGCACTAATTTAGTGTCAACAGAAAAGGCCCTTCGAGAAGAAATACAAAGACTTGATCAAAATAAGTTAAGCAGTGTGATGGCTCATAAACACATTAAGTGGTCTTTTAATCCCCCCACAGCATCCCATTTTGGGGGAATATGGGAAAGGTTAATTCGGTCCATAAGGAAAGTTCTCTCTGCCATTCTTCACGAACAGACAATCAAGTTAGATGACGAAGCCTTGTCTACTTTGATGTGCGAAGTAGAAGCCATTCTTAATGGAAGACCTTTGACTGAATTGCCATCCAGTCCAAATGACCTTGAAGTCTTAACACCCAATCATTTGCTTATGTTAAAGAAAGGTGAAGATATCCCCCCCGGATCGTTTTGTAAAACAGACTCGTATGTTCGCAGAAGATGGAGACAAGTCCAGTTTCTTGCCGATTCTTTTTGGAGAAGATGGGTGAAGGAATACCTTCCTTTACTACAACAGAGACAGAAATGGCAAAGTCCTAAACGGAATGTAACTGAAGGAGACATTGTGCTAATTGTAGATGACAGTCCACGTAATTCATGGTGTATGGGTCGAGTGGTAGAATGTCGTAAGGACAAGAACGACTTTGTGAGAAGTGTTGTTGTGAAAACTCAAAGTGGAACTCTTACTAGACCTATTCATAAACTGTGCACTGTATTGGAGGCTGATGGACTTTGAATTATATCAAACTAAGTGAATCAGTATTTGGACTTTAAAGGGTTAACAGTATTTGGACTTTAAAGGGTTAACAGTATTTGAACTTTAAAGGTTTACATGAACTTTTTTGAAAATTTTCCGTTTACAGTTAAATGTTTTGAAAATCGTTTTATTAATGTTTGACGATTTTGGGTGCCGGTATGTAACGGTCAAATTTGATGTTGTCGCGTTTTCTTTAGCGAGTTGTCTTAACTAAAGGGAAGTAACTTCATGACGTGAGTAGGTGGCGCAGCGCTCGCAATCGAGCATGGTGCGTTTAAGCAAAAGCACTAAATACAAAATGAAAGTTAAGGCCCACAAAAAACGGTAAAGTATTCTCCCATCGCTAAATATGATTTCTAAACTTGTTTTGAGATTGTTTCGCTCATATATTTAGGCTACATGTTATAGCTAGATACGGTAAAATACTTGAGTCGTTCGACCGATTTCGAGTCGGCCTACAGCATCATTCGGTGCGCGATATTCGTTGGCTTGAGTGTAAAAAATCGTGTTTCACGGTTATGTTTTATCTTTTTGTTTGGTTGTTGTCTAATTTGTTTATTGTTAATTTTTCTCAAACTACAAAACACTCTTTTCATATATGTTATATAGTTATTGGCTGCAAAAGGGTTAATTTAGACAAATACTTTAATATGTTAATTTTCTTCATTTGCAGTCAATCAGTTCCAATCACAGTCTTGATGTTTTTCTAAGATGGAGACTGTCCATAAAAACTAAAGCATGTTAAGCGCCTAAAATATAGAGAGCAAAAGAAGGGCTTAATAAAAATAAAGCTATGGAAGAGTGAAACTGCATTGCGTTTTTTTTGCCTGTTATACGCAAGTATAATAATCAGCATTCTTTTCGCTCCTGCTTTAAAAATTAAAAAGGAACCTGTTAGATGTGTAAATCAAGTATGTAACCAAACACCTAACAGGCTAATAATTCAAGATACCCTTAACCAAGATTTGGCAAAATTAAGTTCTTGGTCCAAACAATGGCTTTTACGTTTTAATGCTAGCAAAACAACTGTCCTGTACTTTACTAACCGAACGAATCCCGATTCACCAGATTTATACTGTGAAGACATTAAACTTACTTTTTCTCATACTACAAAACATCTTGGGATTAATTTTCAATGTTAGTTAAAATGGGATACACATATTAACAATATCTTAAAAACGGCTAGTTCCAGGTTAGGAATCTTGAGGAAATTAAAATACCATTTAAACCGCAAAGCCTTATCGCAGATTTACACCAGTTTCATTAGGCCAATCCTGGAGTACTCCAGTCCAGTATGGGATGGATGTACCAAAGTACAAGCTGAGAAACTGGAGAAATTCCAACTAAGTGCAGCGAGGGTAGTCACTGGTCTCCCAATTTACACTTCTATTCAAAACCTTTATATTGGAACCGGATGGGACAAACTGTCTACTAGACGCCAATTGGCAAAGTTGAAACTCTTACATAAAATCATTGCTGGTAATTGTCCTGAATTCCTTCTCGAGTTGCCTCCAGTCCAAGTAGGCGGGGCATCACATTATCCACTAAGAAATGGTTCATGCTACAACGCTCCATTCGTAAGAACACATCTATTTCAATCTTCCTTCATACCGGCCACTGTACAATTATGGAACAGCCTTGATCCTACTGTAAGAAATGATCCTTCAGTGACTAAATTTAGAAGAGTACTTTGCTCAAACCCCATACCTCCTGCGTACTATGCTACAGGGGAACGCCCATACAACATTATAATAACTAAATTGAGATATGGCTGTAGTTCACTGAATTACGATCTATCACGGGTCAATCTAGCTCAAAGCCCATCTTGTAGCTGTGGTTGTAGACAAGAAGATGCGTCTCATTTCTTTTTCTATTGTCCGAATTATGCAACTATTCGTCCAGCACTATTAGACACTCTTCCTCCCGACATTACCATATATCAGCTCCTTAATGGCGTCCAAGCTGGTCCATTTCTTCAAATGAAGACCTGTTTAACTCAGTTGTGATATACCTGAAATCTAGCGGAAGGTTTTAATTCCATCAGACTTCCGCTCTCCCTGCTCAGATTTTATTTTAATTATATACTTAGCGCCATTAAAAACGCACTGTTGAATTTTATGTTTCTACCCCAGTAAGGCTATTGTCCATTTACGTTTTGTTGTTTATTGTTAGTTCGAGTTGAGTTGCAATAACTGGATAACCTGTGGTGTTCCCGACGCGCCTGTCGTGAACATTACGCAACATTTCCTAATAACGTCCATTGAGTGTTTCACCGTCACTGAGAACAGCTTTCAGGGCTCATTTGTCGTGGGTTCAACACTTTACACGAAGCTCAGCATAAAGACGAAAAAAATCAGAAAACGTTACCATGCCCCGACTTACGACACAACAAAGGGAACGTGCCATTGGTATGTTAAAGGTGGGTCTCAGTTGTGCCGCCGTAGGACGTCACATGCAGTGTCATCCCTCCACAATTAGTCGCCTCAGAATCATGGAACATGAAACTGGCAATGTTGCCGACCGACCACGCCCTGGTCAGCAAAAAGTCACTACAGCCCGCCAGGATCGGTACATCGGTTTGTTGCACACACGTGACCGATTTCGCACCGCGACACAGACTTCTCGTGGGACAGTGGGAATTGGAAGGCCCAGGGTAAGCCTCAGCACCATCCGACGCCGTCTCCAACAGATACAGATGCATGCACACACCCCTACTGAGGGCCCATATTGACACCCGCCGCACGCCAAAACCGTTTACGATGGGCTCGAAATCATCAGAGATGGCGCATCAATGATTGGAACTCTGTCCTTTTCTCTGACGAGTCTCGTATCTGCCTTGATCGTCCTGGGCCCTGTTCTACTAAGCTGGCGTAAGTCTGCGACCGTGCCCAAATTACTTGCGCCCGTGCGTAAATATTTACGTCCGTTCTACTAAACAGTCGCAACTTGCGCCTGTCGTAAAAACGATGCGCAACTTTACGCCTAGTCTCACTTGACGTAAGTAGAAACTAGTGCGTAAAAATGGCGGCTCTTTACATTGTTAATGTTAGGCGAAGTATGAGGAAACAGCGAATTTTTAAGGACCGCCTTAATCCAGTGGAAATGCTAACGGATACCCAGTTTATACAAAACTATAGATTGCCAAAGGAAGGCATAATTTTCCTGTGCGATTCTTTGGAAAATGAAATTGGAAATATCACCAACCGTTCAAAGGCGCTACCAACAATGCTGCAAGTGTTGGTGGCCCTTAGGTACTTCTCAAAAGGGGATTTTTTATCTGAAGTTGCAGATATACATGGCATCAGCAAGACGACTGCAAGACGCTGCATAACAGTCGTAACAAATGCCATCAACAGATGCTTGAAACTGGTCCAGTTTCCGTCTACTCCCTGCGAAATTTTGGAGACGAAATCTTCTTTTTTTGAAATGGCCAGGTTTCCAAACGTTGTTGGGGTAGTAGATGGAACTTTAATTCCGATAAAAGCACCAAGCATCGATGAACCAGCGTTCGTTTGCCGTAAAGGATATCACGCACTCAATGTGCAAGCTGTTGTCGATGCAAAACTACGATATGTTTACATTCCTCAACTTGCACACTAGCGCCACCAAATATAGGCCGAACTATGGGAGATAATTCCTGTAATGTCACATTGGACTAGCGATTGTATTGAAAAGAACTGTACAATCATGATAAATACTGAACATGTCCTATGAGTCTAACAAGGGACAGATAGTAATTTAAACAAATTGTTATCTACAGCACCCAATGATTTTTTAAAACAAATAAATAAATAACAAAACAGCTGTAACACCCATTTTTCATATTAATTACAGTATATTTAATGTCTATACTCTATGGCTATAGTATATATATGGGCCTGCAAATCTAACTAATGTACGTATTTTCTCAATCTATATAAATGATTTGATTTGAGTATTTTGTCTCCTCTTACAGATTTACAAATGTTGTCAGTCGTTGGCCAGGGTCAGTTCATGACTCGTTTATATGGTCAAACTTTGCCCTGGCCATTCAACTGGAAAATGGTAATATTGACGGTTGGATACTGGGGGACTCTGGATACGCCTTGAGACCTTGGTTGCTCACACCCTTGAAAAACCCCACCTCACAAGGGGAGAGGAGATATCAAACAAGTTTTACCCGGACAAGATGTGTGGTGGAGCGTGCTTTTGGAGTCCTTAAGTCGAGATTCAGGTAAGTGTTTAGACTAAAGAGGTATAGGTCCATTAAAATAGCTGTTTTCTCAGGGTTTTTTTCATTGTGTTAGGGGAAAACATCCTGTCAAAAAATATATATTTAGATGACCTTTTTTTTCTTCAATCTAACGTGGAATGTACATGCAAACTGTTTAAATGTAAATGTAATTATTTTCATTCATAAAGTCATAATTTAATATTAGCAATTTGGGTTTGCTTTGCTAATACCACACATTATAGCTACACAAAGCCTACTGTAAGTTTTTAACTAAATAAGTCTATTCTGACAGATTAAAGTGTAACCTAGAAATTTATATTGAAGTTACGGTACATTGGTCCAAATTTATAGAATCCAATACATTTTTTATTTCATTCCAGATGTTTACATAAATCTGGTGGCAATATGCTTTTTCAACCGAAAAAATGTTGCAAAGTTATTATGGCTACATGCCAATTGCATAATCTCTGGATCAATCACAAGTATCCACTTCCAGGGCTTAGAATGAATGAATGGTCGTCCCCGTTATTGGAATTTTGTTTACTTTTCGAACATTCGAACACATGCTGTATGGATTTTCCTCATTCCAACATCAATCATCTAGTTTTTCGATGGCCTTCAATGCCTCTTACTGTCGTGACAATCAGAAATTATGAAAAAACGTCTGAATTCAGATTTTAACTTTCTAATTACTTTGTTGGTATCCACTATATCATTAGCGTTTTTAACCGACTCGCATAGAGTTGAAGCATCAGAGGCAATGTCTGGCCTACTCTTACGATCAAGCCACAAACATCAAGACTGATGAGCTGTTTTTGGCAATGTTATATCAATAGGTATCAGATTATCCACATATTTATTTTGTTGAAAAGTGATTCCACCTCTATGTTGATGTGAAATTTCTATGCCAAATACTGAAATTCCCTACTCAGCTTTTTCCAACTTTGATTGCTTATCTTATTTTTGGAATAACACATTTTTTAAAATGACCGTTGCCACAAAGAAGGAAATCAGCCACATACAAGAACACGTTTCACTGACCCATGCTCATCTGACCAATAAAAAACTGCGAGGTCAACAGTAGAAATTGGTGTGCCACAACTGTTCATCGCACAAATGGGTTTTACCAACACAATTATGCATCAATCAAACAATGGACAAACTTCTGCTTTTGAACCTTATCTTCTTTTGATGGACGAATAAATATATTTCTTGTTAATTTATTTGACAGCTTATTTTCCTTTGTTAAAATATTGATTGTTTTCATCAAGGATATTAACATTTTATTAAATGATAACAAAAACGTTGATTTCAAAGTATTTTTAATAGATAACTTATAGCATAAATCATCTTTCGTATGGTAAGACAACTTCTTATTATATATATACAATACTATTAGTTATCATGGTTGGTGGAGGGGGGATACGAAGTATTTACATGGTCAACGTGGGAATTGATAACGGTCGAGCCGTTAGGCGAGACCGCTATCAATTTCCACGCTGACCATGTAAATACTTCGTATCCCCCCTCCACCAACCATGATAACGATTTTATTATCTCGAAGAGCTTTACTTTTGCGTAGAATCAGCCAAAATATCACACAAAATAGTTGCAAATGGTGACCTAATACGAGCACGCGCTACGACGTCGTCAAAAAAACGTCGACATAACGTTCGCCCGTCACCCACAGTATAGTTGAAAAAGGTGAGTGATGCGAGCACGCCCTATGACGTCATAAAACGACGTCACAAAACAACGTTCAAACGTTCAAAATAGCGTTTGCGCGACGCCGTATAGGGTGTGTGTGAAAACGAGGTTTTACCGTATCGGGTGTGTAGGACACCTAATACGAATATTTATCGGATGGCAATTGACCAATCAGATTGCAGAGAAACTACTCTGAGGGATAATAAATATATACATGTAGTCGCGACGTTTCGACCCAGTTTCTAAGGTCGTTCTCAAGCTGATGAAATTAAAATATCAACAGGTTATAAATACAGATGATTAGAATTATCGTAGAATTGTGAACATCATAAAAGAATAATTAGGTTATTGATTGGAGTAGAAAACATCATGGATAGAAATGATTATGTTAGTATAAGAACCATTAACGTCATAGAACTGCGCTCGTTATTTGAAATTCAAAACATTTTTCTCGTTAGAGTATCGTTGGAAGAGAGCGTTACAAAAGTAAATGATCTCAAGTCATTTAATATATATATAGTTCGAACTATATATATATTAAATGATGTGAGATCATTTACTTTTGTAACGCTCTCTTCCAACGATACTCTAACGAGAAAAATGTTTTGAATTACACAAATGTATTGATTGATTGATTGATGTTTTACGCCGCACTCAAGCTTATTTCATTTATATTGCGGCGTTGCCATGTTTAGAGGGGAGGAAACCGGACCCATTACCCGGAGAAAATCCCCCGACCTTCGGCGAGTAGGCCTACCTCTTCCACATACTGCGACCGAGCGAAAAATCCACTCAGTAATTTTTCAATTCTTTATTCGGTCTGAGTGTGATTCGAGCCCGTGCCGCATCGATAGGAGAAATGTAATGAAGCCAATGTGCTTGTTGTTTCTGTTGTTCCATGATGGCCATCAAACAATCTTTACATTAACTGTATTAATTGTTACCATGGAAACCAAATGGGATATATCCACATAAGCAGCACTGTAAAATAAAACACAAAATTATTTTAGTTTGATCAAATGCTAGGTCTATATTGCCTGAAATTGTTTCACATATATAGCGGCAATGAATCACGATTATCTCCAAATAAGAAACTATTTCAACATCTGATTGTCACAGTATTATAGAAATAAACAGTTACATAAATAACATTTTAATTCAACCAGAATAAATAATTATTTCAGACAGAATAATTTCAGTGTTTTAGAGTGTTATAAAATCATAGCAAGTCTATATCACAAAATATTGGCCTTCAAAAATCCGCCGCTGGTCAGTCACATCCCCGCGGAGTTCAGTCTAAACAGAGAAGTTTATCTTCGCATGCTTAGTTCTGAAGCGAAGGGGAGGTAAGCATGTGGGCACGATTGTAAACTATGGTAGAATTAACTCCCTTGGATTCAACTTTTCGGCTGTAAGATAAAATTGGGGTATTGTTAAAGGCACACTTGCCGCGAAAATCAGGAATATTGTTTACATTAAAAAAGAAAGACCGTTTTCTGTATTTTTCCCAGACAATATAAGTTAGGAACTTTCTATTTTTACCAAAATTTAAAAGTTTGGACGTCACTTAGTATTTTTAATTTGAATTTGAAAATTTGAATTGTTACGTACCCGGAACGTAAACAAACCGATCTGCTTGCATAGGCGATTTTATGTTTCAGTCGAGTGAGTGAACTAACGGCACAGTGTAATTTTACGTAGGCCTATTTATCTGAGAAATACAGACTGACGATCGGTTAACAGCGACTGGAAAAGCCTGCTGATAATTGTTTGAGTGTAAACCAAAGATAAAAAGACGTGAAATGAGGGTAATCCAACACGAAAGTTGACCGACACTGATCGTTGTTGTTGTAATCAGGCTTCGATTCTTCGTTTGTTTTTCATCCCATTTCTACATTCTAAAGCTAACTAGACATGGTTATGTGTCCTATGTTTAAGTTTAGTGGTATTAGTCGTAGTAAGCTCATGTAAATTGGTTTTCTTAGCAAATTTAAACAGGCTACGGCGGCAAGTGGGCCTTTAAGATATCACACTTGTGCGAGTCATTGGAAACGGTATATACTTTATCATACTGAAGTTTGTGATATTTTTCTGAAGGAAATTTGAAGCCATGCACAACAATTGTGGGTCTATTCATATCTCCCCGGAACCCACATGGTGGCAAAACAAATGGAAAACGAACTCTCTGTTTTGATTGATTGATTAGGACTTCACATCGCACTCAACAATCAAGGTTATATGGCGACATAAGTAGCAACCAACCAAAAGAGCACCCTCCCCACCCACCCACATCTAAATTTGTACATTAGGCTCCACAGACCACACATCAGAAAGGCTAACGTGTTTGGCACACTTAATGTTCCTCCTTGCTGGGTAAAGACACATGGCTAAAACAGAGCCACAATGCTCCAGCCGGAGGGCTTTCGGTTTCCTATTGAGCAGAGGTCAATTCGTGCCGAGCTGTTTCGATAGGTGCCATACTCTGGGACCCGGGTTCGATTCCAGTCTCGGGTTTCACCAGAATCGGTAGAAGAATTTCTGCCATTTTACAAGGAGTGTAATCCCAAAAAAATAACGAGAATACTGTTATACTCACTTTCTAAAAGACACTTAACAAATTAAACTCATTCATTCACCAATGGAAGCTGTGTCGATTTACGTTACCAGAGGGGTCCGCTGTAGTATCTACCAGTCAACTACCTCCTTTTTTAGAGGAGGCCGGTTGGCTGAATGGATAAGGCAACTGGCATTTAGTGCTGGCGATAGGTGCCATACTCTGGGACCCGGGTTCGATTCCCGTTTCACCCAAAATCAGAAGAAGAATTTCTGCCATTTTACAAGAAAGTGTAATCCCAAAAAATAAGGAGAATAGCTTTAGCATTGGCTATATAGGTGGCTGACACAATGAATATTTTCTATTTCAACTTGCATTCGTCTGACAATAGAAAAAAAATGTAACAGTCCAACCCACTCTTTCACTTCAGGTTATTATGTTTATCTATGCATTTGTCGTGTATTTACGAGAAACTGTTCATCAAGCGATAAACCGTGTATTTTGTTGGTTGCCGGCAGAGATTATTCATCCCTACTTTCAACACACGTGTGTCCAAAGAGGAATGAAATACCCGCTATTTATAGGATAGCATTGCAAGCATTACCATATACCGCAGGCGTAGAGCGACTTAGTATATGGCAGCAGGTCACAGTTTCATTTTCCTTCATTTCCCATTTGCGGTAATGTTAATGTCTGCTCTCATAGCACCTTCCCTAACTTTCGTTGAACCAAATCCTTCGGTGGGGGCCTTAAACAGTCCTTTGGCAGTATTTTAAGCACAATTTTTTCATATGTTGAAGGTAGAAATTTTGAGATACGAGTAGAATCAGCTGATAGGGGTGTCTTTGAACATATACCTCCGCTCATAACAAACCAAAGCACCCCCAACTACCAGATCTCCATCCACCTGAACTGGTCCCATTCCACTTCTAAAATCATTTCCAGACAGTAATTCAACCCCTGTCCTTCCATAAAAACTACAAAAATGCCCAGAAAAAAAATGCAGGGGGCCAGGAAAAAATAATAAAAAAAACACACAAAAATATCTGGAACTTCCGGAAGTGACAAACTGTGACCTGTATCCATATAGGCAATGTAACCGCGACCGCCATCTTGTTTTTTCGAGTGACTTCCGGTAGGATCTGTCAGTGCGATCGCCGATGTCAGGGTCCGGTCAGTTTCAGGTAATTTTCTTTATATTCGGCTTTAAGCTGGGGCGATTGCATGTAATTTTTATTTTCTTCAGTGATTACTAAGTCGCTCTACGCCTGCGGTATATGGTAGGCACTCCAACGTGTAATTTAAAGATTGGAAAAAACTAAATCTGAAATCAGACGCAAATAAATTACCTTCCCTCTAATTCAGAGATGTAGTTCATATAGGAAATACTGCAGCCAAAATCCAGTTAATTAAGCTTCATAATTCTCACTCACCTACTAGTTCAACAGTTTAAGAACGAGTACTTCCTTGCATCGTCACTACAAAAATCAACTTGCTCCCCCTTGTGGTTGACTGCAAAGAAAGCACAAAGGGAGGTAATAATTACTAAGGCGGTAAGGGGCTGTTACAGTTTACAACAGTTACAGTTTTACAACGTGCTCATCAATATTACTGCTAAAATACCTAATAAGAGCATTACTTCAATTTCCAAGTCTATTTTGATAAAAGCAAATACACTACTAATTAAAATAATCAGTAAAACATAAATAAAAAATAAAAATAAAAAATGAATGATAAAAAAAACAAATAATACCGAAACCCCCAAAATGGTGATAATTTACTCTTTGAACACAAAGTGCAGAATGTGCCATTTAATAAACACACATACGGCAGTATCTCCAGGTCCCCATTAGCATGATCTTCATCTAAGGTGTTTGACGTATAGACAACATCTGGTTCTGTCTCGTATACGATGTTAAACCATTGTGGAAATCCAGGGACCTGTGAAATGACTCTTCCTTTATATATTTTTCTGTCACCCTCCACATCAAAAGCCTGGTTGAAATGTGTAGCAACCCAGGGCGAAGAATGCTCAACAATAGAGTTATGTGCCTCCAGAACCAGCTCAATTAAATTGTCCCGTAATTGAAATAGCGTGAACTGTTTTTTCCCTTTAGAAAATGCAAATAAATTAGAATCTGTTGATTTTTGACATAAAACGAAGCGCCTAAATCTCAACTGTACCTTCACAGCATCCTTTTTTTCCTTCTGTGTTGGGTAAGTATTTATTTTGTGTAAAACTTCTTGTTTTGTTTGCCACAGACCATGATATACAATTGCGTTTGTCAGTTCTACGTTTTTATTAAGCGTCTTCCGTTGCTGGGCTTGTAAAGAGTCTTGCCTCTTCTTTAACAAAGCTGTCTTCCGTTTTACCAATTCCAATGCCCTGTCCTTAAATTGCTGTGTTGTGAATTTTCGAAGAACAGAAGCTTTAATGAATGTTTCTGAAAATTTCGCCGCTGACATTTGCTCAAGCCATTCCCCCACTTTGTTAAAGTTGAACAAAATCCTGCCTTCGAGAGTGTACGTGGTTGCAGATGGCTTCGTCTGGACATGATGGTCAAGTTGTCCGAAAATGGTCTCAGGCAATTTATTATGCGGAATTGTGGAGATACATTCTGGATTAGTGATGTTCGATTTAGTAAAATGAATGCCGCCCGGCAACTGATCTTGTAAAAGTTTAGAAAATAAAGCGGCGATGTCTTGAAGAAGGATGTTTATAATGTTTGAAGTCAACGTGTCGTTTTCTGATGGCGAAATTAAGGAAGAAAGAATAGGTGTACGGTCGGGTGATGGTGATTCTGGAATTAGTATACTTTCTCCGGTGATCAGTTGGAAAGGATCACAAGATTGTATGTTGGAAATCATATTTTCATAGATATTATTCATTTGGAGTACACTGTTCTCATTTTCGATACTTCTCCATAGTGGTTGAGTAAGATACTTACTCATAATTCCCAATGCACGACACCCGGCAATATATGTTTGATTCTTTAACGCTGATAGCAGAGCTGACAACAATCGATTTGGAGTGCCGTATACATTTTCTAAGAATTCAATGAATAATTCATGTTGATGGTATAAAATGGCGGCATTAAAAAAAATGATATTAAATCGATTGCCTCGAAACGATGAAAGTGACCTTGTTTCACCTTTGCCCCGCAAAAAGAGTGACACGGATGAATAGCATCCATTCCTTTCATCTCCTCCTCGGGAAAATGCTTTGCAGGCGGCACGAATTAACTCAACGGTTCCTGAAGACCTACAACAAATCACCTTCTGTATTTACTTCTAAAAAGATATAAATACTAAGCACAAACGAGAAACGCTATAAAATGATCAAAGAAACTTTTCTTACTTTCCGAATAATTCATGGGTGTTGCCTTGTGATGTAGACGCCTGCTCCTCAATTTCTGCTTGTTTAGTTTCAAAAAGCTTTAAGGAGTTGTCGACTTTTTCAGCAGCATTTACAAGAAGGTGTAAACCACAAAAGAAATTATGCATTTCAGCTCATTTATTTCTCTCTGTTAGGGATAAATTATTCCAGCCAGGAGTTACCTCAGGGAGAATTTTCTTGCGGTATTCTTGAAGAAGTGCTTGAAAAGCTTTTTCTGGAAATTACACAATATTGCCATAAATATCACTTATTAAACCGTGTTAAAAACGAAACATTAAAAGAGCGTCTTACATCCATACATTGGTTTTCCATCTAAGTGTCGGCCGTTCGACCCAACATCAAATTGGCCTAATCAAATTGCCGGAAAGGATTTATATTAAGACATGAGTAAGCAGGTCGCCGAGAACCAACATAAGTGTGTTGTTGCCATTGCTATTAAAGCACTTTTCCTTTCTTAATGATCGCAAAAGACATAGAACACTAAAGAACTAACCCTCAACAGCGTTTACAAAATTAGTAGGCGGATATCAATAAACTTACCAGTAGCTGCACGATCACTCATGGTGTTTTTCAAATGAGCAACTATTTGTTTTCCAGCATCACTCTTCTCTTCAGCTCGATCTAAATCGACAATGATTTCCTTCAGCGTGCTGAGGATAGTATGTGCGGATTTGTCCGTAATCTCACGGAGAGCGAGAATTTTCTTCTCCTTGGTTTCTATAAATCAATTAACATAAAACTTAGTGAAATGTTGCACTTTTGTTCTCTTGAGGATGTATTATGAATAAAGTGTTAAAATAGGAAAAGAGTGTACAACATTTTTAGGCGACATGTAATATCTAGGGATAACATGAAGAATATATATTTATGAACACTGAAACACACGGGCTCAGGGAAAATCTTCTTGTCTAAAATAACCATGGAGAGAAGTTTCTAATTGTGGTAAGAAGAGGTATATCATTTAGACCTTTACACCCAATCATAAATTGTTGTAATAAACCAAACCTATGATAATTCATTAGGTTGACGACTGACAGGAGCTTGGCCTTAGTCAATTGAATGTTCTGGAACAGTTTATAATACATACATCTTAAACTATGGTAAGAGTATCGGCAGACTGATATAGAACCCCATGGGATCAGCGGAAGTGAGAAAAGGGATTTTCTCAATAGGCATGATTCCAAAATGGTCTTTGACCGCATAGCCTAGAGTGTTGAAACGTTGTGCCACGGGCACAGCATGTTTAAGTCTAATACTAGATAAATGATGTGATGCTCTTTGTCGTAGAGAATTCTGAGTTTCTCAGACGTATTGTTTACGACATTTTTTCACGTGATAACATACACGATATTAGAAGAGTCGCAATTAAGATTCTCTGGCATTTGATATTTGTTCCTGAGAGAAATGTTGGGCGGTAATGGTACACACGCGAAGTGAGTGTGTTTGGGGTTGAAGGGGGAGAAGTGATTAGTTTTGATGTGTCAGATTTGATCCTTCAGAGTAACCTAATAGAATACCCCCTGGGTAGAAGAGCTTTAAAAAGAACAGAGCAAGCTTGATTGAAATAATCTAAAGAACTACAGTTTCTATAGAATCTAAAAACCTGAGACTTAATGAGTCCCTTGAAAGTGTGCGGATGATGGTATATGTATATATTTATATAGGGTATATATTTATCGGCAGTGGGTTTTGGATAAAGAAAATATCTTGTTACAAACAAATAAGGCATTACCTGTAGAAATTGCATAGGTTTCATATTGGGTGCCTTTCTTGCTGGTTTCATCACTGTATAGTGTTAGATCCGCTGATGATGTAACAGTTTCACATAAGTTTAAATGAACCATTGGGATTCGCAACTTTGACACATTTTCTACCGTGGATTTACATGGAAGTCTTGGAGTTTCAAGATTAACCAATTTTAAAACAGCGGCAATAACGGCTCCTACATGCTCGTATCCGACGTTGTGTTTTAATAGAGTAAGGATGCACTGGACAGTTTCTTGGGTATACTGCCCCCCTGACATAAGATCCACTACCCTTATGCTTGATTGGTTCAAATGGATTTTCTCCAACTCTACCTCATAAGCTTCACATTGAGTGCATTGCGTTTCTATTTTCACCTGAATTTGTTTATCCTTCTTATTAAAACGACGATGTGTTATTATTTCTTGTCTTCTTATTGCTTGGCTTTTTAAACGTGCTTGCACTGCTGATTTCCGGGCGATTTCTCGATTTTGGTATTTGGTAATCGTTTTCAGTGATGCGACAAGTTTGTTCTTACGTTTTTCCCGAGCCGCATAATTTCTTTTGAGCCTTTCCATTGTTGATAATTCCTGGCGACAGGCTTCAAGACATTTTTCTAAATCTCCTATTTTTTCCAACAAGCGTTTCTCTCTCTCTGTACACGTTACAGGCAATGGTTGAGGAGCTGTTTGTAGGATGGAAGCTTGGTGGAGCGGTATGGTAAACGGCTCATTAAGAAAGACGTTAATTTTTTCTTCCACTTCGGGTGTGCGACGTTTTTTTAACAGTACCAGTCTTTCTTTTTGTAATTTCACAGCTACTGTCTGGAATTTTTTATTGTCCATGTCAGTCGGAAAGTGTCTACCCATCCACGAGGAAAACATCTCTGTCAGAAGTTTCCAAGACAACTTCATCTTGAGAATTTCGCAAACTGTTCCGTTTTTTATTTTGCCTAATGAAACCTCATTAAATCCGGATTCAACCCAGCATCCACCAAAAACGGCCATTTTCTTGTATTCTCTGGAAGAGAGAATAAAGGAACATAAAACGTAACAACACAAAAAGCAAGTTGTCAAAACGGTAAGCTTTTGCTTCAGTTCGCGGTTAGTTACAGTGTAAGTAATTATTTGTGAACATTGGCCGAAAAATTTAAAAATGGGGGTCTTTAAAAACATTTATTTTAGTGCAGTGATTTTTAATCTTCATAAATGTATTTTAAAAAACAGGATGATTTAAGTAATTAAAAACGGCTTGATCCTTTTATTTCGGACGGAAGAGAAACTGGCGATGAAATGACTCTCACTATAAAAGGCCATCCGATATAGCATATTTATGTTTGAGATTTGGTGACGACCCCTCAAACTGTGTCACATGACCTGCAATGACAAAATGGAAGTCCTGGAGACAGAAGGAGACGGTAATTTGGCAAGTTTAAATACCATTTTCTGACCTTTTTACGATTTTTAAAAACCCCTGTAAAACGGCTAAAAGTGGCATGAAGTTTTAAAATTCTCACCTTCGGATAGTACGGGCTCCATGGCGTTCTAAATTTATAAAGAAGCTGTTATCTTTATAGCTGATTATGAGTTTTTATATGCGCACAAAATGTGCTCAAAGGGAGTTTGGAGTGCCTACCTTAGGCTATATATGGTAATGCTTGCAATGCTATTTATAGGAGTGCCTTGTTGGTAGGCGTATTAGTTATAATAATATAAAACATCATGCAATGGCAGGCCCAGGACAGCCGCGAGGAGCTCAGAGTAATATTTTGGGTAATTCTTTAAACTCCAACCCGCTGGGAAACCCTCCACAAACTATGGATCCACCATCTATGAGCCCAAACCCAGCCGCACACACATTAGTCAAGGTGAGATATACAAAACCAGGGCTTGAATTCTCCGTAAATTGTGGTGTAATTTATTTATTTGGTGTCAAGGGACCAGTAGCTCAAAGGTGTATTAGGCACGGCTTAAGCTTAATGCCCTTCACTGCGACTAGGCCCTTTTCTTGATATAGACCCTTTCAGCGTACGAATTGACGCTTGTGTAGTAGCGTCTGTGTATGATAAAATGATGCCGAGTTATTGGATCAATCTGACGTTGGAATCATGTTTATTTTGTCTATAACGCAATGTGAAAGAGGTGTGTCACTGCGCCAGCAACAGAGAAATGACAATGCTATATAATTTGAACGTCATTGTAAGCGTCCATTGATGTCCAAGGAAGGTTCCAGAATTTGCTATAATGCTAAATTAGTACTACCTACTATCCATTCACATTTTTATTCAAATATTTAAAACCTGAATATCTGAAAATTTGAACTGTTAGTTTATATTGATAGCCTTTGAAATTGTGTAGAAATAATACTCCCATATCATTATGTGTCCTTGTTTTCAATATTTAACGTTTTTTTTTTCCCTCTTTGTAGGCAAACGGTCCAATGGGTGGCGGTACAGGTGCTGGGAACTATGGATTTAACAATCCTATAGCTGCTGCACAACCCGCTTCTTCCACTCAATTTACCCAACCTCTTCCTAATACTATGTCTACTGCTTCTGGGCTGAACTCCGCAGCTAGCAATGGGGCTGCAAACACACTGAATACTGTAAGTAGGACTTATGAAACAACCCGATTTAGTCTTAATCTATTTTCATTTCCCAACTTCTCTACTATTGCTACAGGGGGACGAGTGTCTCTGAACAGCTAAATAGAAAGTTAAAACTGAATTAACTCTGTTACTTCTCCGAATCAAACTATCAATAAAGCCTTATAAATGAAATATTCTTGTGTGTGACTTAGTTATCAATGATATCAAGTGAATAAACCTGGCAACTGCACCTGGGGCCGGTTGTTCAAAAATTGTAACGTAACAATTGAATTTCTTTGTTACGCGACGTCATTTAGACCGGTATTAGGCCTAAGACACTTTTGAACAACCCAGCCCAGGGCAGCGTTAAACACTTTCATTGATACTCAATTTTAATCAACGTCATGGTTTTTCTTACAGCCTGCTCAACCTGCTGTTGGGATGCAGCCGCCTCCTCAAACCAATGATCCAGAGAAACGGAAACTAATTCAACAACAGCTGGTTTTGTTGATTCATGCGGACAACTGTCGGTGGCGTGAGCAAGCCACGGGTGAAACTCAGCCTTGTGCTCTTCCACATTGTCGCACCATGATAAATCTTCTCACTCATATGACAACTTGTCAGGCTGGTAAAACATGCCAAGGTGTGTATTAAACAAATTTGTCAATGTAATACAACGTGCTCCAGAAAATTCTAGCTTTCCACCAATGGGTCGCGAGTTCAAAGCCCACTCAGTCCAAAAAATTGGAAAATTTTCTGACTGGGTTTTCACTGAAACGACCTATGTGGGATGGTTGCCAGTTACCAACGGAAGGTCGTGGGTTTCCTCCGGGCATAGAGCCCGGTTTCCTCCCAAAATAAAACTGGCAACGCCGCCATATAAGTGAAATAATCTTGAGCGCGGCGTAAAACACCAAACAATCAATCAATCAACCAGAAAATTCTACTGACTAAAGTCAAGCTCCTGTCAGTCGTCAACCTAATGAAATATCATAGATTTACTTTATTACAACAATTTATTATTGGGTCTAAATGATATACCTCTTTTTAACACAATTAGAAACTTGTCTCCAAGGTTATGTTAGACAAGAAGACTTTCCCTGTGCCGTTTGTTTTAATGTTAATAAATATTAAACAACTTTCATTTCCTAAACTCTAAGTATCTGTCTTGTGAGGAATGAATCTAAAATTTGTTGTTTTTATTGATTGCATAATTTTTGTTTTGTTTACAGTTGCCCACTGTGCATCTTCTAGACAGATCATTACTCATTGGAAAAATTGTACGACAAATGATTGTCCTGTTTGTCTCCCCCTGAAAAAAAAATGCCGTGTCACTGGCAGGTCTTCAGAAGCGGTTAAATTCGTAGACTGATTATAGTGATTGGCTAAAGTTTATTAAAAATGTACATTCGTCACTGCATTCTCCTTTGTCAATTTAATAAAAATAAATACTAAATACTCTTTCTACGATCCATTTTGACCCACAATATCGATTAAAACTAGGCATGAGTATCGCAAGAAATCTCACGATACGATACGTATCACGATACACGGTCACGATACAATAGTATCACGATACATATGGGAGCAGTTCCTGGACGATTAATTGCAGAATTTTTCAGTTAATTTAGTCTTTTCTAAAAGTGGACAAGGGGCCTGCTGACTTTAAAAAAACACCTAAGGTCTTCTGAGACGTCGCAACCTGCTTAGTTACTTCATTCGAACTTTCGTCCCGTTTACCAAAAGTTGAACAAACTGGTTGTCGGCCGCATGTTGTGATGTCAAATGTGTCATCAAATTCGTAGAATTTCCGTTATATTTATATACCATGACGGTTTCACAGAGGCGACACGCCAGTTTCCTTCAGTCTTCTTTCACGAAACCGAAAGACTTCCAAACGAAGGATTTAAACGCCATTGTTGCGTTTACAATCTCCAAACTACCGCCATGCTCTGTCAACGCCATTTCGTGTTATACCAAAGAGAGTAGATTGACAAGAGTGATCACTTCGTCCGCGCCATGTTGAATTTGAACTGACAAGATTCGATTATTAGGAACCTCCTTTCTGTATGGGGCGCCCTACAGTCTAATCGTGTACAGTCAGAACACCCTTCCGCTAGGTGGCCAGAAGATTATGCCGGCAATGCTGATTGGACGAAGTGACCACTCTTGTCAATCTACTCTCTTTGGTTATACTTCAACACCATCTGAACCATAGATATCTTATAATAACTAGATTGGCTAACGACAAGCGACTTCCGGCAACTAAGTCGCCATCTTGCTAAGTGATTTTTGACTTGCGTTATCAAGTTGTTTTCTAGTCTAATGTGATTTTTTCTGCCATTTTTTCGAGAATGGAATAAGTTTCAAGCGGTAGGTGCTGCATCAAATTCCTCACCAACCATGACAAACGTGTAAAAGTGGTTTTAGTAGGGCCTATGTCTTGACTATCGTGCTACAACAACGACAAGAAATGTTTTTCAAGCGGTAACCTCGTTCTGGATTGTAACGTTAACGTTATAGTCCGCCATTTTGCTAAGTGACGGACTATTGTGCCGTTCTCTACTGCGCAGCGCATAACGCTCAGCCGATCTAGTTATTATAAGATATCTATGATCTGAACTTAGATAAGGGAAATAACTAGTGCTGGCATCTTTATTAATTATGCAGTTACTTCCCTTTAATAACGTATCACGATATGCGACTGACGATACGATACGCGTATCGAAAGCTCCATGTATCGATACTATATCATGCATCGATGTATCGTTACACCCCTAATTAAAACAGTTTTGTCAAACGAAATATGGCGACATTTATTTTTTGGAGAATGTCACCGTTTCGTATCTGAAACTGAAACTTAACAGTGGCGCGCATGCGTGCGCATGGGTATTGTGTCAAATTTGATACGAAACGACAGTACGTCATACCAATGAACTATATGCGTGGAATGGACACGTCTCATTGGCTGGTTTGGATCGGACTTTGTAAAAAGTGCCGCCATTGACAGTTGATAAGCGCGTGCAGAACAGATCTGGATGGACGCTCCACTATCTCCTAGTAATGGCGGCATTCGAAGCATATCAAGCACCACGTGACCTCCGTTCCACGCATATAGTTCATTGGCTATGACAGTTACGTAAAAACTTACCCTACGCCGCTTTGTGAAACAGGCTCCTTATCTTTAGTGTCAGCATCCAAAATGAGCCCAATCGACCGCTTCACATTTTATGCCCGATGAATAGAATGAGATTCGATTCGATCCAGCGACCCATCAATGGGATGCTGGTATATGCCGGAACGTAGGCCCCTATATCGCTATAGACCCGAGAGCACGACAGTAGCACGTCATAGTTGAGCCGCTCGGTTTGATTACTTGGGCTTATAGCATGCAACAACTAAGGTTATACTAACTGACCAAAAGATTACCTCTCCCTGCTGCCCATCCCAACTAACTTAACTGATTGATTGTTTGGTGTTTTACGCCGCGCTCAAGATTATTTCACTTATATGGCGGCGTTGCCAGTTTTTTTGTGGGAGGAAACCGGGCTCTATGCCCGGAGGAAACCCATGACCTTCCGTTTGTAACTGGCAACCATCCCACATAGGTAACTTAACTTAAAAATTAGGCTCCACGGACCAAAAACCATAACGAACGCTTAGCCTTATGTATTTGGCATACTTAATGTTCATCCTAGCTAGGTCAGCAAACATGTCTAAAAAACAGCCACAACTCCCCCAGTCCGAGAGTGGCGGCTCAACGTCGCACTCGACACCTGTAAGGTCACATGGTGACAAAATCTCCAACACACTGGGAGATTTAACCAGCCATTTTCTCACTTGTCATACAGCTAAACATAACATATAGGACCTCAGGATTGCGACGCCAATTTAAGTTCCCTGTTGTTACGTCGGCAAATATGGCTATAGCAGCTCATGCCACTTTAAAAGACTCTGAGTGATGACACATAGGCCTTATTTGCTTTTGATTGATTGGAGCTGAACGTAGCAACAAAACTTACAATCGACTGTTACACTAACTACACATATGGAGCATAAACCAAAATATTAGAAATTGATTTGTCATTCTTCTCAAATGGTTGATTGATTGATGTTTTATGCTGCACTCAGGATTATTTCACTTATGTGGCAGCGTTGCCAGGCTTATTGGGAGAGGAATCCGGGCTCATTTATTCGCAAAGATGACATATTTGAGGTAGAAATGCGATTATGGCCTTTGAGAAAGACGGTTTCATTCAATGTGGGTTCAGTTTAAGTAATTAATGTGTCATTTGTTCGAGCATGGATTTTCTGCCAAATTGAACCTCGAAATTAACGCTCTATTGAAGTTTCCAAACGCAAAACCTGACAAATGAAGTTGCATGATAAAACGTCAAAGAAAACATACGAACATAGTAAATATGTTACCAGGTTGTGTAAAACTGGAAAAGTGCACACATATTTATTGAGATAGCATCATATGATAATAGTTGGATAGTAATCAATCCTAAGAAATGAGTTATGTAGTTTTCTGTACAGTGTAATTAACTCATTGGAATTATGAAAACAATTAATCATATAACGAGTTAATCCATGATTGTTTTGATAAAGTCTGTACCTGTCCTTATATATAACATAGCACATTGGCAGAGCAGTTGACACTGTTATCACTTGACAGGTCAACACTGCCCTATCCGACAGGTTCATAACAAATAAACTGCACAAAACGTGGCTCACTAAAATTACTGTACAGACAACCACTTAGAGGAAATAAAAACGTATACAAGCAGATAATTACAGCTTATCTTTTTGTACAGTTATATAGATATAATATAATATGTGGATGGCATGAAGGGAGACAACTTGTAAATGTACAAATATGTAATGAACACCCTTGGTTCATTGCGAATATTGGCTCTTGACAAGTGCCATAGAATCCCTTTGCAGAACCCCATCTACTTTATAACCATACCTAAATGAGACAATGTAAAATATATTAAAACATACTCTTTTCTCTCAAACAATGTCCTTGAGAAGTTTGTTCAGAAACACGGGGAATATACAAGACACAAACAGATGAATCTTTCTTAATCCTCGCATATATATATACATTAATATATATATATATATATATAGAAACATAACTTAAGTCCTTCCATGAATGAGCCAGCTTTCATGCTTGTCCAGAAAATTAAACCTATTATGAGAATTTCATTGAGTACTATAATGTTTCAGCATATCTTGATAATTGGTCAGGTGCAGTCAGTTGATTATTAACATCATGTTCTAACATAACCTCAGTGTTAGCTGAGGGTGGTAATTGAGATAACCCTCCATGGGACTGCATTTGTGGAAGCATCACTTGCTCAGAGTTCATTTGGTTGGGATCCCCAGACCCTGCAGGGCCCATACCAGGCCGTGGAGATTGATTAGGTGGTATATGATGTGGGGAGGGCTGCAACTGCCTAGGGGATGCAATGGGCTGTTGACGGGGTGATGGTATAGGCTGAGGTGAACGAACAGTTTGTGGTAATGTGGTAGGGGGAGAACACACCTGCTGCATTAAATGTTGTGGGGAAGCAGTCTGTTTGGTAAGCATATGCTGGGGGCTCATTGGCTGATTTCCAACCATTTGTTGTTTAAATTGAGCCTGATGTTGTTGGGCCTGGTGTAGCAACTGTTGTTGTTGTTGAAAGTGCTGAGCACGATCTTGATAGGTCTGCTGTTGAGCAAAACTTAAGCGTGCACGTTGAGCTGGGTTGAATTGGGGAGCCTGAGGCTGCTGGAACTGTTGAGCCTGCTGTTGCTGCTGCTGCTGTTGCTGCTGCTGCTGTTGTTGTTGTTGAAGCTGTTGCCTTAAACGTTGTTGATACCATGCCTGTTGTTGAGGGGTCATCTGTTGACCTCCTGGCTGTTGAGGCATCATTGGTTGACCTCCTGGCTGTTGAGGCATCATTTGTTGATTTCCAGGCTGTTGAGGCATAGACTGCATTTGAGCAAGAGTTTGCATACTCTGCATCTGTTGCTGTGGGTGATGTGGTGCTTGTTGGAGTTGTTGGGGGTGTGGATGAGGATGTTGTTGAGGGATTTGTTGCTGAGGATGCGGCTGCTGTGCCAGAGAAGGATGTTGACCCAGCTGTTGGGAATGCGGATGTTGACCAGGATGCTGTTGCTGTTGTTGCTGCTGTTGTTGTTGCTGTTGTTGTTGTTGACCCTGCACTGTCCGTTGTTTGATAAACGCAGCCATTAGGTGAGGGTTAGATTTAAGGATCCCAAGCACCTTGGTCTGTTGTTGGGGAGTATGGGGTGCTTTCAAGGCCAGGACCAGCTCTTGCATAGCTGAGGGGTTATTCTGAGCAAACCTTACTGGAGGATTCATAGTTCCAGCAGCCATGGCAGGAGGATTAGGCTGTTGGGGAGGAGGTTGTTGCATTGCCATATGTTGACCAGGTTGTGGGATTGGCTGGTGTTGTTGGGGAGGTGCCTGTTGAGCACCTTGTGGGTATTGCCACCTATCCAATGGTGGCAAGATATGCTGTGGCTGTTGAGGAGTTTGCATGGGGTTAATAGGCCGAACTTGTGCCTGAGGAGGTGGCATAGCAATATTGTTATTAGGTATAGGTTTACCCGTGGCTTGTCTTTGTGCCACCTCCTGAACATGAAGAGCGGCTTTCATGGCAGCAGGTGGTGGTCCACCAGATTTACCACCTACTCCTACTGGAGCCCCAGGCTGGGCACCGGGACTATACTGATTGGGGAGAGAAGCATTAGAAGCCGGTGGTGTAGGTTGAGGGGTCGGAGTGGGTGTTGATGAAGCTGGTTTTCTACTCGTCTGCATGGAAGCCATTCTCCTACGTAACATGCGAGCTTGGTCCAGCCGTTGCTGCAATTGTTGATGCTTTAACTTATGTTTAATTTGAAGACAGAATGGCACCATACATTTTGCCTCCTGACAGTGTTTTGCATGGAAACAACACAAAGCAACAAGTTGTTTACATATGGGACACCCTCCATTCACCTTCCGCCTACAACCTTTAGTATGAGCCACAACACGTTTCATTTTCTGGCATGTTGGAAGTTTACAGTTAGCATCCTTACACTGGCAGGCATGAATCAATGACTGGATACATTTCTGTATAGACACTTTTCTAGATTCCTGGGGATTTTCTTGATTGTCACCAGACGATGTTCCATCATCCAGTTCAAAGCCAAGTTTGTCCATTTTATGCTCATGATTGTTCTTCTTGAAACACGGAACACACAAATCAAAGTCCTGAAAGAAATAAAAAGAACAAAATAAGACTAATTTACCATTAAAGCTTCAGATCTGTTAGATCTTTCTGAGGATCAATCTTATATACACATGTAATAATCTTATAACCCCTTCCATGACCCACACCAGATCATTTCTGTGAAACATTGAACCGGTTCCGTACATTGCTGACCTGAGGTGCTTTGCCCTACTGCAGTGGAAATGGCGTTCCAATGGCCTTTGTTTAACAGCAGTACCTCAGATATAGACCAAGGAACCCTCGAACACAGTTGTTTGACAAGCCATTTAATCTCATTAACCCTATCCAATCAAATATCTCTATCCAATGCCTTATCTCTATCCTATCATGTAATATTACAAATTACACTGTATTTGTTGGGAAACAATTTTAATGTTTTTTGGGAAAATATTCTAATATTCTGTTTGTAAACAATAATAATGGTAAAATTTTATGGTCATCCTGATAATGAAGATTGATTGATTGTTTGGTGTTTTACGCCGCGCTCAAGATTATTTCACTTATATGGCGGCGTTGCCAGTTTTATTGTGGGAGGAAACCGAGCTCTATGCCCGGAGGAAACCCACAACCTTCCGTTGGTAACTGGCAACCATCCCACATAGGTCGTTCGAGTTGATAATGAAACTATGGCTACTTACATCACAAACCGTGCAGTGATATCTTGTTTCCACTTGTGCCTTGCAGTTGTTGCAGGTGTAGACAAAACTGTCTTTAGCATGATTATGCAGATCAAATAACAGGGCCATGGTGGAAAACTTTGCTCTTCGTAATGAAGAGAATTCCAAATGTTTTTCTCTCGCTAACGTAAGGAATGCATCTCGACCATCCATCAAATCACACGATATCATTGGATCAGGGTCTTGAATTTCTTTTAAGTTTTGAGCCTGTTGTATCGTGTGCAGCCGTATCACAAAGAACACCTTAAATGGAGGACAAAAACATATAGAACATGTAGAGAGCACTTTTTTTAACACAAAAGTGTAGAACACAGAACATATAGAGAACATATAGATACCAGTTTTTTTAATACAAAACTGAATAAGTGTAGAATGTTTATCCATAGATTCATAAATTGAGACTTTTGTTGTGGCATTGCTTGGGGGTAGGAGAGTAAAAGGAGGTCTACCTAGCTAACATTCCACAATGTAGATAGATAACGAATGTTTTGGAACTCGATTTAAACCTACTAAAAACTCTCAAAGAGTTAGCCTTGCAGAACGGGGATATATCTACATTGATTGATGCTTTTGGCCCAGAGGTAACCATGATGACAGTGAGTACCTGACATCTCTCCAACATAGGGCGACCCAGTGAAAAAAACACTCATAGTTTTTTTGATTACATTTTGTCAACTTCTATTTCTAAGAAAGATTTAAACCCGCAACCCATTAATGAGAGGTTTGTTTTGGACGAAGAGACGTCTCAGCCACCAAGCCCCCATCTTTCAACATTACCATATTTCTTCTAAATATTCAGCCATTCTAATGGCCTAAATTTTTCATTGAGTCAGACAAAGATGGAGTCGTGGAGTTATGTTTCAGGATAACCATTCCCACAAACTGCACGGTGGGTCATATTGCCTTAAATTCCCTGTAATGGACAAATTTGTCTGGCCTCATTTAGCATATTTCTTTTCTGATGGCCGAATCCTTGAGGAAAAAAGTGGCTGAATCTAGAAGAAATACGGTAACTGAACATATCTGAAAGTTCGTCATTTTTGTCAAGAAGTAGGAAATAAGAGCTTTATTCATACATATCAATCTTGAATATACGTTAAGGCAGTTTCTATCAGGAACAAGACTCGAAAATACACTCGTATATCACCGCTATTTGAATTTTTGCTGCTAGAAAGACATATTTTCATATGGCAAGGTTAAATGGCTTTACCAATATTTTATATCTGAACACCAATTTATTAGTTTTCCAAGTCACTTCAAATGCTCAATCAAAAATCATGGACAAAAATCTTAATTTTGGCAGCTCATGTCACTTTAATGGAGTTTAGAAAAGCATACATGGTAATTCAGTTAAGAGCTAATTAGATCAAAGCTTACCTCTTTATGCTTTTCCATTGTTGAATAGAGTTTTGCTGACAGATCACTACCACCAAGAGGTAAATTGCTTTTCTTGTTATTTTTTCGCTGACTGTTTTTACTCTTGTTAGCTTTCTTA
The DNA here is from genome assembly GCA_963971465.1 of Lepidochitona cinerea. Lineage (NCBI taxonomy): Eukaryota > Metazoa > Mollusca > Polyplacophora > Chitonida > Tonicellidae > Lepidochitona > Lepidochitona cinerea. The sequence goes on along the minus strand of OZ020552.1, from coordinate 61,830,851 downwards.
TTCCTGCCACTTTTCTGCCCCTTTTTCTTGCCCTGTGGAAGTTCAGAAAAAACATTAATCCTAATATCTCAAATTTTCTTTGGAAAACACAATTTCCATCAAGTGGTTTACAGCTTTAGATGGATTGATGATTTCGTCACACAGAACATCAAACATCCCTCAAAAGGAATCACATATTTTGCAGAATCAAATTTGATCCCATCACTGGGCAGAATAGGAATCCCTGAGAAATATACCAGTCAAAAAAATATGCAAAATTTGAGGGGTCTGGGTTAAAGAGACTGCTTTGTTACAAGCCATTTGGATGGAAACGGTACAAGGCCTGTGCCAGTCAGAGGGACAATCGCTTTGCAGACCGAGTAAAGATTCTCAAGTGAGAAAAACAAACACAGTCGACCATATTCCCCGCCTTAGGAAAAAAAATATTGAAGAATACTTTTTAGAGCGGCGACTATGATAACCTTTATGAAAAATCAACCTACCCAGTACCCAGCTTTTAGCAATCTTTATTGGATATACATTTAATCTGATTCTCTTTCAGATTATAGCATTTCACCCATCCCAAGTACCATAAGGGATTGAATAAGAGGAGTTTCTTACTTGAGAACAGACACAATAGTTCGAGTTTTTCACCGGAAACAAAATTTCTAAGTTGTTTCAATGGGAACGGTTAAAAATAAAAACTTAAATTTTCCCTAAGTTGAAAACCCCAGAAGGCACATCTTTACATGATTATTGTTCCACACACCAAATTCCATGGGGTTATGTCTAATAGTTTACGAGTTTTGCTCCGGAAACGAAATCAACGAAGCCCATTTCAATATCACCTACCTCACCAACTATGTTTGGTGGGGTATAAAAACAAACATATGACCTGGCAACCAAGTGATCGTTTTTTATATACCAATGTGATAACAATAACATTTTTGGGGGGATGCTTCTAATGACTATTACAGTTTATTCAACATGTTTTGTAAATCAGTGCTTACCGCTAACTGTCCAACATCTTCTCCTTCCACCATTTCTGTTTCCACTTGCTCGGCCATTGCAGCTTCAGCCTCCTCTCGTTTTCGTTTCTCCTCTTCCTCCTGATCTAATTCCTTGATGCTCTCCTCAAGAACGTTCGGCCAAAAGTCCCCTTCAAAGTAAGGCATCTCTGTGGCACTTGTTAGGTTGTTTTCTATTGCATCTTTTAGTATGTCCTGCAATTATAAAAATCAAACAGATTTACTATACTGACAATGGTTCTTCAGAAACCGGTCCTATGCTCGCTCACAAAGAAAGTGCATGTGGCTTTGTGACAAAATGGCAATAGGAAGCGCAAGTCTCAAAAGAATTATTACGAGATTTTGTGATATCCGGTAACAGATGACACTATTCAGAACGTTTTTGATGACGTTGCAATTCCATTTGACGTATTTTGTTCCATAACGTCAGATTTAAACGTCATTTTGGAACGAAAAATGCTCAGTCACATGCGCAATGCAGTGCCGGGGACAGGAAATTTGTGGAATTCACACGTGAATTGCGCTCCCTGGTGTCTACCTGCCAGCTTTGAAAACATGGTTGACGCCGTGACAGAAGCAGCCCGACGATTTGATTCCTTATTCAGTAGAATCCATACAATGGCACTATTTTAACAGTACCGTTCACTCATACATATACTGTATAGGTGTACCATTTTTCTAACATGTACTTCGCAGTAGAATACATTAATAACTGTAGAAAATAGCAAATTGCTTGGCCCCATCTTCATCCATAGCGTAGTTTTGGTAACGTCCCTAAGTTATTGCAGTGGCAAATGGACTATTGTAACATCCCATAAACGTCACACTGAGATTGTCTGACCTTTTTGAACATCGTACTTTTAGGCACATGGCCTGGGACAAGGCCTGGAAATCATCAACTGCAAAGATGATAAAATTGTATGTTACCTTATAATCGACGACGACTCTTTCGATAATAGCCTTGTCGAGCATCTTTTTATACCATTCTTGAAGTCTCTTTGGTTTTGGGATACGCTGTTCAGGGGGATGACAATGGAAGATATAGTCATCCCCTTCACTAGGAGGACACGCCCATATGTGAGCCATTGTGTATCCTAATTGTTTAACATACTCTAAATAGCCAATAAGTATTTCATGATATACAGCAGTTCTCAGATGTCTCGGCTGGAAGAAATGAACACTGTCCAGGTAGGAAATATATACACGCCTGAAATAAAGGAAAAAGAGAACTCTAGATTGATTGTTTTTTTACGCCGCGCTCAAAATTATTTCACTTATATGGCGGCGCTGCCAGTTTAATTGTGGGAGGAAACCCATGACCTTCCGTTGGTAACTGGCAAACATCCCACATAGGTCGTTCGAGTGAAAACCCAGTCAGAAAATTTTCAAATTTATTTGGACTGAGTGGGATTCAAACCCGAGATCCATTGGTGGAAGGCCGTTCGGATTGAGCGTCCAACGCTCTACCTACTGAGCCACGGAGGCCCCGTTGCACTCTAGATGATTTTAACTTTTGTCCTTTGAGTGGGGATTGAACGTGTAACACGCATAGAGGGCTTGTGTTGGCATGGTTTATCTTACCTTGTATTTGGCATATCACATTCTGAGCCATACTCCTGGACATGCATCCCAAAGAAGCAAACATCTGTACCATCGATCTCCTCAAAAGCAAACATGGCCTTGGCTCTATACGGGAAGCTCTCGGGCATGTCGTTATTATCAGTGAATCTAAAAGAGACAAATTCAGTTACATTTAAAAAACGTACCAAAAATGAACAAAAGTAGTTCTGCTAAAGCAGTCAACAATGCAAATATCTGAACCAGAAATTCTCAAGCAACTCAGTGATTGATTGGTCAATTTCTTGCCCTCCTTTACAACAGAATTTGAAAACCTTCAGTAGACTTAAAAGGGAATCTTTGTTTACATTAATTTTGTTAAAACGATTTGATTGAATTTAGATGAAAGGTGGTCAGTCAATTTTCAGCGAAAAATGTACAACTAAAGAATAATTAGAGCGAATTTTGCGGTACTTTGTTTACTATCTGACATACGCTTTGGGGTTAACGCGAATCAATTTATGCAGGGACATATGTGTCTGCAAGAACCCAAGTGGATTTGCGCAAAATTTAACGTTGATTGATTGTTTGGTGTTTAACGCCGTGCTCAAGATTGTTTCACTTATATGGCGGCGTTGCCAGTTTTATTGTGTGAAGAAACCAGGCTTTATGCCCGGAGGAAACCCACAACCTTCCGCTGGTAACTGGCAACCATCCCACATAGGGCGTTCAAGTGAAAACCCAGTCAGAGCCAAACTAACAAAGTTGAAATACAAAGGCTGATGATAAATTGGCCTAAACGTACCTTAATTTCATGCCAGGCTTCACTTCGACAATTTTATCGGAGCTTGATAGAATCCTAATTGTGACATCACCAGCTCCAGCATCTTTTTTCTTCAGAAAATTATTTACTCGATTTTCCAAATATGATCCCAAGTTTGTATTTTGAAGCCCTTTAAACAAAACAGTTCAAATTAAACGAAACGTCCAGGGAGTACAGTCACATAAACTCATGTCACAAAAAACTTTTATGTTGCACAGCAACATAATCCAAACCAGCAGACAACAGACAAAAGGATTAAGAAAATTGCAACAGTGCAAGCTCACAGTACAGCATTTATGAATAAAACAGTTTGTGCTTTGTTCGAGTTAAACGTCAAGCAAGTTAAGTAGCCATATTCATCATTCAAGATAAATATGACCAGATGCCCAGTGCAAACGGGCGTTTCTGTTGTTGCTGGAAACCGGCTACTTTGTTGCCAGCAACAAAATATCCCGAAAAAATTGTTGTCTACAGGTAACGACAACAAGATTTTTTATTGGCAACAAATTATCTGTTTGTTTAATTTTGCGGATAAAAAAATCATGTTTTAGCAGCGCTGGGGCTCGTTTCCCAAAGCAGGTGCATCTCAAACGAAACGCAGTTGCCAATGGATACCATAGCGAAGAGACATGGCAACTGAGATTGATTGCACTATGTGCACTTCGTCAAACGTCCCCCTGATCATCATGTGCGGGCAGTCAGAAATTTTGTTTCCGAAAAAGAATTATATCAGCCAATCAACATTCAGTATGAAATCACGTGACTGTGTTCAGAATGTTGACGAAATTCCGTTTTGAAGATTTTTTATATGCTAACGTCTCAATGCATCTTGAAACAGCTGACTGCAGATGCTTGTCTGCGGGCAACTTCGATTCAACTGTTTCCAGCAACAACAAAAATGTCAGTCTGCGCTCGACATTAGCATTTGGGCGTACCGCTAAAAAAGGACAACACCAACAATCACAATGTTTTACTTTGTTAAAGAAATATGGACAGACCGACCCAATGGAGGTGCGTACAAGTTTTTGATAATACTAAAATGACCTGTACAACATATATCAAGAATGATGCTTACCATTTTTGGTTGTTTGTAGTCCTTATGAAAAAAAAAAAAGAGGTAAATATACAGATTATAAAACAGAATTTAAGTGTTAAAAGAAAAGGCAACGAAATTATCTGATGAAGAATTGTAAAACTACTTTGTGCAACGACTGAATTTTGTAAATTTCAGGAAAGACTGCAAAATACATAAATTTCTGGAATGACTGAAAACATGAAAATCACTTGGGTTTCAATTTTTTTTTTTTGAACGAACAAAATTCAGTTGCCTGTTCTTTTAAACGTTTTGCAAAAGAATAACTCAAGGAAATAATGTCACACAAAAACACAAAGCAGTAGACTTGTAAAATCACTTCAAAATGGCCATTAACGGCTTACTTTAAGGTCCAAAACTGTTAGCAATACTTACTTTTGGCAGTAAATTTGTTTTCTTTCCTCTTGGTATTTTTACTCTTTAAACATCCTTCACACACGTACCTGCAATGAAATACATGATTTGATTGATGTTATCTGTCATACTCAAGATTATTTCAAGCCTGCCAATAAGTTTTTTCAGTCAGGCCATATAATTTCAGTGTCAGAAAAATTGAATCGGTTCCGTATATTGAAATGCTGGGAACCAACAGGTACCGATGCTAGTTTCGTTATACATCACACCGTATACTGGCTTTCATGATGGGTAACAGCTTTCCGTTCCTTAGTTTTAGAGCAACAGACTCAAAAGTCTACCGGAACCGATCGTTACTGGGAAATCCTATGGCCCGAGAGTGTTATATAAAAGTTGATGGAATAAAAAGAAACATGGTGAAACTGGCGATCTTCGACCAATACCTGGCAACTCTTCAACAAAGGGGGACACCATCCTCGGCAAATTGCCGAGGCTAATTAGCAGGGCTGAGTTGTCTCATCTAAAACATTCGCCATCTTTTTCATTCAATAATACTGAGACAGGGCGCCGTTTATGGTGACCTCTGGGTCAAAAGGCACCAATGCCCTGAATATGGTGTAATGGGATGTTTCACCCTTCCCCATTCATAGACTTCTTATTATATTCCTTAATGACAAATAACCTACCCTTGAGGCCATATTGCATCCATATGTAAAGCACAAATCCTATGCCATTTCCTACCACACTCTAAGCACTCAACAAACCTAAAAGTGAAGAAAGGATGAGTAAAATGTTTGATTGAAGTGTACAAGACAATATCATTGACGTAGACTGAGGTATTTAACAAGTTCATAATCAATATTTTGTTACTTTTCTCATTTAAAACAGCTTAACCTGCCAAAATGTTTACATTTTTGCCTCAACCAAATTTAGAAATAGGCTTGATAGCATTACTCAAGCAATTGTGGGATATTTGAGGTATCTTGTTTTTTAGTTCTTGTGAATACTACTAGTCACCCATAATTCTAAGATTTAGTTTTAACGGAAAAATATCCACATTTTTGTAGCTCATGTCACTTTAAGTTCTTGGCTAATTAAGGAAGAAAATTAAATTAAGTTTATGTTCAAACTTACTCTTCATAATCCAGCTGATCGTTTTTCATCTGTTGGAACTGGGTTTTCGGTATTCGCCTTTAAAAATAAACATCATGCCGATGAGGTTGATTATTGGGTTGATAATTATTAAGTTTTTCATATTCCAATCAAGATTATTGCACTTGTTTTGCAGCAAGTGTTTTCTGTTACAATCACGATTATTGGACCTTTTTAACATTATGGTCATTTCAACCAACCATAAACAGACGTATTGACTCTACATGTATGACATCAAAGTCCATGTTTTATGCCACACTCAAGATTATTTCCCATACATGAGGCGTACAACATCAAATTACAGCCGTATTACAGCAGATGGCAATGCTCTGAAGTAATTACCAGCCCGATAGCTCAGTTGGTAGAGCGTCCTTTTCAGGGCTGGAAGATCCAGGTTCAAGCCTTGGCCGAGTCAGGTTAAAGACTTTAACAGAGGGAGCTGCTTCGCTTGGCGCTTAGCAATAGGAGTTAGAGCAGCGACTAGTTGGCCCGGTGTCAGTATAATGTGACTGGGTGAGGGGGCTTGCTGGGTGTCTTCGGCAAGTCGTCTCGGTGAGGCAGCACCAAATAAAAGAGCAGTGGAAATCTGCCCTGCCACAAGGAGACGTCTTCATATGACTGAAATACTGTTAAGCAGGACGTAAAACCCAAATCATTCACTCACTCACTCTGAAATAATTAATATCTGGAGAGATTGCAAGGAGTGAATGGAGGCCTTTCATTTTGTATACTTTTTCCAGAAATGTCATTTTTTATATGATTGATTGATGTTCTAAGCCGCACTCAAGATTATTTCGCTTATATGGCGGAGCATTTAAATGTTTCAATACATTTGATTTGAATGAATTGGATATTTTTCGCTAAAATTAAGATATAACCAGGTATAGTGGGGGTTTAACCGGCGTTTTTCCTGGCGGAAAACCACACATTTTTCATCCCGCCAGCTTTATGCAGTAAAACATGCCTAAACAGACACCTTCATAAAAACAGAATACTGTCTAAACTGGAAACTGTAATATTTTGTTCTGTATTATATTGCTTACTAAACAACCTGATACACCGGCACCTATCTCACTAGGCTGTTTCTACTTTCCTTGAGAAGTGCTGGTTTACACAAGTTTTAGTGTGCAACTATACAACTGGGGCTCGTATTACTAAGCTGGCGTAAGTTGCGCCAGTCGCAAAAGCGTGTTAAATTATAGGAACTTGCGCACAGTCGCAAGTTTTATGGCGCAACTCTATGTTGTAAACCTATGCGTAACTTTGCGCCAGCTTAGTAGAACGAGCCCCTGGCCACTAGATAGTTTTTGTGACCCAACTAAAAGAAAGGTACTTACGAGATGGGCTGGGTGGGGTCGTCTGACAACTCTACCTCGTCTCCCTCGATATCGTGGAAGCATTTCTCGCAATACACATATCTGTCAGATAGAAGGCCAAGTTTTCTTGAGCTGGATGGTGGGCCATGAAAGAGAAAAGATAGGGGATGGGGGAATAGCCACCAGACAAATGAAAGCTGCAATACCGCACAGCGTGACTGTGCAGTGGAGATAGCAAACTCAAGCAAAAAGCAGTCAATATGCAAAGCTGTCTACTCATAAAAGCAGATGTTGAGCATGTGACAAAGATGTCGTCAAACTAAATATTTTTCTGCGATAAAACAAGCATTCTACTGAAGGACTAATTTCTCTGTTTAAATTCAATTGGGGGAAATATTCAAGAAGAAAATTATTACATGTTAGAAAACCAGAAACCAATGAATAAAAAAAAAAACTCCCTAAACCAGGATGATCTCTATAGGTGCAAAACAAAAATGCAAACAAAAAATAGTTTGTAAAATAAAATAAGCAGATGTGAAAAAAAAGAACTATTCAACTAATTGCTTATGCAACTGAAACTGGCAGTGCTCGGGAATACTGCAAAGTACCATGCTCTGCAATACATGATACGCAAGGCAGAATAACAAATTATCTAGTGATTAACAGTAAGAAACAAATATGCTAATTTCAGCGCGTCGGTGTCAGGTGGGTATAGGAGAGGGAGAGGACGGGAGGGGGGCTCTGGGGGGATGATTAGATGAGTTATGAGTTTAATGAGCAGTTAGCAATTAATTTTTCAATTAAAGATACAATTAACAAAGTAAAACAAAATTTAGTAGTTAAAATATATCAAATTGGAAAAAATATTAATTAACCTTTTTTTCTAAATAAACAAATTTTAACATACCAAATACATTAGAGGGAAAAAATGTTATACATAAAAATAAAATATTAAGAAATTATTTCTTGTTTTTTTTTTTAATTTTACAGAACATTTGAAACGTACCTATTTTGGTAGTTGTAATATACTGCATCTCTTGGTATGGTACACAGTTGTTTCCCATAACAGCACAATACTTGAGGACTGAATACATATTTACGCCCACAACAGTAGCCTAAACTCTGCATAACCCCATCAATCTCCCCCTCAAAGATCTCCGCCAACTACAACAAAATATGCAATAATGAAGTTATAGGGAGGAATTTCAAAGAGAACAAAATCAGTAGTAATAATTAACGTGACAGCGAAATTAATGAAGTTCAGATTTAAGAAAGGAAGGGCGTCATTAACATTGACCGTACTGATTATCGGCTAAGTTTAAAATAGATTAATCTTTTAGCCATACTCAAGATTATTTCAACATACGTTTTGATCGCCTGTTATATCGAGGAATGAGACACCTAGAAAACCAGTAGCGTTTTGTTTGGCAACTTTCATGATACCAAACCGTAACGTAATATGCACATGTAATAACATTTCTAGGCTTAAAGTAAAAATAAGTTGGAAATGAAACTATGCTCACCTTTGAACAGAATTTGTAGACCTTTGACGACTTTCTATTGTAGAGCCAGGCATTGTCAAACATAAGCCAGACATCATCCACATATTGCCAGGGATCTGTGTACTGTCCAGTATCTAACTTTCTCTTTATGCTTGACATGTCCATCGGTTTTTTCACAATGTCATAATAATCCTGTAAACAAATAGATTTAATCAAAATAGGCTTACTTAGGGGGGATAATTAGTGGGCTCTAAGATTGATTTTATATCGCACCCTAGAAATAAATGTAAGTGTCAATCATCATCAGGCAAATTACTGAATTAGTCAATTAAGTGACACCATTGACCCGGGAAAAATTCCAGGGCAGAGTTTCCTCCCCAACTCAATGTGTCAATTATCTGAAGTGAAATTCTCAGCAAACCTAAAATTTGCAGGTCTTTTAAGGCTCAGTCACAGCAGTAGCCTATCAGTTTGTTCAGTAAAACCCATAAAATTAAGCATGGGGTATATTATGGATGTCCAGTTGTGTTTCGAAATGTTGACAGCATTTTGGACTTTAGTGACTGTGGCATTAAGGATAGGCATAGTTTGATTCAAATTCGTGGCGCTTCATTTCGCTGTTACTATTTACACGATTTATCAATGTGTTTTTGCCGCACTCAAGATAATTCCACTTTAGTGGGTCATATCTGTATTGCCAGAAAGACGCAACACGCAAATTGCCCAACCTGCTAATATTCTAGAAAGGATTCAATGAGTACGGTACCCAAAGCTCTCATTCTATTACAAAAGAATTTCCAACTCACAGGTATTTGCAACAGTATTGGGTCCACGGGTTGCCGGAAAGGAACAGACTCTGGGTCAATTCTATACAGCTTTTCCAAAGTTGGCATCAAGGCTTGTCGTAATTCGTCAGGTTTAAATACTGAAGATAAGAACAAGACATGGTTAACTTTTTTTATCAAAAAAAATAATAAGACCTGGTTTCATATCAAATTACTCTAACCCCCTGGACCACGGAGGCCCTTGGTGACACAAGAAAATGTTAATTATTCTTTTCTTATCAGTCCACTATCTCATTGCCATTTCTCTTAAAATATTAGCAAACCCAACACAGTTTTAATGAATGAAAACACAGTTAGCCATCTGAACATTATAAACTTTAAATGTACAATTGATTTTCAACATAAAGTTATCAAGATATGTTACCTTTTTTAGATTTCGGTTTGACTGCGTTTGACGCCGAAGATGAGGAGCTGGAGGTATCCATTGGTGATGGTTTTTTCTCATCCTCCCCATTAGTGGGCTCAACTTTTGGTGTGAGGGATTCAAATCCTCCGGAGGGTTCCTCTTTGATCTGTTTGCCGTGGGAGGAGCCTGGGGGAGTGACGCCTGTTGACATGGTCGTTGATGTAGAGTTCGTCATCATCATTTTACCCTTGCCTTTGCCCTTTCCGCCCATATCGTCATCGGCTTCCGATTTAATCTCCATCTCTTTACCAATCGATGAGGACGCCATGCTGGTAGATGTTGTTGTAGTTGTACTAGTGCTAACAGGGGGAGGGGAGGCGAGTGCGGCAGCCAGCGCCGCAGATTGAGATGATCGGTGTGAAAAAGTGGGTTTTGGTATAGGAGGCTTGGCCTGGTTCTTTTGCACAGTTTGTTGTTGGTTGGATGTGTTGATGGGTTCTTGTTTAATTTGAACGTCATTGGAAGCTGTGGAAGTGACCTCCTGTTTAATTTGACTGGGGGTGAGAGGAGCCTGCTGGTTAGATTGAGGGGTTAATGCTGTTGGCTGGTTTTGTTGACTGCCCATTTCTCCACCGTTATTTGTATTATTAGGCTGGGAAGTATGATTAGTGAGGGCAGTATCGTTGCCTTCTAGTTTAATTCCAACTGGTGGTTTCACATCCTGCTGTCCCAAGGGCTGCTGTGGTTGGTGGTTCGATGTATTCATCTGGAAGGAGAGAATATCGTTTCTTTGAGTGTGATATTGAATTAAAAAGAATGACTAGGACATCAAACAGCCTATTTCACGATTGGGAGTGAGTAATAATTATTATTTTGCTTGTATGCTGGCATAGCCACGTTTAGTGAGACAGGAGACCATTTTCAGAACCTGGAGGGAACTCGCCCTTACGATTGTACAAGACCATCCTTCCCCATAGTTTATCTAGAGAGGGTGAGTTAGATTCAAACCTTAAACACACTGACCCAGCAGAGGATCCCTAGAGATCCTTGTTACTGTTAGAGAAAATGAAAACTCACCATCAACTGCCTGGTTATTGGGTCAGCCTGAGAAATTGGCAGATTTGCATTAGTTTGACTTTGGTTCACTGGTGATACCAGCTGAAATTGGGAATAAGAAACAGATGAATTTCAGTAGTTCATTTAGAGTTTCAGACCATACTTCGAGATATTTCGGCCGTTTTAAATCTTCCAATTTTTAAAGGGTTCTGAAAGTTGATTGTTTGGTGTTTCACTTATATGGGGGTGTTGCCAGTTTTATTGTCGGAGGAAACCGGGTTCTATGCCCGAAGGAAATCCATGACCTTCCAGTGGTAAGAGGCAACCATCCCACATAGGATGTAGAGTGAAAACCCAGTCAGAAAATTTTCTAATGTTTTTTGGACTGAGTAGGATTTGAACCCGCGACCCATTGGTGGAAGGCTGTTCGGATTGAGCATCCAACGCTCTACCTACTGAGCCACATAGGGCCCACATCATCTCACAGAGATTCCGATTCTAAAACACGCACAGAATCGCAGGCACACACAGTGTCAAACTTATTAAGGAATCCAGGCTCTGGGCACTGCCCACTAACATATATCTTAAGAAAATCGCCCACGGCTACATATAAAATACATTTCTATCAGATTTTTTTTTAAATGCTTGAATAACCTCAAATTCACAAATATAAATGAAAGTTTTAATTATTCATATGTCTTTTTGGCCACTGATATAGACAGTTTGCCATGGAGCTTCCAAATACGTTGTACAAATAAGCTTTTGCGATGAATAAATGCGGCAAAGTAAGCAGGACCCAATAAGACCACCTCTTTCAAATTAATGTTAGAATCCACATGTTATATAACAAGGACAATAATATCAGGGGGCTGTTTCTAGACGTAACTTTGCGCCTGGTTGTAACGTCATGGCAACATATATCTTCAACATTACGTTACGACCAGGCGCAAAGTTACGACGGGCTTAAATGTGTTGAGAAACAGCCCCCAGATACTGTAGATAAACTTACTGGTTTGTTTGGTGCATTTGCACGAGGTTGTCCAGACATTGCACCTGTGGCTAACCGCAGCACATCCGACACTGTACTTGGCTGTGGGGCTGAATATTGATCATTAGAGACAACAGCACCGGGCAGTGGCATCCTAGGTGGGGCACCTCCCGGCTGCATCAGTGAAGCTGGAGGGCCTGGGGGACCAGGCGAGGACAGCGGCCCATCTAAAGAAAGTAAAAAGCCTATGTGCTGATGAAATCTGTTGATAAACACCATGATAGTAGACAAATGACAAGGCCCTTCACTTAATTCAAATTTTCTGTATTTTATAACAGATATAAGAAATGAACGTCATTTCATTGCTGTGAGCAAAACTGGCAAATGGTCTATTGGTTGTTTAAATGTAATATTGTCAGGTTAGTGGGGGGAACAGTGCTCCTCGCTCGAAGAAAATCCTCGACCTTCCATGGGTATCTGGCAACCCCTTAAATGATCAACTGAAAAACCCCACTCAGTAGTTGGTCTGATCAGAATTCGAACCAGATACACACAGAAGAAAGGTCTGTTGGTCGGAGAGGCTTTACCAACTTGAGGACCTAGCGAGAAAGAGGCAAATTTCACACATGATGTATTCATTTTAGTATGGTGTGAGGTAGCAACAAAAAAATAGTGAAAATATCAACTTACTGGGCGGAGGGGGCAGTCGGGGTTGATTACCCGGTACCCCGGGCTGATCCTTAACCCGCTTCATTCTCTTCTCTTCAAGTTCTTTCTGAATTTTGTAAATCTTCTCCGCCAAAAGATGGTAATACTCTTCCTGCCAATAAAAATAACTTTTATTATATTTGTTTCAAAATTGACTGGTATTTTAAGCTATATTTTTTACTAAAGGGCCAAGGTAGAATAAGAAACTATTTGGGGTTAAAACCTAACATATTGCTTGTCCAGTGTAAGATTTAGGGTCAGGAAAAGTACAAAAAACACATAACCAGGTTGGGTTTGAAAGCATACCATTTTTTTTCATATTTTATTTATTAACCAAAATGAATGAATATGACAATGAAATATGGATCATATTGAACACATATATCAGAGTAAGACTAAAATGTTTTGAAAACTTTAAGTAAATGACGGGGAAAGTAAACCTTTGTGGGTTTGAAATATCCCTTGTTAAACACAGATGCAAATATTGATTGATCATTCGCTGATTTTCACCAAAAAAAGTAAAGCAAAACAAAAAAAGTTTCTATAAACTTATGGCGGTTCGAGAAAAAATAGAAAGCTAATTGATTGGCAAAATATTTTGCAAGGCAAGCCATACTGGAAACAGATAAAGTTCTAACTTACCCTGCCATTGGCTGTTTCATACATATCCCCTTCGACTTTTCGGGCATAAGCGACTAGATTATTCATCCTCTTATCCTTGAGGGCAGCAGGGTCGGGAGTTGGGAATATTGCATGCACCCTGTAAGTAAAAAAAAAATGTTTATATTGTTGACACAAACACACATAAGAGCGAATCTCGGCAGATTATGCCCCTTTAAACAAATAAGTCTGGGTTGAAAACAAAAGAATATTTTTCAAGTACAAGGACTAGTTTCTTGCCAGTCCTGCACAGAAAAACAATTGAAACTTGTGGAAAAAATCTCAATAAACCATATAGCAGACTGAAGCTTAAAACTTTTATAATAATTAAGAGCAAACCTTTTTTTACCATGACTTTAACCATTTTATGCAGATGTTTATTGTCACAATTAAGAGAAGAAAAAAATGTTCAATGGAGAAATTTAGCAAAACCAACTTACAGTTTGTGAACCAAATGATTTCTCAAATCTTGAGTAACATGTTGATGCCAATCTTTTGATCCCATGGTAGTCAGGGCTACGTTTGGCATAGCCGCTGCATCTGCTGGATTCAGCGGTTGATTGAAGGGTGCAGGTAAATTTAATGCAGCTGCTGGTGTTCTAAGTTGTCCTGGTTGCGAGGACTGAGGCCCTAGAGCAGCCGATGGGATCATCCCAGGACTTGAACTAGGCATGGAAGCTAGCATAATAAAAAAGAAAAACAGAGCTATTAGTGATAATACTAATCCCAAGCTTCATATCTTTTCTCGTAATGCAAAAGTTGAAATATAAATGTATTTTTGGTGGGTTGGAAGACTTACTAATAACAGCTATATCTGGAATTATTTGTTGGGTATTCTTTGCTGTTAAGTCACATTGATCTTTGAGGTCCATTGATGGGCTTATGGAGGCAAAAGACCTCACACGAAAAACAAGGCATATTTTAGGGGGTTTGGCTTTGAAGTGACACCTTCGTTGCAAGCCAATGCAATCATGGACATACACCTATACTTTTCAGTGCAAAAGTTTTTACGCCCGCGATGTGTCATTAAGAAATCGGTCTATAACACTGAGGCAGAGATAAATATAAAAAAATGACAATACTGGATTGTTTGATTGATTGTTTGGTGTTTTACGCCGCGCTCAAGATTATTTCACTTACATGGCGGCGTTGCCAGTTTTATTGTGGGAGGAAACCGGGCTCTTTGCCCGGAGTAAACCCACGAACTTCCGTTGGTAACTGGCAACCATCCCACATAGGTCGTTTGAGTGAGACAATACTAGAGATCGATTTAGCCAAGTAAACAGCACAGCTAGAATGGTTTATTACCTTGGACAGAATTAGTACGATTTGGTGTGGTGGTGCTTGCATAACTCATGGGCAAACCTAACGCACTAAGAGCTCTCTGCATATCTGAGTGGGAGGGTCCCGTACTGGTGACCTGGGTGGTCGCAGGAGTTTGTGGAGTTGCACCCGTCGTATTCCTGCGATCTGTGGCATGTTTCAGGGGGAGACAAACAGGACAATCATTTCTCGTACAATTTTTCCAATGAGTAATGATCTGTCTAGAAGATGCACAGTGGGCAACTGTAAACAAAACAAAAATTATGCAATCAATAAAAACAAATTTTAGATTCATTCCTCACAAGACAGATACTTAGAGTTTAGGAAATGAAAGTTGTTTAATATTTATTAACATTAAAACACACGGGCACAGGGAAAGTCTTCTTGTCTAACATAACCTTGGAGACAAGTTTCTAATTGTGTTAAAAAGAGGTATATTATTTAGACCTTTATACCCAATCATAAATTGTTGTAATAAATTAAACCTATGATATTTCATTAGGTTGACGACTGACAGGAGCTTGACTTTAGTCAGTAGAATTTTCTGGTTGATTGATTGATTGTTTGGTGTTTTACGCCGCGCTCAAGATTATTTCACTTATATGGCGGCGTTGCCAGTTTTATTTTGGGAGGAAACCGGGCTCTATGCCCGGAGGAAACCCACGACCTTCCGTTGGTAACTGGCAACCATCCCACATAGGTCGTTCGAGTGAAAACCCAGTCAGAAAATTTTCCAATTTTTTGGACTGAGTGGGCTTCGAACTCGCGACCCATTGGTGGAAAGCTAGAATTATCTGGAACACGTTGTATTACATTGACAAATTTGTTTAATACACACCTTGGCATGTTTTACCAGCCTGACAAGTTGTCATATGAGTGAGAACATTTTTCATGGTGCGACAATGTGGAAGAGCACAAGGCTGAGTTTCACCCGTGGCTTGCTCGCGTCGCTGACATTTGTGCGCATGAAGCAACAAAACCAGCTGTTGTTGAATTAGTTTCCGTTTCTCTGGATCATTGGTTTGAGGAGGCGGCTGCATCCCAACAGCAGGTTGAGCAGGCTGTAAGAAAAAACATGACATTGATTAAAATTGAGTAGCAATGAAAGTGTTTAAAGCTGCCTTGGGCTGGGTTGTTCAAAAGTGTCTTAGGCCTAATACCGGTCTAAATGACGTCGCGTAACAAAGAAATTCAATTGTTACGTTACAATTTTTGAACCGGCCCCAGGTGCAGTTGCCAGCTTTATTCACTTGATATCATTGATAACTAAGTCACACACAAGATTATTTCATTTATATTAGGCTTTATTGCCAGTTTGATTCTGAGAAGTAACGGAGTTAATTCACTTTTAACTTTCTATTTAGCTGTTCAGAGACACTCGTCCGCCTGTAGCAATAGTAGAGAAGTTGGGAAATGAAAATAAATTAAGACTAAATCGGGTTGTTTCATACGTCCTACTTACAGTATTCAGTGTGTTTGCAGCCCCATTGCTAGCTGCGGAGTTCAGCCCAGAAGCAGTAGACATAGTATTAGGAAGAGGTTGCGTAAATTGAGTGGAAGAAGCGGGTTGTGCAGCAGCTATAGGATTGTTAAATCCATAGTTCCCAGCACCTGTACCGCCACCCATTGGACCGTTTGCCTACAAAGAGGGGGAAAAAAAGTTAAATATTGAATACAATGACACATAATGATATCATTATGGGAGTAATATTTCTAAACAATTTCAAAGGCTATCAATATAAACTCACAGTTAAATTTTCAGATATTCAGGTTTTAAATAATTGAATAAAAATGTGAATGGATAGTAGGTAGTACTAATTTAGCATTAAAGCAAATTCTGAAACCTCCCTTGGACCTCAATGGACCCTTAGAATGACGTTCGAATTGTATGGCATTGTCATTTCTCTGTTGCTGGCGCAGTGACACACCTCTTTCACATTGCGTTATAGACAAAATAAACATGATTCCAACGTCAGATTGATCCAATAACTCGACATAGCATCATTTTATCATATACAGACGCTACTACACAAGCGTGAATTCTTACGCTGAAAGGGTCTATATCAAGAAAAGGGCCTAGTTGCACGAAGGGCATTAAGCTTAAGGCGTGCTTAATACACCTTTTAGCTACTGGTCCCTCGACACCAAATAAATATATTACACCACAATTTACGGAGAATTCAAGCCCTGGTTTTGTATATCTCACCTTGACTAATGTTTGTGCGGCTGGGTTTGGGCTCATAGATGGTGGACCCATAGTTTGTGGAGGGTTTCCCAGCGGGTTGGAGTTTAAAGAATTACCCAAAATATTACTCTGAGCTCCTCTCGGCTGTCCTGGGCCTGCCATTGCATGATGGGGTCCGTTGATGAGTTGAGAGAGATGTTGTTGATTCATACCAACAGCACTGTTAAGGACTGGTTGAGAATTTCTGGCTACCCCAGAGTTCATATTGGAGATATTTCCAAAGTTTGGGTTACCAGTAGAGTTTGACACAGAATATGCAGCACTATTATTTGGTACTGAGGCATCATTGTTCAAATGAGATGTTGGTGTTCCGGTTTTGGTCAACCCCCCATGTGGAGGTGAAGCCAGGTTGTTGGAAAGTGGGCTTTTCACAGCATTTGCCACTGATGTTGCGAGGCCAACACTCGGGCTTCGACTTGGTGGCCCTGAGGCCTGACTTTGAGGACTAGCCGTGCTGTTGTTCATGCCAGGTGGGTGGGAAGGGGTGGAACCGGTTTTCAAAAGTTGAGTAAGCTGTTGGTGTTTTTGGATAGTATCCTGGGATATCAATTGCTGAGGAAGATGGGGATTAGTGGGTCCGTTTTGAGCAGTATTTGATCTCATCAAATCATCCGGTAGTGCTTTCTCCATTTCAAGTATTAAAGTATATGCTTCTGAAACAAAGTCAACAAATAATACATTAATGGATAAATGACAGGTTTAAGACAATACCTCATATTTTGTAATCTATTTGCTAAGAACATGACGTCAAATATGAAGATATTTCCGATTGGTGACGACCGACCTATGTGGGATGGTTGCCAGTTACCAGCGGAAGGTCGTGGGTTTCCTCTGGGCATAGAGCCCGGTTTCCTCCCACAATAAAACTGGCAACGCCGCCATATAAGTGAAATAATCTTGAGCGCGGCGCAAAACACAAAACAATCAATCAAACAACCATTTCCTCAATCACTGAATGCCAAAAGGATGGGTGACTGTTTTTTGTCGACACATATAGCGAGACCCCAATTTAATTTTAGTACAGGACACATCGTCTATTTGTAAGCTAGTTATAACTGAAAAATAATTTAAACCAATGCACTCGTTCTCAAGTTACTGAATGCCAAAAAGGCTGGGTGACGGTTTTGGTTGCCCCAAATATACAGAACAAAATTTTATTTTGGTACGGTACACATTATTTACTTATAAGCTAGTTATAACTGAAAAAAAAATTTAAAATCCATTCAATAAGTACCGAGTTACTCAATTGATTGTCAAAAGGCTGCTGACAGTTCTGGTCGCCATAAATTTTGAGACCCCAATTTAATTTTGGTACATGACACATCGTCTAACCATAAGCTTCATATATCAGTAGAAAAATAGTTTATAATCCATGAAATAATTACAGAGTGACTCAGTGGCAAAAGGCTGATGACTGTTATGGTGACAGGTCGGCGGCAAATATCAAGATCCCACTTTAATTTTGGTACAGGACACACCATCTACTCAAAAGCCAGTTATAATTGAAAAAAATGTAAAAATCCATGCGATAGTTCCAGGGTTACTAAATGCCAAAAGGCAAGGCGACTGTTTTGGTCGCCACAAATAGCAAGATCCCAATTTAATTTTGGTACAGGACACACTATCTACTCATAAGCTAGTTATATATCTGTAAAAAAATTTAAATCCATCGAATAGTTCTTGAGTAATTAAATGCCAAAAGGCTGGGTGGCCGTTTTGGTCGCCAAAAATATTGAGACTGCTGCCACCCAAGCGGGTGTATATCGGTGTCCGTGCGCCCCTGATTCGTGTCTGCTCCATAACTTAAAACCTAATTTAGCTTAATTTTTTTTTTTTTTATAATTGTAGCTTAAGGGTAGACGCTGTTGCCTACCAAAATTACCGAAGTCCCACAAGATCACGCGAGACCTATGTTTAGGGGTATAACTTTCAGTGAACGGCTGTCCTATTAACATTAGTGCTTATGGAGATCGACTGTTACCCTGTTGTTTTATCTGTGATTCTGAACTTACAATCTATACATTTTATTAAAGTCTTTTTCTGAGACATATCAAGATATATACAAAGCCTTTAGATACTTTTTTTTGACGAACAAAAAATAATATTATTTCTATCACAAAAATAACACATCGTAGTTGTGTTTTTCACCGTCGTTTTTTTTATAACTGAGAAGCGTATACAAGCGATATGAACATGACTGTCAACTGAAAAAACGCAACTGATAGCTTCTGGTGGGTTTCACAAAAATATTTGGATTAAAGAAATGAATTAGAAATAGAGAATCAAAGACAAAGTGATACGGTAACCACCACCGATCACCATAAACGCTAATGTTAAACAAACAACTTGTCAGTGAAAGTTATACCCCTAAACGCCTTTCTCGCGTGATCTCACGAGTGCGGTTTTAGTCAAACTCGAAAGTGGCTTATCGGTTCTGTAGCATTATCGATTGACTAATTCTCAATTTCGGCATGACGTCACGATCCTGACAACAAGGCTCCCGAGGTGAAAACAATACCATAACGACGCCATTTTGACTGGCTGAGGGAAGACCACGCGACCCTAAGTACCCTAGCCGGCTGGTCAGGTACCCGGATGTCCGAAACCGAGAATGGCGGATAGTGAATTTCGCCCTGACAACATAATGAATATCAGATTATTAAACAAGGAGGCAGGTAAGGAATTCAGTTTTGGTGAATAAGGTAATCACCCTGAGCTAAAAAAAAAAATAAGCATGCTGTCCATTTATCAAGAGAGCAAGCACTTTGGTTTCAGTTGAGCTGACATATCCAGGTACTGAGGAATTCTGACATTGACATCCATCGAATGGACAGCATGTCTTACAACATCCGAAACTGGGACGGTTCCATGTTTTACTTAAAAATCAAATGCCACTTTACCCAAGAATCCCAAGTGTTGGAAAAATCTTAGCAGGCCATTAAAACCCAAAGCTATTACATATTATGATGCCTTACCTCCAGTGGCGTCATTCGAAGCCATGCCGATCTTCTGACGCTTCGGTGGCGGACCATCAACGCCAAGTTGGTCAGCCATGATCAGTGTACATGTATTTTCAAAACACACGAAGATACCCGGTAGAAAACTCTTGAAATTCAAGAAATTCGACTGATCGCCAATAATGAATTCAATAAAAATAGACAAAAATCCAAAATAATTTCGCAAAGTCAAAAAGTTTTACAGTTCCCATCGTAAAGCCGAATCCACACACTTCCGAGGTCCCGAAAATTTCACTTAATGAGGTTTCGGCACAAAGCGGTGGTATGAGGCCCCGTTAGATAGGTAAATCTCCTCCCAGAGAGATAACGGGCACCCATAATTCACGCAGACTAACTCTACGAGACACAATCCACATCATCAGAGGAAACAAGATTGTTTCCAATGAATACAGCACGAGAATTTGGGCTCTAAATTCCCCCAAATCGTTCACAAATTCCTGCCAAAATGGCGGCTGTTGATGAAAAGTTTTACGCTTGTCACAGAAAACTGCGAAGATTCCCGAGCCCTAAAATTTAGAACGGAGATAAATTATTCCTTCAGGGTTGAGGTCACGTGACGCACTGTATGTACACTGATTGGTACAGGGGGTCAAATTGGGTCACGTGCTGGTAATTACGGGTGTGTACGGAAATCTACGAACAAGGATCTCTGGGATAGGTTTAGCATCCAATGGAATGGATTTCGCCCGTACCAATTTCGTTGACTGTTCGGTTGATGATGGACACATGGTTATCAAGAAATATATGCTGTTTATTGCAGATTTAGTCATACTGAAATTCGAGGGACTTTGCTTTCAATCGGTTTAGATGACCTGCTTACCATTAAAACTCGCATAACTGAAAATCGGCTAATGAAATTCCACTGATCCGATCGACATTTTTTAGCCAGCCACCAGCAGATCAGCGTTATTCCGTTATTAAAGTGGCATAAGCTGCCAAAATTTTGATAGTTATTAGTTTGACAATAATGTTAAATGCCTACGATATTTATCGGTAGGCACCTGGTGGCTGGTCGACGGCCAATAAATGTCAGAAATTATAAATAACGTAGTAAGACCTTTACTTAAACTTTTAAGTTAAAGTGGCATGGGCTGCCGAAATTCACACTTTTTTCATGATTTATACTACTACTAGACTATAGTTGTCACGACAGTAAGACTCTAAGACTAAGAGGCTTTGAAGGCCATGGAAAAACTAAACGATTGGCGTTGGAATGAGGAATATCCATACAGTGTGTGGCCTATACGAACTGAAAACGTGTTCGAAAAGTAAACAAAATTTAAATAACCGGGACGACCATTCGTTCATTCTAAAGCCAAAGTTAGTTCAAAACAGTACTTTATCGTACATTCTCGAGACTAGAAGTAGAACTAGAAGCACTAGAAAGCTTCTGAATTTTACATCTTGATAAAAATAACCGATAATTTCAACATTCTGTTTCAACGTCAAAATATCAAGAATTTTGGCAGCTCATGCCACTAAGTTTAAGAAGTTAAGTGAAGTAAATTTAACGTAAAATTAAAAAAACACAGAATGTTGAAATTATCGGCTATTTTTCAGAATCTTTTTAGAGCTTCTGTTCTAGTCTCGAGAATGTACGATAAAGTATTGTTTTGAACTAACTTGGTTTACTTTTCTAACACTATTCCAGTGCGTATACGGCACATACTGTATCGATTTTCCTCATTCCAACACTAATCATTTAGTTTTTCGATGGCCTTCAAAGCCTCTTACTGTCGTGACGATCCGAAATTCTGAAAGAAGTGTGAATTTTGGCAACTCATGCCACTTTAACAATCTGCAATATAAAATTTAAGGCCAAAGGGATGCACTTCTCTTAAACTAAAGTTTCAGTTTCACTTAGTGTATTAGTTAATTTTAGTATCTAGTATTGGAACAAAAACAAGCTAAAACTAAAAATTCATTCATTGTATTTCCTGATTTCATTCAAATAAAGATAAACTTAAACTTAATGTGGCGCATGAGCTGCCAAAAATTAACAAACACCTTTTTCTTAGAATCAGAAATTTGAATAGCCCTGGCATTGACAATAACACATTTAAATTGGCTGAAGATCATGTAAAACTTAAAAGATTGACGTTCGCATGGGAAAAATTGTTAGTCTGGCGAGGCTTATGGGTGCCATTGGTGAAATTTTGACTTTTCCGGTGTTTTTCTTTAAACAGCATTTTTCACAAATTGGTTATGAGACGACTGATTCAGTATCTCGAAGAAAATCTAGCGTGTAGTCGAAAAACGCATGTAAACTGTAAAATCACCGTAAAAAACATTTTTATCGCTGTGGGAATGTGGAAATGTTCTCAGAGGAAAGGTTCTCAGCGTAGAGAAAAAAATTTCTCATGAGAATGTTTCCACCGCGGTGATAAATCACATGGTGTCCAAAAATAATTTGAATTTCAACAGCAATGGGAACCTTTCCACCACGGTGGAAATATTTACACCGCAGAGAAATATTTTCTCTGAGGGGGAAACCTTTTCTCTGCTGTGCAAATATTTTGTACACCACAGAGAAACTTTTCTGCTCAATGAGAACCTTTTCTTCGCTGTGGAAACCTTTTCACTGCAGTAGAAACCTATTCTCCGCAGCGAAAAGCTATTCTCCATGGTGGAAACCTTTTCAAATAACCTGGTTTCCTCTCCCACACCTGGCAACATGGCCATATAAGTGAAATAATCTTGAGTGCGTCGTGCAACATCAATCAATCAATCACCTGGGAACACAGATGCAAAATATTAATAAATCTTGAACCATAATATACCTGTCAACACTTAAAAGGCCCACTTGCCGCCGTAGCCTGTTTAAATTTGCTAAGAAAACCAATTTACATGAGCTTTCTACGACTAATACCACTAAACTTAAACATAGGACACATAAAACATGTCTAGTTAGCTTTAGAATGTAGAAATGGGGTGAAAAACAAACGAAGAATCGAAGCCTGATTACAGCAACAACGATCAGTGTCGGCCAACTTTCGTGTTGGATTACCCTCATTTCAGGCCTTTTTATCTGTGGTTTACACTCAAACAATTATCAGCAGGCTTTTCCAGTCGATGTTAACCGATCGTCAGTCTGTATTTCTCAGATAAATAGGCCTATGTAAAATTACACTGTGTCGTTAGTTCACTCACTCGACTGAAACATAAAATCGCCCCTGCGAGCAGTTTGGTCTGTTTACGCTACGGGCACCTAACAATTCAAATTTTCAAATTCAAGTTAAAAATACAAAGTGATGTCCAAACTTTTAAATTTTGGTAAAAATAGAAAGGTCCTAACTTATATTGTCTGGGAAAAATACAGAAAACGGTCTTTCTTTTTTAATGTAAACAATATTCCTGATTTTCGCGGCAAGTGTGCCTTTAAAAGTAAAAACAAGTTTAAGGTTAAAAGAGTGTGTTCATGTAGTCCAGTCAAGCCCTCGGGCTGGAGCATTGTGGCTCTGCTTTAGCCAGTCTTTTGGTCCATTGGTACTTTTGTCGCCATATAATCTTAGCTGTTGAGTGCGACGTTAAGCCCCAATCAATCAATCAACCATGTAGTCGAACACGAAGATCCGTGTATTTCTTATACCATTGTTGATGAATAATTGAAATTTTGATGTGCCGTAATAATGAAGGATAAGCTTCATGGCTAACTTACAAGGCTGCTGCCATTTTCTCATTTATTGTAGCCAATCAATGATGAGTGAAATGTAGACCTGTTACAGACTAGTCACATGATACGACCCAGTCAACTGATTGTGGAGTTTGTGAAGTACTTTGATGGCTGCTATCGAAGTTAAACTTTATGGATTTCTAGAGGTTTCCACACCGCCGAAGTTTGTTGATCTTCAGATTAGTAGAAAAATAAGATGTGATCAACCTCTGATAAAAGACTGACTGTCTAACAGTAAATGGACAGCCGAGAATGCTATGCACGCTCAGCCACAAAGGGCCTTAGCCGCCTTACCACATAGTCTATTCTTTTTACCACAATAAAGCAGACACAATAAAGGAATCTCATTCATTTCATTTACTTTACTTTATTCACCGTTTGGTATTTTAAATCATGTTAACAGCAAATTTAAGAAAGGCGGGAATAAAGTTGTAAAGACTTGTTCTATAATCCTCAAATAAAACTCCATGATCAGTAGAACAGCACACATTTTAACTTTCTTCGTTTTGCTGGTTCTGCCCATGTCCCTTTAATTTAAGATTTCTTCACATAGTCACCAATGGGTCACGGGTTCGAATCCCACTCAGTCCAAAAATTGGAAAATTTTCTGACTGGGTTTTCACTCGAACGACCTATGTGGGATGGTTGCCAGTTACCAGCGCAAGGTCGTGGGTTTCCTCCGGGCACAGAGCCCGGTTTCCTCCCACAATAAAACTGGCAACGTCGCCATATAAGTGAAATAATCTTGAGCGCGGCGTAAAACACCAAACAATCAATCTTCACATAGTAACCATACAAGTTTCAGCTCACTGCAACTGCAAGGGACTCAGGGATTGTCTCCAAGTCCAACCAAATCCTTCCAATGATAAGTATTCACAAACATCAAGGATCTGCGACGTTAAGTGGCATGAGCTGCCAAAATGTTGATATTTTGACGTTAAAACAATGTTGAAATTATTGGCTATTTTTCTCCAGACATATAATTCAGAAGCTTTTTAGTGCTTCCAGTCTCTAAAATGTATGATAAAGTATTGTTTTGAACTAACTTTGGTTTAGAATGAATGAATGGTCGTCCCGGTTATTTAAATTTTGTTAACTTTTCAAACACGTTTTCGGTTCGTACAGGCCACATACTGTATGGATTTTCTTCATTCCAACGCCAATCATTTAGTTTGTCGATGGCCTTCAAAGCCCCTTACTGTCATAACCATCAGAACTTCAAAAATGATGAGAAAAGTGGGAATTTTGGCAGCTCATGCCACTTTAAAAAAGCAACAATGCCGCCATATAAATGAAATAGTCTGGAATTCCAGGTAACGGATCAATCAAACATCTCACGGCAATTTTTTGATTTACTTTTTTTTTCCATACAAAGATCTGACATCACTTTATTTTTTATTGCCTCTGGTTTATCCCCTAATAAAGCAGGCAACACTGTGATTTAGGCACCCCCCCCCCCCCCCCCCCCCCCCCCCAAAAAAAAAAATACAAACTTGCCATCACTTTAGTTTTTAAGCAATCATGATCAAGCAAGTTCATTTTAGGTTTCTTCACTTATGTTTATTCCTTCAATTGACCCGGCAACATTTTAGCTTTCTTTGCACATGTTAATAGATTTGGCAATACTTTATTTTAACTTTCTTTGCAAATGTCAATAGATTTGGCAATACTTTATTTTAACTTTCTTTGCACATGTCAATAGATTTGGCAATACTTTATTTTAACTTTCTTTGCACATGTTAATAGATTTGGCAATACTTTATTTTAACTTTCTTTGCACATGTCAATAGATTTGGCAATACTTTATTTTAACTTTCTTTGCACATGTTAATAGATTTGGTAATACTTTATTTTAACTTTCTTTGCACATGTCAATAGATTTGGCAATACTTTATTTTAACTTTCTTTGCACATGTTAATAGATTTGATAATACTTTATTTTAACTTTCTTTGCACATATCGATAGATTTGGCAATACTTTATTTTAACTTTGTACATGTCAATAGATTTGGCAATATTTTATTTTAACTTTCTTTGCACATGTCAATAGATTTGGCAATACTATATTTTAACTTTCTTTGCACATATCGATAGATTTGGCAATACTTTATTTTAACTTTCTTTGCACATATTAATAGATTTGGCAATACTTTATTTTAACTTTCTTTGAACATGTCAATAGATTTGGCAATACTTTATTTTAACTTTCTTTCAACATGTTAATAGATTTGGCAATACTTTATTTTAACTTTCTTTGAACATGTCAATAGATTTGGCAATACTTTTTTTTAACTTTCTTTCAACATGTTAATAGATTTGGCAATACTTTATTTTAACTTTCTTTGCACATGTTAATAGATTTGGCAATACTATATTTTAACTTTCTTTGCACATATCGATAGATTTGGCAATACTTTATTTTAACTTTCTTTGCACATATTAATAGATTTGGCAATACTTTATTTTAACTTTCTTTGTACATGTCAATAGATTTGGCAATACTTTATTTTAACTTTCTTTGCACATGTTAATAGATTTGGCAATACTTTATTTTAACTTTCTTTCAACATGTTAATAGATTTGGCAATACTTTATTTTAACTTTCTTTGCACATGTTAATAGATTTGGCAATACTTTATTTTAACTTTCTTTCAACATGTTAATAGATTTGGCAATACTTTATTTTAACTTTCTTTGCACATGTCAATAGATTTGGCAATACTTTATTTTAACTTTCTTTGCACATGTCAATATACTTGGCAATACTTTATTTTAACTTTCTTTGCACATGTTAATAGATTTGGTAATACTTTATTTTGACTTTCTTTGCCTATGTCAATATACTTGGCAATACTTTATTTTAACTTTCTTTCAACATGTTAATAGATTTGGCAATACTTTATTTTAACTTTCTTTGCACATGTTAATAGATTTGGCAATACTTTATTTTAACTTTCTTTCAACATGTTAATAGATTTGGCAATACTTTATTTTAACTTTCTTTGCACATGTCAATAGATTTGGCAATACTTTATTTTAACTTTCTTTGCACATGTCAATATACTTGGCAATACTTTATTTTAACTTTCTTTGCACATGTTAATAGATTTGGCAATACTTTATTTTAACTTTCTTTGCACATGTTAATAGATTTGGCAATACTTTATTTTAACTTTCTTTGCACATGTCAATATACTTGGCAATACTTTATTTTAACTTTCTTTGCACATGTTAATAGATTTGGCAATACTTTATTTTAACTTTCTTGGCACATGTCAATAGATTGGGCAATACTTTATTTTAACTTTCTTTGCACATGTCAATATACTTGGCAATACTTTATTTTAACTTTCTTTGCACATGTTAATATATTTGGCAATACTTTATTTTAACTTTCTTTGCACATATTACTAGATTAGGCAATACTTTATTTTAACTTTCTTTGCACATGTTAATATATTTGGCAATACTTTATTTTAACTTTCTTTGCACATATTACTAGATTAGGCAATACTTTATTTTAACTTTCTTTGCACATGTCAATATATTTGACAATACTTTGTTTAAACTTTCTTTGCACATGTTAATAGATTTGGCAATACTTAATTTTAACTTTCTTTGCACATGTTAATAGATTTGGCAATACTTTATTTTAACTTTCTTTGCACATGTCAATAGATTGGGCAATACTTAATTTTAACTTTCTTTGCACATGTTAATAGATTTGGCAATACTTAATTTTAACTTTCTTTGCACATCTCAGTAGATTTGGTAATACTTTATTTTAACTTTCTTTGCACATGTCAAAAGATTTGGCAATACGTACTTTATTTTAACTTTCTTTGCACATGTGAATAGATTTGGCAATAGTTTATTTAACTTTCTTTGCACATGTACATAGATTTGGCAATACTTTATTTTAACTTTCTTTGCACATGTCAATAGATTTGGCAATACATTATTTTAACTTTCTTTGCACATGTTAATAGATTTGGCAATACTTTATTTTAACTTTCTTTGCACATCTCAATAGATTTGGCAATACCGGTACGCTTTATAACTAATATTAGCTTTTGTCAAAAGGCAAAGTTAAAATAAGCATAGCAAACATTTATTCACTTTAATTATGTGGGATGGTTGCCAGTTACCAGCGGAAGGTCGTGGGTTTCCTCCTGGCATAGGGCCCGGTTTCCTCCCACAATAAAACTGGCAACGCCGCCATATAAGCGAAATAATCTTGAGTGCGGCGTAAAACACCAAACAATCAATCATTTAAACAATCAAACTTAGCTTCTCAGAACTGTATGACTAAAAGGTTTCCAGTTGCCATTTCTCGATTATTTTTTGCTAGAGGTCTTAAAGATTTAGTTTCAATTACACATGATGGAATTCTACACCCAGGTCTTCCTCTCTAATTTAATACTGTTTTAGATTTATTGGTTGATCAGGTACCGACCAATAAATATCCAAACATAAATAACGCGGTAGATATTTAGAGGTTATTACATGCCATTTTTCATATCATACCCCATATCAGCCCGAGGGCCCAAGGTATATGGGTTGAGGGCTGATATTGGGTATGATGTTAAATGGCATGTTATAACCTTTTTATCACAGAACGTTTTCCTTTTGGTGTTCTGATTTTTCATTCGTTCTTCAAAGGCAGCAGTGTCAGTTACTTCACGTCGACATACATTTTCGATTTCATTTTGTGCAAGGTCTTGAGGCTGCATGATTTGCCAGTGATAGTAGCGTTCTTTCACTGGCAGCCATGTTCCTAGCCGCACAAATGTGTCTCAACCTGCTTCACTTACTTTGCCGGTCAGGAAGATATGGGTGCTGTCATGCTACCGATATCGCATATGCAAAAGACCACGTATTATTGATAGGTACAGTGTATATGATATTTGATATTATTGAATTAGTGATGGGGATGCACTGTCACAAATTATCTCCCTTTTGCTATATATTAATTGGTACAGTATAAATTCTCAGAATATATCCAATTATGAGAAAGAGCCACCTTCACCGCCAGAGTTACTCTCTGCTACTTCAGGATTCAGTGCATGATTATTTCCAGAGTCATTGCCCTTGAATATTTTTTGTCTGGCAAAATATATGATAAGAATTCCGCTAATTCAAGGACGAGCTATGTGAAGATAACAAATTATTAGACTGCTTTCTGCCATGTTTGGTCTAAAACAACAACAATAGTGATTGCTCGATAGGATTATTGGTCGCTCCATGCAAGAGGTAAGACACCCAACAAAAAGTCTCGAAGAGTGCTTTTTGTAATGTTTTGAGCACTTGAATTAGCGGAATTCTTGCCGTACTCATAGGTCGAACTAATTCTTCTGTTGCTTTTATGCTTGGTGATGCTTTATAAATGAATGGAAATATTGAGTTGTCTTTATGAGGATTGCTTACTCGCTTTGTAAATGAATGGAAATATTGAGTTGTCTTTGTTATGATTGCGTACTCGCTTTGTAAATGAATGGAAATATTGAGTTGCCTTTATTAGGATTGCTTACTCGCTTTATAAATGAATGGAAATATTGAGTTGTCTTTATTAGGATTGCTTACTCGCTTTGTAAATGAATGGAAATATTGAGTTGTCTTTATTAGGATTGCTTACTCACTTTGTAAATGAATGGAAATATTGAGTTGTCTTTATTAGGATTGCTTACTTGCTTTGTAAATGAATGGAAATATTGAGTTGTCTTTATTAGGATTGCTTACTCGCTTTGTAAATGAATGGAAATATTGAGTTGTCTTTATTAGGATTGCTTACTCGCTTTGTAAATGAATGGAAATATTGAGTTGTCTTTATTAGGATTGCTTACTTGCTTTGTAAGTGAATGGAAATATTGAGTTGTCTTTATTAGGATTGCTTACTCGCTTTGTAAGTGAATGGAAATATTGAGTTGTCTGTATTAGGATTGCTTACTCGATTTGTAAACGAATGGAAATATTGAGTTGTCTTTATTAGGATTGCTTACTCGCTTTGTACATGAATGGAAATATTGAGTTGTCTTTGTTAGGATTGCTTACTCGCTTTGTAAATGAATGGAAATATTGAGTTGTCTGTATTAGGATTGCTTACTTGCTTTGTAAATGAATGGAAATATTGAGTTGTCTTTATTAGGATTGCTTACTCGCTTTGTAAATGAATGGAAATATTGAGTTGTCTTTATTAGGATTGCTTACTTGCTTTGTAAATGAATGGAAATATTGAGTTGTCTTTATTAGGATTGCTTACTCACTTTGTAAATGAATGGAAATATTGAGTTGTCTTTGTTAGGATTGCTTACTCGCTTTGTAAATGAATGGAAATATTGAGTTGTCTTTGTTAGGATTGCTTACTCGCTTTGTAAATGAATGGAAATATTGAGTTGTCTTTATTAGGATTGCTTACTCGCTTTGTAAGTGAATGGAAATATTGAGTTGTCTGTATTAGGATTGCTTACTTGCTTTGTAAATGAATGGAAATATTGAGTTGTCTTTATTAGGATTGCTTACTCGCTATGTAAATGAATGGAAATATTGAGTTGTCTTTATTAGGATTGCTTACTGGCTTTGTAAATGAATGGAAATATTAAGTTGTCTTTATTAGGATTGCTTACTCACTTTGTAAATGAATGGAAATATTGAGTTGTCTTTATTAGGATTGCTTACTCGCTTTGTAAATGAATGGAAATATTGAGTTGTCTTTATTAGGATTGCTTACTCGCTTTGTAAGTGAATGGAAATATTGAGTTGTCTTTATTAGGATTGCTTACTCGCTTTGTACATGAATGGAAATATTGAGTTGTCTTTATTAGGATTGCTTACTCGCTTTTTAAATGAATGGAAATATTGAGTTGTCTTTATTAGGATTGCTTACTCGCTTTGTAAATGAATGGAAATATTGAGTTGTCTTTATTAGGATTGCTTACTCGCTTTGTAAATGAATGGAAATATTGAGTTGTCTTTATTAGGATTGCTTACTCGCTTTGTAAGTGAATGGAAATATTGAGTTGTCTTTATTAGGATTGCTTACTCGCTTTGTACATGAATGGAAATATTGAGTTGTCTTTATTAGGATTGCTTACTCGCTTTGTAAATGAATGGAAATATTGAGTTGTCTTTATTAGGATTGCTTACTCGCTTTGTAAATGAATGGAAATATTGAGTTGTCTTTATTAGGATTGCTTATTCGGCTATATTGTTTGGTCAATCCTAGTTTGTGTACATGGGGTGGAGCAAACTGTGTGATTACTTCCAGAGTTATTGCCCTTATCCATGATAGATATCTTATTATTATAAGATATCTAGGCTTTCATCAGACAAATTTACACATCCATGTAGGCTTGTATGGATGACCTCTTCCACAGCTTTGGTGCCAGGTCATGACGTATACATGTTGTCCCATGGCGTACAGCTGTGCTATTCGAGGCCTTGTCGGTAAGGAGTTACGACACTACACCCAAGCCAACTATGGATGGTTCATGGGTTCGAATCCCTTTCAGTTCAAGAAATTGTAACATTTTCTGACTTTTTTTTTTGCTCGGACGACCAATGTGAAATGGTTTTCATGTACCAGCGGCAGGTCCTCCAGGCACAAAGCCTGGTTTCTTCTCCCAGTAAACCTGGCACTTTTTCTGGTCTATCTCTTCTGTAGTTTTTTTGTGCTACATGTAGGTCACAAATTCAGGTTGTATTCAGGTTGCCCCAAAGTGTACATCGTAGACATTTGGGACCCCCTGGCTCAATGTAAGCCTACCGTCGTTTCCAATCCCACTCAAGTTCCCAAACCGGACGAAAAAATTTTTTTAATTTGATATAAATGTAAACTTTGTTTGGTTCCGTTACAGTTTTGCAGAGGAAATTAACTTATATATCAAAGCGTCTAATTGGCCTGTGTTGATGGTAAAAAAAATTGCAATTTCCTTCAGTTTGCCCAGGGTTAAATGTGAACTTACCATTTACCCTGCAGCTCAGAGGGTGTGAAAATGTGACATTTGAGGTTCGCAGTAATTTCCAGTTATTGCCCTTTAATAGCTTTTTGGCGTCAAAATGTACTCACAGGCTTGTCTGGAAAACCTCTTCTGTAGTGTTGATGCAAAGTCAATACATGTGTACATGGTGACTATCGTGTGCAAGTGTGCATTTAAAGTTTTTTTTCGCGAGTTATTGCTCTTGAATAACTTTCGAAGAGAGCCTAACAATATAGTGTTGGGGTATTCGTTCTTGCAGAATAGTTCTAGTTTGACTGTCATTCCTCATGTTGATTTCTTCACTTATTGTCCCGACAAAAAAAACCCACCTTTGGTGATATATCCTTTGAACAGATTGAACGCTTATTTCTCCTGATAATTAAAAATGTTGGTCCTTTTAGGATGTATGTTCAGACTTTTTCAGTTTTTTTTGGATGAACTTCAAATTAGTAATCAGATTAGCGAGGCCTTTTTTATTCCTGTTCGATTTGAAGTTGGAACAAGACTTAATTCGCAATAAACGACAAATTAGAGAACATTTGTAAATCAAAGTTTTATTGAAGTAGGTTAGACATGCAATGAAGAAGAAGTTGACATACATATTACAGTTTTATTTACAAAGTTAGTAATAGCAGATTCACTCAATTTTCAAACAACAAAAGCCGCACTTAAAGATCAATAAAATGGGATAAAACGAAATCGGATCTGTCGTTCAAAGCACTGATTGGTTAATGGCAGGCTAAACCCCATTGGTCGAGACTTTGAAGTGTCTGAGAGACGGCGTCATTTAGCCCACCATACTTTGAACAACAGGCCCAAAGTGACAAGACATTTAGGATGGGGATTTATTCCCAATTTCATGTAACAAAAACAGAACAAACAAATATATCAACAAAATAACAACTCATATCCTTAGGAAATTTTAAACTTTAAAATAAATGGTTTTGTTTTCCATGTATAGGTTAAATGGAGAGTTAAGAGGAGCAGTAGAGAGCTAAGTGTGTTTAATGTATTGATTTCATATCTGACACTCTAGAGTATATTGTTTATACAAGAGCATGGTCTAAATGACTGGATTGATTGTTTGGTGTTTTACGACGCGCTCAAGATTATTTCACTTATATGGCAGCATTGACAATTTAATTGTGGAAGGAAACCAGGCTCTTTGCCTAGAGGAAACTTACGTTGGTAACTGGAAACCATCCCACATAGGTCGTTCAAGTGAAAACCCAGTCTGAAAATTTCCAATTTTTTTTTTTTTTTTGACACTGGGATTCGAACATGCGAGCCATTGGTGGAAGGCTGTTCAAATTGAGCGTCCAATGCTTAGCTACGAAGGCCCTACAGCTAGCTATGTAAGACAGGTGCAAAGTTGCATTTAGGCGTAATTTATTTGGAAACAGGCACTAGATTGGAAGGCTAATCTGTCAGCCATCGTATATAAGTTGAGTGGATCAATATAAATCTGAAGTTATAGTAAATTAGGCCTGTTTCTAACAGCTTAAATCAAAACCATGTAGTTCAAATAGATTACCATATATCTTATAATAATATATGAAGATTACACACCCAAGGGAGAGCACTATGCAATTCTAATACAAGAGTTACTTCCCCTTGTCAGATCTGTATTTTTAGATACAGAGTAGAAATACTTTGTAAAGGGATATTTATAAAATAAAAATGAGAATAAAAGATTCAGTATAATTCGACTTCTAACAAAGACCGCATCAAATGAGGACAAACAAAAAAACCTGTTAAGACAGCTTACAATGCAGAAGATAAGGTCAAGTACATCAAAATTCTGTAGAAATATGCAACAAGAGACCTACAGTAAAATTACAACCCACTGGGTTTCTGTTAGAGAGCTTTTAAAGAAAAGTTCAAATTAAATGTTGTGATGGTATTGAACTACTCTGCTTAAAGTCATCATAGCAGTACAGTAGACACACATGTGGGGCTTCATTGTATTAAGATGGTTGCTAAAAAAATGTCAAAAGTAAAGGTTTTGTCAAAAATGTTTTCCTAAATTGTCCAAAAGAAATATCAAAATACATTATATTAAAAAAAAAAACATAACAATTGAGTAATATGATACTTGCGAAAAGTACTATTAAATCTCTAAAATTTAACTGAAAAAAACTTTATCAGAACATTTCATATAAATGTGCAAAAATAATAGCTAGGGCAACTTCAGAACATATTGGATTTTTATGGCTCACTAAAGTTTATTTTATTTTAAGAGCAAGGCTCCGTTTCACAAAGTGGCGTAGCGTAAGTTTTTATGTAACTGGCATAGCAACGTATCTCTACAGTATGGGTTGCTATGGCATTTACCTGAAAACTTACGCTACGCCGCTTTGTGAGACAGGTCCAGGGCATTATCAGGTTTAGTGGCAGAGACGCCAGATAAGAATACAGACCTCTGTTTGGTACTTGGCATATGATCCTAACACAATCAAGTCAAAGGTAGGCCTTTTTTTGTAGGGGGTGTGGGGGAGGATTGAGTGTATGTGATTGGTTTAGAACTTGCCATGCATTGGTGGAAGGTCCGATTAAGCCTTTATGCTTCAAGTATAGAGGGAGCCAGCTGGTAGCTACATATATCATAAGTGTAAGATATGGTTATGAGTGGAAATAATTAAATAAATTAATAACAAAAACAATGATGACCAGAAAAAACATGATCGAGATGGGCAATAGAATCGTAAAGTGGATATGGAACTAAGAGTGATTGATTGATGTTTTTCGCCACAGACTCTTTCAGCTTAAGGATTGACGCTTGCGCAGAAGCCTCGCTGTGTGGCAAAATGACGCTAAGTTGAGTTTTGGGATCCATCTGATGTCGGAATAGTGTTCATTTCGTCTATGTCGCAATACAAAAGATGCGTGTCACATCGACTGCAACAGAGGAATGACGTCAATGCCATACAATTCAAACCACGTCATTCTAAGCCGAAAGGGTCTATTGAAGATGTCACTTACAGTAAGAATTCCGCTAATTCAAGGACCAGCAATGTGAAGATAACAAATTATTAAACTGCTTTCTGCCATGTTTGGTCTAAAACCACAACAAAGCGATTGCTCGGTCGCTCCATGCAGGAGGTAAGACACCCAACGAAAAGTCTCAAACTTTTAGAGTGCTTTTCGTAATGTTTTGAGTGCTTGAATTAGCGGAATTCTTACCGTATACAGCCGCGTTGCCAGGTTTAATGAGGGAGGAAACCCACGACTTATGGCAAGTACCTAGAAGCTCTTCCACACATGGTGAAGCTAAGAGACAACAAAGATCCTGAAAATTAAAAACTAGAAATTGAAAAACAAGTTTTGAGTTTACATAATAAAAGAAAAATGAAATGAACAGATCTTCTTTTAATGAGATTTTTTTTTCTTTACAGGGGTCGGTTTCTCAAAATATTTACGACCGAGGTCAGTGCAAGGCATAGCTGTCATGGTTACATATCATACCTTCAACATTACTCGCCACAAATTACCCTCAGGTATAGATGTTTTGAAAAACAGACCCCAGATGAATGCATTTTTTATCACAGAAAAAATTGTGTAACAATGACACACTTCAATAAGTGACATGAGCTGCAAAAATGTGAAGATTTTGGTGGATCCAATTTATCATTATAAAACATACATGATATTTGAAATTGGTTGAAAAAGAGATTATTCAACCATGCACAAAACAAGAAGGCATTAAACTGGAAATTGCTCTTCTTAAAACTGACACTATTCAAATTATGCTTTCCATTCGCCATGTTTAATTTAAGAAATAAATGACCTCTAGGTGAGTAGTGTTACAGCTGAATGACGGACCTATAGGCAATGATATCACTAAAGTGAAGAATTACTTATGGATAACAACTTCTTGGTTTATTGGGTGATGACGTTTCGATGTAGTTGTTATCCATAAGTAATTCTTCACCTTTTGTTAACCTTTCATCTTCTAAATGCCATTGAAAGAAATGATATCACTGTTTGAGGACGAGGGACGCGCTTGTCTCCCCTTATTTCCTTGATGATGTCATCAGGCAATACGTCTATTCTGCATATTTTTTATCAGTTCTGACCCCCAAAACCATTGCTCAGAGTGTGTAATAAAAAATCTATCGTACGTAGCTCCGTTAGAGATTTCCGGATCCCAAGGAAAATGACTATGATGCCAGTGAATGCTTAAAAAACTAGGAATATATTAATATATACTAAAAAATACTGTGCGTTTGTGGTACAGCCTCTGTCAGTTAGCCCCAGCACATCATTCCAAGATTATACCAGGGGCATCGTGCAAAACGTCCCCATAACATTGTGGTATACCTTGTTGAATGTTGAGCTTTTTTTATTAGCGAGGAGGATGGGCAGATCATTTTCTCAGGACATAAAAGAAACAATGCAAGTATAATGAGTTATAACTTAGTAGGGACACTTCAATGATATATATACGTCACAAAGCGAACTGTTAATTTCTCTCTTCTCTCACTTCTATATGATACAAACATCCCACAGCACAAGTATTAAAACATGGTCAAAGCGAGAAAGATTGCAAACATTTTTAAAAATTCTGTAAATATTTAATATTGTGCAACTGATGGAAGATGGGAAATATAAGTTAAATTGAGCAAATTGAAAAAAAAAAAATAACAAAAAAAAAATAGATAAAATTGAGTGCAGGTGTAGATTAAGACAATCAGTAAAACACCACATGGAGGTCTTTTCTATTGCTTAACAGAACACCGAGAATTTTTAAAAAACACTGTTCCGATACATCACTCGGCTTGGTTGTATACATGAAGAATTATTCAACTCCTAACCTTAAAGTCATTCGAGTTCAGTCACAACGAAACAGGAGGTTGGTTTACCATTAATTGCTCGAGAAGTTGTTTACCATTAATTGCTCGAGAAGTTGTTTACCATTAATTGCTCGAGAAGTTGTTTACCATTAATTGCTCGAGAAATCGTTTACAGATTCAATTTCCCAGTGTTATTAACATGAGTGAAAGTACGATAAATCCATTTTATTTCCCTGTCATTATTTCGAGCAGAAGAAGAGCAGTTTCAGTCCCAATGGCAGCCATCTCGTTTCTTAACCATCAGATACGTTCTCATATCGCCTTTCCCTTTCACAAATATATCACCGCGATATTCAAACTCGAAAATCTCCCCCAGTAGATTAGCCGTGGATTCCGGGACTTGGATTCGATTCGGGACTCCCGTTGAATACATCCTACTGGCAATATTCACCGTATCCCCCCAGATGTCGTACAACAGCTTTGTTGTGCCGATAACGCCAGCTGTCACGTCTCCGTAGTTAAATCCCACATTAAGGACAAACTCGAAATTAAAAATACTCTCGTTAAACCTTCTTACGACATTGAGCATTTCGTTTGAGAAGTCCATCAGGGCCACGAGATGAGCATGCTCGTGGTTGTTCTCCGCCCGGCTGGTTTCGTTGAGCCCAGAGGCAGCCATAAATGAGCTCATGATTGTCTTGATTTTCTCGACATCTTTGAACTGAGGTTTATCCAGTAGATCTTCGTAGTCACTGACCAACTCGTTGAGAACCCGAAGGTACTCACGCCCGCCTTCATACGATTCATCGTAAAACTCATTAAAATTGACAATCGTCGCAAAAATTACGCCTACATCCTTGTGGTTCTTAGAGTACTTGGGCATTTTCTTGACGTGTTCGGCCACATGGGGTGGGATGATGTTATGTAACAGCCAATCAGCTTGATCACGATTCTCCTGCATCTGTTCCTTGTCTTTCGCCGCCTGATAATCAACGTGGTAGCTCAGACGATGGCTGAACTCAGATTCCCGATTTAAAAACCAGATCAGGAGGAGTAGAAGAACGATATCGAGTATTATTTCAAACCTCAGGCGATGATGACCACCAAGCATAGGGAGATCACTCAAGGTGATGTTGCTCGAAGTGGTGTTAGTAGCCATTTCATAGGTCTCCGGACAAACCTTCAAACTAAGGACAACTACGATAACGATACCAGTGACGGCAGCGAGGGTTGATTTAAACCACGAACTAATCATGGTGAAGTTACAGAAATGTAACAAGGAGACGACAAGGCAGTAGAAATAGAAACGTTCAATCCCAATACCCCCCATAATTAGGTCACAGGAAAAGTTCGAGTAAACAGCAATGGCAGGCAGCGAACACAAAATCCCGCCGATTAAATTCCCCACCCACCAATTAGACATGACACCTTCTAATCCGCGACATTTGGAAAACCACTGGACCATAACGCAGAGCTGAATAAGTAGGGCAATAACGAAGGTAAGAATCCAAGGGAGACGTCGACCAAACATCATGAAACAGCAGACAGAGATTAGGAGAAATATAACAAGGGAGATGATCTTCTCCATAAGGCCTTGCAGACGAGGGGAGGCAACTGTTCTTGTCACCTTCAGTTCTTCTTTGTGTTTTCGACAGAAATGTTCTTCAGTTTCAGGATCATTGAAATTCAGGGTACAGAAATTGATGGGAGGATTGTAGAAAAACTCGTCATTTGTAATATCTTCCTGAATGCACTTAATCAGCTGAATATCGCTCTGTTCTCTCAACTGACGGATTTTCTTCCACTTCTCATGAACACCATCGGAAACCTCGTCTAAAAAAAGTGAGGAGGAAAAAAGTTAGAAATTTTTTAGAAGAAAAAAAATCATTTAATTCTTATGTTAAAGAATACATAAAATATTTAAATTTAAATTTCTGACATTCCAATTTAATTATAAAGTTTAGTCTGCTCCCCAAAATGTTAAAAAAGTTTTAGAATTTTGCTGACAATTAATGGATTGCTTGATGACGTCACTTGGAATTTACGCGCAAATCATTTCGGGGGATTGAGGATGTTTACATAATTTTATAAAATGGTGAAAGGAATAACCCTGTATCGAGAGGAAGACGTAAAAAATGCAAAGTCATCAGAAAAATGTTTGGATAGAAACGCATTATGTCACCAATGTTTTCCAAAAAAATGAACTTCTTGCCAAGTTCTGGTAAACAAAATAGCAAACTGAGGTACAGGGTTTACCCAGAAAGCTTTGTGTAAATATATGTGACGTCATCAGGCTCGGCGTTAATTATTAATATTAGCAGAAGAAAGCATGCATAGGGCAGTATAGGACATGAAAAAGTATATATTAAACAATTGTCAAACAAGTCCAATATTGTACACCATCTAGGACGATAATAAAGTTGAAGGAGTGAAAAATGTTGAGTATCATTATTCTCAATGAGAATCTAAGTAAATCAAAAATATGGTCAAATATCGTGATGTTCAATCTTATAATCAACGTAAGTATTTGATACAGTTTAACCGAATAGCCCTGTGAATTACTGTGGCTTGGATAATATAAAAATCTGACAACTTCAAATACACAGCGCTAGTTTCAGCCTCTATCTAATGGTATTTTGTTAAAATTTGAGCTTTATTTTAAGTCGAGACAAAAGGAGGGTTTCAAGCTCATTGAAAAACTGAATTATTAGTTGAGAACTTGAGGTATCATGAGCTGCCAAATATAGAGAAAATTCTATTGATGTTTTTCGCCGCATTCAACATTATTTCACTTATATGGCGGTGTTGCAGGTTTAGTGAGGTAGGAACCAGACTAGTTGCCCGGAAGTAACCCCGACCTTCGGCGTGTACCTGGTAACTCTTCCACATTGTTAAATTTTTATTTGGTCTGTGTGGGATTCCAACCCGCACCGCATCGATGAGACGCATGTGTCACACACGACTTTCGCAGTGTATGAACCCTCACAATGGTGACCTTACTCATACGCCTTCACTGCTGTGTGGGTGTGTCTTCGTGGAAGTTTGTACACATCGAAGGTCGTGTACTGTATGATGTCACTTTTCATGAATTTCCGAGTAGTTACGAAAAACATGGAAA
The DNA here is from genome assembly GCA_963971465.1 of Lepidochitona cinerea. Taxonomy (NCBI): domain Eukaryota; kingdom Metazoa; phylum Mollusca; class Polyplacophora; order Chitonida; family Tonicellidae; genus Lepidochitona; species Lepidochitona cinerea. The sequence goes on along the minus strand of OZ020552.1, from coordinate 61,791,299 downwards.
ATATATAGATTTCCTTTTAGCCCCTTTTTCAACTACCACAGAACTAACTGGAAGGTTGTTTTGTTTCAACATATGCTTTTAATTTTAAATTAAGACCATAAACAAACACAAACCAGCCATAAGCCCTGTTCATAAATCCTTTACTAAGGGTAATAAAGATATAGAATGGTGGATATATCAAAATCGTAAAGTATAACTGAAAGTAAAATATTTTTTATAAAAATCAAGAAAGACAAGGAATAACAGTCAACAGCATAGCACAAGGCAGAACAAAAAGCAAGCAAAGAACTAACTAAATGGAAGGTGGTGCAAAAAAAAAACAGAAGTAAATAATACATAAAACAAGCATTTTAAGTCGCAAAAAGAAAAGGCAAAATGCAATCCACAAGTAATTGTACTTTCTGAAAAATAAAACACCACCTTTTTATAAAACTTGGATTGTTTGGTGTCAAACGCGACGCTAAAGAATTAATGTAAGGGGGGCGTTGATTGGGAGAAAATCTTCACACCAATGGGACTTGTATCCAATGATTCTTGATTTAAGTTAGGATTGACAGCAAAATAATTAAATCAAGCAATTTATCAGCCTATGGAAATTAGATAGTTGAAAAGCGACAATGGTCCAAAAATCGGAGCTATCCGAAGTTAGTACAGTAGTGAAATTAGAAACAGATGTTAGTTATAGATGTTAATGATCTATTTTGTAATGGAAAGGTTACAAAAAATCAGTTACACTTGACGAAAGCTTGTGTTTTTCAAAACAACTTACTACGTGGTGATATCTTAATTTTTTATTATTAATGTTAATGATTGTAAGCACTGATTGATAGATTCTTTTTTTTTTTTTTGTATTCTGGACTGAAGATTTCACTTTGTCATACATATGTACTTTAGTACAAAATTTATTGGGGGTGGAATGTGGGTTTTTAACAAATGCTTACTGCCTAATTCTTTAATTCAAGGGGGGATAACTTGTGTGTTTGAAGGGGGAGATAATTCAGCTATTTTTAGAGAAAAAATAGTTTCAAATTGATGAGGAAAAGCAGAAAAATGTGCGAAGAGAACTTGGGAACCCCTAGAGATGGGAAACCTCTTCACAAACACAATAGGAGTCGAGGATAAATTAACAATAAAAAGAAAACAATGAGAAACCTTTTTTCTTAGGTGCAGTTCCGTTAGTAAGTGTAGTTTCAAATGGGGGCTTCTTATCCAAGCTCTGCGACTGAGGGCTGACCTGAGTGATGGGAGGGCGTGGTGATACAGGCTTAACCTTAACGGACGTGGAAGAAGCAGCGGCTCGGGGTTCAGAAGGCCCCACTTTATGGTCTGTCAGACTCCGAGGGGACGTTTTGCCATTTTGCAGAGACCCTGTGTTAATGATGTCACAAAGCCCAGCGGTTTAAGTAGCAGTTAAAACATTTGTGGTAATATCCCTCCCTTCAGCAGTGACGATTTCCTTATAGATCTTGTAGAATAAATAGAAATTCCTAGAGTGAAACCCTCAACATTCAGCTTATTCACTAAAGACAAACAGTTTTATTACGTAAAGTGATTCAATGTTCCTAGGGTCAATATCCATCGTCTGTATATAATATGGCATCAAACGTTTATATACTCTCCCAAAAAAGAAACGCAACATCCAATTTTTTTTTTCAAACATGAATTTTTCCAAAAATGTGAGTGATTGACACATGACAACCGGATCATGTTATAATGTAAATGTCCGATAATTGAATTTAAGCCCCTGATAGTGGCTGTTGATCACATGACTTTTGGGTCAGCCTTTATGTTACGCTACACGAGGAAGGCGTAGGAAAAACGTAGGGCAGTTGCACGTGAGAATCACGTCTTATCTTTATGTGGGGTTAAAGGGTATAAAAGACACACAACCGTTCAATTGAATTCAGTCGTTAAATTGTTTCATAAGTTGCTACAATATGCCAAGACTAGACGCAGCTACCCGGAACGTCGTCATTGGTTGTCTCTTGCCCGGTGAATCACAGAATGCAGTCGCTAGACTTTATAATGTTCAGCGGAGCACGATTTCCAGACTGTTGCAACGGCCCCAGCAATCCGGTTCAACAGCTGATTGTCAACAATCTGGCCGACCTAGGATCACATCACCAGCCCAAGATCGCTACATCCGGTTACTTCACCTGCGAAACCGGACCAAAACAGCAACAGAAACAGCATCAAATATCCCAGGTCTCCGTCGAATATCGGCACAGACAGTCAGAAACTGTCTCCTTCATACGGCTTATGCGCCAGACATCCTTACTTTGGCGTAGTACTGAGACGCCAGCATCGACTTGCAAGGGTCCGATGGTGCAACAGGTTAAGGGACTGGAATCTGCGAAACTGGAGGCGAGTCTGGTTGAGCGATGAATCAAGATTCCAGCTGCAGAGAAGAGATGGTCGTACACAAGTTTACAGACGCCGGGATGAGAGGTTCGCAAGGAACTGCGTCCTTGAGGTCGACAATTTCGGCGGAGGAAGTGTGAAGGTGTGGGGTGCCATATCCTGTGCCCGAAAAACTCAACTGGTGCACATTCCCGGCAACCTTAAAGCCGTTCGATACACAGATGAGGTTTTGACACCACATATGCTGCCCGTAATGGACCTCCGTAGGGAAATTTTTCAGCACGACAACGCTTGGCAGCACACAGCTCGTGCTACTGTTGAATTTCTAGCCAACCAGAACGTAACAGTGCTCCCCTGGCCATCCAAATCACCAGATTTGAACCCAATAGAACAGTTGTGGGATGATTTGGATTGACGCGCGCAGTCGTCATCCAGCGCAGCAGGCTCTTGAGCAAGAATGGAGGAGAATTCCGCAAAACTGTATTCGTCGATTGATTGTTTCTATGCCGAGACGGGTCCGTGCAGTGTTACAGGTTAATGGTGGGCACAACAGATTTTGACGTTGCAGTGACGTCATCTGAGCGCTATGAACTTTAATGTGATCAATTTTTACATGTGAATTAACTTTAAAGTCTGAACAACCAGTCTGCCAAATTTCAGTGTAATGTGATGCTTATTTCTGTATTAAAAATGGTGTTTAAAATTCATATTTTGTAGAACAAAAATTGGATGTTGCGTTTCTTTTTTGGGAGAGTATATTAGGTTGTCTTTTTTCAAAAATTTAATTTCCATAGAAGGAGTTCAGAACAACTCTTGAATTTTCTACCACAGTTGGCTAATAGATGTATCTTGATGTTGGAAAAATTTCAAACAGCTCTCTTACTGTCAACATGGAGAACAGTTAAGACAAAACTAAGACAAATATTCGTCTGATTTTCAGAGCAATGCCTGAGCAATGTTCAGGCACCAATTTTATCAAAAGTTAAATCCTCAAGTGGTCAGTCTTTCTGTTGCAAATTGTCATGTGCCTATAAAATATTTATCAGGCTTCAAATATCTCCTTTACCTATCACAAGACCTGTGGCGGACCATCAAAAACAGAACATTTAACAGATATGCGGCATAAAGCACGATTTTTTGGGTAATATATTTCAAAAACTATTGAAGCTAGTGCTTTTTTGGGACCATATTCTGAAAGCCAGGTTAGAAAATACCCTGTAGGTAGATTTTCAGACAAATACCCTTCTTCAGTGAGAAATTACAGCCATCCAAATACCCTTCCAAAGCCCATTTTCATTTTGCTAGTGTCGAAAATGAACATCATAGTGTATTTTTAAATGACCATATCTCAGAAACTACTTAAATATGGGGCTATTAACTTGGCAAACCTTCCTAATACATGCCAAAGAATTTTTGTGATTTTTTTCAAGAAAATTGAAGAGGGTCAGCGCAAAAAAAAAAAATTTGGGCTGATTTGACATCGAATAAATTGGTCTATCCTACAGCAGCTACCCATGAAATAAATTGGTCTATCCGACACATGATGATTTCCAGATGATGTTGATTATGATGATAATCATGGGTGTAAAAAAGGTCAAGGGCGGTAACATCCGAAAAGACATGAACTTCATATGTTAGTCAGTTGAGTAAATTTTCAAATTTGGGTGCAACATTGGAAACTATATAGAAAAAAAAAAGATTTCCATGAAAAATTCAAAGTTCAATTTCAAAAATGAGTTGAATGAGAATAATACCAATCTGTAACTTATCATGGTAGAATCATTTATAAAATTTGATCACAATATCTGAAAGCATCTAGGAAAAAAATTTAAAAACTGATTTGGCGGACAACGTGACAGAGACGCAGCACAGACATTGTGCTCTTCTGTTACGCCCATGGGCGACTATATCAAACTACGTAATAAGGCAGCATACTTCAATGAACTTTGTTGAAATGAACGTGATAAATACTGGGGAGAATATTCAAATTTCCAAATTAAATCTGTGTTAATAACTTTGACGAAATGATGTAAAAGTTTGAGATATCCAAGTCCTTCTCATACAGCGTCGGACTTTCTTTTTACGCGGCGCTAGATAACATGTAGTTGTCACTATAGAGAGGTCACTGCTGAGGGGAGGAAAATCATGCATATAAATAAAAAGTTTTAAAAAATGGGTGGGTTACACAAAATATTAAGCTATAGGGAGCTAAAAAAAAAATGAACAGCATAGCTATATATGTGGATTGCTATATACATAAATATTGAAGAGTTAGGTCTTTAATATGGCAACGTGCATTTACAGGCATTAATCATATTTCTGAGCATTGGGTTAAAACAACAACACCAAGATGCACTATAGGTTTATAAATATTTCTAAACATTTCAACACTCTATAAAAAGCTGAGTTCACAAAAATATTATTATTACTGGGTTAGTAACAAACACAGCATAGGCTACACAAAAGTTTACTTCCCCTTTTTCTAAGCAAGAGTTACTCCCCTTTGATCTTGTAAGTCTCATTAGATTACTTCCCTTTAGCAGCAAGAGTTATTCCCCTTGGACTGTAATACTATGTTTACTTCCCATTTTCTAAGATTTATTCCCCTTAGTTGTGTACGAATAGTTATTCCCCTTTTTCCTAAAGTTATACCCCTGAGACAGTAAAAGCCACAATAAATTATCTCCCCTTGACACTAAGAGTTATTTCCCTTAGATATATATTATCTCCCCTTGACATAAAGAGTTATTTCCCTTAGACTGTGAAAACAATTGAAATCAGTTCTGTAAGTATCTTACCTGTAGAATCCACGAGCTGATCAAGAGAAAGTTCACTGGTGGCGTAAAACCCGCTGCTGTGTCTACGACCTAGCAAAGCCGCTGGAGATACACCATTAGCTTCAGGAGACTGAAGTAGAAAACGTCATTTGGTCAGGGTTTTTAACAGATTGTTTTATCTGATAAAGTATAACTTTGCCGCCGTAGCCAGTTGAACGTTTGTTAAGAAAACCATATTACATGAGCTTACTGTGACTAAAACCACTAAAATTAAACATTGGACATAAAACCTGTCCAGTTATAGTTTAGAATGTAGAAATGGGAGTGAAAAACAAACGAAGACTCAAAGCCTGATCACAACAACAACAATCAGTGTCGGTTAACTTAGTGGTTGGTTTACCCTCATTTCAGACCTTTTTATCTGTGGTTTACACTCAAAAAATTATCGGCAGGCTTTTTGAGTCACTCTTACCCGATTGTCAGTCTGTATTTCTCAGATAAAGTACATAAAATTATTCTGTGCCGATAGATCACTCACACGACTCAAACATTAGGGCGCTTGTGTGCATGTTCAGGCTCTGGGTTTGTTTACATTGCAGGTACTTGATAAATCTAATTTTCAATTTCAAATTAAAAATACTAAATGATGTATCTTTGGTAAAAATAGAAAGTTCTTAACTTTGTCTGTCTGAGAAAAATACAGAAAACCCCCCACTGTTTTTATGCAAACAGTATTCTGGATTTTCGTGGCAACTGTGCCTTTAACAGTTATCGATTTCCATGCTAAGCATGAAAATATTCAGCATTCCGCATCCACGCGCCATTATAACTTTTAATATCAACCAAGACTTGTAAATGATTTACAGAACTCATTGTGGGAAAATACAGCTTCTAACAAGCAGAGGAAAGGGAGTTAAGCGTGTCTGTCAACCTGAAATATTGTTTTGATGACAAAGAAAAAAAAAGAAAATTCCCCAGTTGAGAATGGTTGTAATCGCTAGAATACAGTGCTTGGGCTACATGGATAATCAGTCTTCTTTCTGGGTAGGTGGGGTATGGCCAACCTTAATAACATTTTGAAACGCCTTACAAAAGACAGTATTGCTGGTTTTTGAAAACCACGACAAGGAACCAATCTTTTGAGTTGAATTTCAAGTCAATTTAGAAACAAGGAAAGAGAAAAACCCTTTATGTGTGGGAGACCTCTTAACCAAAACCATACACGTCCCTCTACCTAGTTTAAAGTGGCATGAGCTGCCAAAATGTTGATATTTTGACATTAAAAGAGAATGTTGAAATTATTGACTATTTTTCTCAAGACGTATAATTCAAAAGCTTTTTAGTGCTTCTAGTCTCGAAAATGTACAGTAAATTATTGTTTTGAACTAACTTTGGCTTAGAATGAATGAATGGTCGTCCCAGTTATTTAAATTTTGTTTACCTTTCGAACACGGTTTCGGTTCGTATAGGCCACATGGATCTTCCTCAATCCAATCATATAGTTTTTCAATGGCCTGCAAAGCCTCTTACTGTTGTGACGATCAGAAATGATGAAAAAAGTGTGAATTTTGGTAGCTCATGCCACTTTAAGAAGACTTTAAGAATTAGTTCTATAAATTACTAATGTCCTAAAAAGAATTAGCAAAATATTACAATTACCTCCACAGGATGAGTAACTGTACCATTGTTATCTCCCTTTTCATCCACATCTTTTGTCTGTAAAAATAAACAAAGAAAAACTAGTATAGTGTGTTTAAGGCAGTCAATATTATACATTTGGATAATTACAATTTTTTGCATTTCTTTTTTTTTTGAAGGTGGGGGGAGGGGCGGGCCGGTACTCTGCTTTCTGAAGGAAGAAACCAAACTTTACGCCTTTAGAAAACCCCTGGAAGGTCTAAAAAGGTATAACTATAGCAAATGGCGGACTGAATAAAGGCAGTCAGCATTAAATGCTGAATGTCTAGATTGATTGATTGATGTTTTATGCTACACTCAAGATATGCGACACTTCATAGGGCCTTTGTCAAGTTTTAGTGCTTGGAGTTTTGCCTTATGGGAAGTTCAAGCATCATCAGGATTCTACAAATTAACAATTTTCGATTAACAGTGGTGTCATTGTGAATGTATCGTTCTAATTTAAAATAGCAGATAATTTCCAAATATATATTCTTTCTTAGCAGCTCATGCGACTTTAAACGAAATATGGAATGCCAGTTATTGAAGGTCAGTCACTCAGCTGTAATACATGTACCATGCCAAGGGTCTTTGTGTCTGGAGGTTTTAACATTGGTAATTATCTCAGAGAACAGATTGATTGACGTTTTACGCCGCACTCAAAATTATTTCACTTATATGGCGGCTTTACCAGGTTTAAAGGGGGAGGAAACAGGGCTCAGTGCCCAGAGGGATCCTCTGACCTTCGGCGAGTACCTGGCAACTCTTCCACATACGGTGATCAAGTGGAAAATCCACTCAGAAATTTTAAATTGGTCTGAGTGGGATTCGAACCCACGCCACATTGATGGAAGGTCTGTGTTGGACTGAGGGATGATCTCTCTAACCGACTGAGCAGCCTAGGCCCCCCCTCATCCGATAATAAAATGCAGTTTGATTTAATTCAAAACATTAGATTGGCATGAGCTTCAAAAAAAATTTATATTTTCTAGTTCAGAGCAAATTCAGAAATTTGTCTTATTTTTCCAAAATTTGATAATATACTTTACGATATTTTTGGATGCAAATAAGGCCTGGAATTAATAAATGTGCAAACCAGTTATTCAAATTTTGTTTATATTTTGCTTCGGAACATACATTCATCAAGGATCTAAAAATAGATTGCCAAAAAAAGCTATACTCCACAGAAGTAGGTGTTAAAGGGGGAGAAAACAAAAAATCACTTTCCAACGGTACTAAACACATATTTTTGTGATTTTTGTACGCCTGAAGGTGAAGTTAATAAAAGACAACAAGTAAAACAAATTAGTCAACCTTCAAAATCTCCCATTTAAGACTAGGTTAAATTCATCCTCTTCAAGGCCTGCGTGGGTCACCAATATGACACACACACCAGTTTTTTGCTAACCACATTTTCCCCAAAGCTTTCTTTGTAATGTAATTTAAGTTTGGCGAGAAACTGAAAACGATTTTCTGGAGATAGAAATACTTTGAAATTAACCTGGATTAAAATGGGAGATTTTGAAAGTTGACCAATTTGTTTTGTGTTTTTAACATAATACGATATTTTATAAACTGCATCATGTCCCATGAAAAACATCACACAAATAATTTAATATGTGTTTGGTACCGTTGGAAAGGGGAAAAAAGTGTGCTTCTTCTGAAACATAAAGTATTTTTTGTTTTCTTCCCTTACTTTTATCTTGACCATGTTAAATTGCTGGGGAATAGGTGGTTTAATTCAAATTAATTAGACCACAGTGTGAGAAAAACAAGCATATTTCTTATTCCTGAGCTCTGCCTTCAAAATATGTCTGCTTTGTTTTACTGAAACTTAACTGTAAACCATCAACTTAGGGGAAAAATCAATAAGTAATTATCTCCCCTTAGCAACTTTTTTAATGTTGTTTTCATGTTTGATAAAAACAAAATGAAGCCCCCAAGTCATTGCTCAGGGAACAAAATGCTGTTTTAAATGTTTGTTAGAATTTTCTGGATGACCAAATCACAAATACGACATCAAATACAGCCGCCCGAATCGTGAACATAATTTCCTTCGACAAATTGTGCACACGAAGAATACAGACAAACCCCATTAGCTACGCTTTGTAGGCCGATAATGTAAGCTATCACATGGAATCTTATAAATCAAAAAAATCAATAAGTAATTATCTCCCCTTGATGGCTTTATTAATGTTCTCTAAACAGTTATATAATATACTTTGATAAGAACAAAATGAAGCCCACAATACACAGCCTAAAGGCCTATAAGTCATTGCTCAGGGAACAAAATGTTTGTCATAATTTTCTGGATGACAGAATCACAAAGACGAAAAACAAACGGCAAAATAGGGCATCGCACCCATCCAGCCCTAATCGTGAACGTAATTTCCTTCGACAAATTGTGCACAAGGAGAATACACAAAAACACCATTAGCTACGCTGCGTAGGCCCATAATGTAAGCTATCACATGGAAATATATTTAGTTGTTTTCGGTAACTGGGTTGGATATTCCAGAGGGGAGATCCTCAGAACAGATAAATCATCAATATTCATTATCATTGGAGAGAAAGTGGACATTAACAGAACTATAAGCATTGATTAGACAAATGTCTGCTATTAATATTCAAAGGTATCAATATCTAGACTGACATCTCCCTGTATATTGTGATAGTCAATACGTAACCAGGCCGGTCCATTTTGGGAAGAATTTGGTCAATAAATTTACATATAGCTGGATTCTAGTTTGCCTGGTGTTTTCCGCCACACTCAATATTTTGTGACCTATGTTAGACAATGCCAGGCTTTTCCGGGCACTTTTCTCTTTAAGCTATTTTAGCCATTTGGCATTTGCTTTTTATAAAATAACCAGTAGACACTGAAAAGATATCGTTCTTTTCTTTGGCAACACGAGTTTATAACCCGAGAAAAAAGTTTTAATTATTTTTATGTATTTATTTTTATTTTTTTATTTCACATCAAATCCCAACAGGTCAGTAGAGCCCAATAACAGGGACGATAACACAACAAAGTTCAAAAGTTACATAAAATGCAAAGTGATTAATTTAAACATTAAAACATTAAAAGTTATTTTATATGATCAACATCAAAAATGAAAAAAGTTAGAATTGCAGCAGCAATGAATTGTCATACACTATTAAACTAAAAAAGTTGATGCATTTTAAACAATAATTTTTAAACAGTTCAGTTGTGATTAGCCAAAGCTTAACAGTTTCCTTTTATAAATCAGAAAAATCAATAAGTAAATATCTCCCCTTGATGGCTTTATTAATGTTCTCTAAACAGTTATATAATATACTTTGATAAGAACAAATGAAGCCCACAATACACAGCCTAAAGGCCTATAAATCATTGCTCAGGGAACAAAATGTTTGTCATAATTTTCTGGATGACAGAATCACAAAGACGAAAAACAAACGGTAAAATAGGGCATCGCACCCATCCAGCCCTAATCGTGAACGTAATTTCTTTCGACAAATTGTGCACACAGAGAATACACAAAAACTACATTAGCTACGCTGCGTAGACCTATAATGTAAGCTATCACATGGAAATATATTTAGTTGTTTTTGGTAACTGGGTTGGATATTCCAGAGGGGAGATCCTCAGAACAGATAAATCATCAATATTCATTATCATTGGAGAGAAAGTGGACATTAACAGAACTATAAGCATTGATCAGACAAATGTCTGCTATTAATATTCAAAGGTATCAATATCTAGACTGACATCTCCCTGTATATTGTGATTGTCAATACGTAACCAGGCCGGTCCATTTTGGGAAGAATTTAGTCAATAAATTTACATATAGCTGGATTCTAGTTTGCCTGGTGTTTTCCGCCACACTCAATATTTTGTGACCTATGTCAGGCAATGCCAGGCTTTTACGAGCCCTTCTCTTTAAAAAGCTGTTTTAGCCGTTTGCTTTTTACAAAATAACCATCGAAACTAAAAAAGAATTAGAAAAATCTGCAATCAAAAATCTCTCACCTCTTGCGAATGTCTTGATTGTTCTTTCCTCATCAGCGCAGCCTTCTCTTCCATATGCTCACTAGATGGCGCTGCATCCTCGATAAGAATTGAGGCGTCACCTTGACGGTTAGGTAGCGGACTTTCACTGCCCGGTCGAACATCCTTTCTTCCCACAATGAAATAGGTCTTTATCTCTGTGGTCAAAAGAGGAGACATATCACACACTTGGATTGATTGATTGATGTTGTATGCTGCAATCAACATTATTTCCCTTTATCTGGCGGGGTTGTCCGGTTTAGTGGGGAAGGAAACCGGGCTCTTTGTCCGGAGGAAACCCCCGATTTTCGGCAAGTATCTGGCAACTCTTCCACATACAGCGGTTGAGTGAAAAATCTGCTCAGAAATTTTTCAATATTTTGGGTCTAAGCATGATCCGAAACGGCGCCGCATCGATGGAAGGTCTGTGTGGGACTAAGGGACGATCACTCTAACCCACTTGACCACCAAGGTCTTCCTTTTAAGTGACCACAAGTTGCATTTAATACAAGCCATTGTAGTGACACACATAACTGCACACCTAAACTTTTCTGAGCAGAATATTTCTATCCGCCATCCTAAACCCCTTCTATATATTTATGAACACTAAAACACACTGACATAGGAAAAATCTACTCGACTATAATAACCATGGAGACAAGTTTCTAGTTGTGTTAAAAGGGGGTATGTCATTTCGACCTTTATACCCAATCAAAAGTTTTTGGAATAAGCCAAAACCAATGAGATTCCATTTGGTTGAAGACAGACAGAAGTTTGGGTTATGTCAGTAGAATTTTCTGGAACACTATGTGATACTGTATAGAAGTTGTTCCACTGTGGCAAGAATATTGGTAAACTGAGATAAAACCAAATATGACCATGGGAAAAGAAAGTGAAAATATTGGTTCCAGCAGAAATGCTTAGACAGACAAGGGAGTTTAGCCCTGACCATTATATCTTTCAAACACTTGTTCTTTTTGTAAGCAATGACGCGCCTTTGGGTCAGAGGTTTGAGTTTACAGGAAAACCTGGGTCAGGTGAAAACAGTCAGAATTTTTCCATTTAGACGAATACAGTAAAATTACCAATTGACAGGCAGTGTCAGTTCTTTTGACGATATCGTTCATTTTGAGATAACCTGATAAAGATCATTGACATCTGTATATTCTCAATAACCTAATGCTGCAGAATAAAATTTTCATTCAGTACAAAAAGTCTACCCAAGCAACACTACTTTTGTACATCCAGCAAATATGTTGAATTTCAAACTTTAAACAACATTACCAATGGTGCAATGTATTTTTAAGAGATTTTCTGAATGGTCAATTTGTTGATTTACTGATATAGGTATTAGCGATATTTAGCGATGCTTTGCACAGTTTTTGTTCTTCCATAGATACTAGTCATTTAGGATTTAAATCAACTTTTGTAACCCCCATAGTGATATTGGACACATAGAATTATAGTAGTAGTATCAGATTTAATGGATTGATCGTTTTACGCCGCACTCAACATTATCTCACTGACAGTATATGGCGGCGTTGCCATGTTTGGTAACTAAGCTCTTTGCCAGGGAGAAACTCCCGACCTTTGGCCAGTATATGGCAAGTGGCAATCCTTACAATCGAGTGAAGAATCCATTAAGAAATTTTCCAATTCTTTATTTGGTCTGAGGGGATTCAAACCTGCGCTGCATCGATGGAAGGCCCTCCGGGTTAAATAGAAAGGGGGAAGATCCTCTACCTTCCAATTGCACCTGACAGATACCACAAATAGGCGGATCTACTAAAAAATATTTTAACTGAACAGAATAGACAGATTGCTAAATGACAACGGGCATACCAAGGGATTATTTTCAAAACATGGACAACGAATAGCATTATTCACAGAAAAGTGTACAGGCATGCATCCACGCCACGAAGTCTGGTAATGAAGTGGTCACTTCAAACATAATACCTCAAGAATCCCATCATTTTTAGAGAGACGTCAAAGTCTAATGGCTATTCGAGAAGGAGTGAGTGAGTGATTTGGGTTTTACGTCCTGCTCAACAGTATTTCAGTTATATGAAGACGTTGTCTCCTTGTTGAAGGGCGGATTATTCAAGAAGGGAGTTTGGATCAAACGCCCCACGGCTATATTTTCCGTAAGTTAGTTTTGCTTTTTATAGTAACCTACTTCTTTCTTCCTCTGTGTGCCTGACGGCAAACTTTGACGTCGCTGTATCATAGTGTTCAATAAGCACTTTAAATGTCCGGTTATCTGAAAACAACAAAAGCACAATTGTCAATCACATATTCACAATGCATTAGATCAAAGATACAAAAATAAGACATAAACAAATTCAATTGTCTACCTAAAATTTCCATCACCCAGATATTAATACTTCACTACTAGCTGTTGCAGGGTGGGGGGAGGGGGGGGGGGGTTCACATGGCTTTGAACATTATAAACGACTTGACGATTTCCGAAAATAGATAAGGTGTCAAAAATAATATCATCTTTGCTTGACGGACAGTGGAGATATCAATATCGAAATTATTTCACGGATCACTAATAAAAATCACATTATCTATGTGAGGGAATCGCCCTTGGAGATAATTGGTAGCCATGATGACCACTCGATTCCACTAGAAATTGGTGATTATAACTCTTGCTTTCCTGGACATTTTGGTGAAGATGAAGTGTGTTTTGATTAGACGTGTCCAGGTTCTGAACTGACATCTAGATGTGTAATTAACAAGTTTAATCAGCCTATGCCTTTGATCAAGACAAGAACTAACTTAATTTGCTTTCTGGTTTATTCACTAGAAGATTTGAGATTGGGTTGGGATTGGAAGGTTCTTTACTGAACTGATTGACAGCTTGTGAATTGCAGACCTTAAACCAGGTTAACTTTACTCTTACTCTCTCAATGGATTCACTTTCAAGTCAAGCTGTAAAATCAACCAGCCAATAAACAACTCTAACACAATAAAACTTGCAAGAAGACACCACAGCCAATCAGTGGATATCTTTCATCAAACATCATAAATCATTGGCTGTTGGGAATTCTAGAACTCTTCAAGAAAACCATCTGGCCAATAAACAAGTCTAACACTTGTGGCTGACAACTGACCTCTCTAACCAATCAGATGCTATCAAACATCATATGTCATCAATCAATTCACAGCATTTCACTTTAGAGGTAATCATGTCAAACTCTTAGAATTGGCCTACTATGTTCAAATAAATGTTTGTAAAATTGTATAGATATTTTTATCCAAATTCATTTTTTGAAATGATGGCGCGGAAATTACTGTTCTGTAATTCGCTTCATGTATACCCCTTTCACAGGGTATTTCTGATTACAGAGTAGATTTTCATGCACCTCTTTTTGGACTGGAGATACGTATATTTTTTTAAGGGAGGGGCTGTTATTTTTTTATTTTTTTTTAGCATTGGAAAAGTGTTATGATATCTGTGTGAAAGAATCCGGCTTGAATATAACTGGTAGCCATGATGCCGACTGGATACCACTAGAAACTGATGATTATGAGTCATTCTTTAGGAGACATTTTGGTTAAGATGGAGTGGGTTTTGTTATTAAAGACGTGTCCAAGTTCTCAGTTGACATCTAGATGTGTAATTAACAAGCTTAATCAGCCAGAGTCTTTGATTAAAACGAGAACTAAGTTAATTAGGTTTCTTGTGTACTTGGATGCCTTGGCCGGGGCTAACTGGTACATGTTGATGTGGAGGGCACAGGATTGTTTCTCCAAGGGAAAAAATATGAGAAGACTATTGTACCAACTGTTTAGGAAATACCTTCTACAGAATACGCATTTAGCTGTACATGAAATAAATCATTTCTGCATGAAACTAAATATACACAGTAAATATCGGTAACATTTCTTGTCTCTTGTACCAACTGTTTAGGAAATACCTTCTAAAGAATATGCATTTAGCTGTACATGAAATAAATCATTTCTGCATGAAACTAAATATACACAGTAAATATCGGTAACATTTCTTGTCTCTTGTACCAACTGTTTAGGAAATACCTTCTAAAGAATATGCATTTAGCTGTACATGAAATAAATCATTTCTGCATGAAACTAAATATACACAGTAAATATCGGTAACATTTCTTGTCTCTTGTACCAACTGTTTAGGAAATACCTTCTAAAGAATATGCATTTAGCTGTACATGAAATAAATCATTTCTGCATGAAACTAAATATACACAGTAAATATCGGTAACATTTCTTGTCTCTTGTACCAACTGTTTAGGAAATACCTTCTAAAGAATATGCATTTAGCTGTACATGAAATAAATCATTTCTGCATGAAACTAAATATACACAGTAAATATCGGTAACATTTCTTGTCTCTTGTACCAACTGTTTAGGAAATACCTTCTAAAGAATATGCATTTAGCTGTACATGAAATAAATCATTTCTGCATGAAACTAAATATACACAGTAAATATCGGTAACATTTCTTGTCTCTTGTACCAACTGTTTAGGAAATACCTTCTAAAGAATATGCATTTAGCTGTACATGAAATAAATCATTTCTGCATGAAACTAAATATACACAGTAAATATCGGTAACATTTCTTGTCTCTTGTACCAACTGTTTAGGAAATACCTTCTAAAGAATACGCATTTCAGACCTGCCTACTTGTACGATTTTTGCGTATTTTGTACGCAAAAAATATATAAAATACGATTGTACGCAGACGACTGTTTTTGTACGCAAAAAAAAATGAAAAGTCCGAGTTCGTTTTTATTTTTAAATATTAAAAAGTCCGAGTTCGTTTTGTTTACAAAAGTCTGAGTCTAACTCTGTGTCGGAAACACTGTACTAGCACTGACACAGCGTCAGCAGCTGGTTTACGAAAGATGACCCAATTATTCCCGTTTTTGCATACAATCCATAGTTTGTTTCTAAAACCTATACCAAACTATTCTTCACATAGTTATAAGATGTAATTGGAATTCCGTTAGACATGTATAATCGTATTTACTTAGAAAAATTATATTTATTAAATCACGGGAGACCACTTTTGTCTCTAAATATGGGCCTTTTCCAAGCATTTTTATGAATGGTAGTTATTTTTCTGTTCAAGCGAAAATGAGCAAACAGGGTCCAGTAAAAGGGCCCTGAAAAAATATACAGACTACACTTTTTGTTTTATTTTTAACTGTTGAGACTCACACTTGCTTTTTAACTTTTATGATCGAATACCTTGTACCAACATTTGATGACGTCACCGACCTGCCTATTTGTAGCTTTGAAAACGCACGTCGTTCACGTAAAAAAGGCTTACCTTGCTGCCAGCTCCAGTACATATATTACCAGAAATCAGTGTCGGGTGATAGGACCGTTATAAAAATTTAGAAGGGCCAAATTTTGGGGCTAAGAACTTGCAATCGTCATCAGCTAATTTTATACTTTCACTTTCAATCACTTACTTATGATCAAGAAATATTTTATTTTTAAACTTGAAAATGTTCGTCCGATGAATCAATATCATGAGATAATAATTAATACTAGTATAGACCTGAAGTGATTTTTAAACTGATTTCCTAATTTATTTATTTTTTATAGTTTTCAACCAAATACTATTATTTTGGCATGTACACAAATTATTCATATTTCTACAGATAAAATTGACATTATAGGCTTACAGGGAAAGGGGTGGAAATCATAAAAGCTTTTAGCTCCTTGACCCGGCAGGTTGCCGGGTTCACGGATGCTATGCCCAATTTTTCCAAATTTTTTTTTTTAAAAAGGACGCAAGGTACATCTGGCTGTTTTTAAATATATATAGGCCATCAGAAAAGTTGGTGGAAATGATAATAAATGGTTACTGGTAGCTGTGTGTGGTTTTTCAATCAAATACTATTTTGTACACAAATAATCCTATTTCTACACATAAAATTTTCATTTTGTACACATTATATCCAGTCTGGGTAGGCAGGTCTGGCATTTAGCTGTACATGAAATAAATCATTTCTGCATGAAACTAAATATACACAGTAAATATCGGTAACATTTCCTGTCTCTTGTACCAACTGTTTAGGAAATACCTTCTAAAGAATATGCATTTAGCTGTACATGAAATAAATCATTTCTGCATAAAGCTAAATATACTCAGTAAATATCGGTAACATTGGTCGTCTTAACTGTGTTAATAACGGTAACAGGAGTTTGAGACATCATCTTTAAAACCCTCGGTCAAATGATTAAAACAGATTGTGGAGTTGGGGTTCATGTGGTCTGCGTATATCATCAGTACATGAGCATTAGTGGGTTGGATTTCATTGGGGCATCCTTCTGTATCTTTCAACATGCTATAAAAATAGACATCAGTTCTGTCAACATGTAAAATCAGCGAGTTTCTGGCAATTTGATGGATGCTTTTTAACAAATGTTGAACTCCCAATGCCCTGGTACCATTGCTAAGCGATAACCAAACAGTGGCCTGACTAAGGCACTTAGCGGATTGCAAGTCAATTCCCACTTCACAGACAGACATAGAGATCTGCTCGAGTCATTCACATACTCGAGTCTTTGGACAACAAGCCTTTGATGGTGCCTCCTGTAGAACAGCCAAGCAACTCGAGAAATAGACACTCAAAATTCCAGACAGTTTTCCTCGAGTAATTGTTTAGAAGGTGGCTAATACACATAATATCTGACAATACTGGTACTTGAAAAAAAAATTTCGGAATGGATTTTACTCAAGGTTTTATATGTGTTATTTTTTCAGCAATAAACATGTTTATTTCAACTTGATTTTTTTCAAATAATAATGTTATTCAAACAGGATTTTTTTTTGGACATAATTATGAAAAAACGTTTCAAACGCCCAAAAAAATCAGGCCCAATGTGCTTTTCTTTAAATTGTAACGTGTTAACTTAACACAGATTTGACTAACATTTACCAATGAGTGTGTGTTACTTATGAATGAAGCCCGACTTATTCCTGCCACCCCCCTCCCTGTCAAAAATAATCTGCACATAAGATTTGAACAGGCGGCTTCGGCAGCTGCAAGAAGATGTTGCAATTTGAGTAGGTAAAAACATGCATAAAGTACATTCTCAGAAGTCGTGCCAGGGAGTTACGACTGAATTTACAAACCAGCGGGAGTAAACTATCTGGGTTAACGAGACAAGTACTGCCATTCCATTCTGAAACCTAACACTGAAAAATATCCGGAAGCATGTTGGCAGAGTTTCAAGCCTCTTGGCATGATTTTGTATACAGAAAGTTTAAGAGTATCTCCGTAAATGATGCATTAACTTAGCTTAAAACAGGATACATGTACCTGTGGTAAAAACACCTTTTCTAAGCACCTGAAGTTAAAGCGGTTATGACGGAATACATTTCTTATTTATGAAATGTAAATGTTAAAAATATGACATTCACTGCATCAAGTATGCATGTACTGTAGTATATATATACAAACAAAACCTTAATATCATGAAAAGGCATGAGCTGCCAAAATTTTTATATTTTAATTTTTAAAATTATCGGCTATTATATTCTCAAGAGGTACAATTCAGAAACTTTTTAGTTCTTTTAGTCTGAAGAAGGTACAATAAAGTATTGTTATGAAGGATTATGCCCTGTATGAACTAAAGTGGGCTTAGACATGGCAATGTGAGTTATATCTCATTCTACAGATTGCTTACTGTGCCTTATTATGCTAAACTTATACTTATAAACTTATACTTAATTTCAACTGAAATTTTAAGTACATGTATTTTACCTGTGCCCGTGTGTTTTAGTGATCATAAATATATGAGATCATCAGATGGAGTTTGTGGCCTTGTTCTTTGTTGATTGTGAGATTTTTTATGCCGACGGTCGCATTATGGGATGGAGTTTGTAGCCCTTTTGTTTGTTGTTTTGTTGCATAGGTTTTTCTGTGCCGGGGGAGGGGGGGTGGGCAAAATTTATGGGGTTCAGTCTCGGTGTGCTGATGTTTTTGCCGTGGTTAAGGTGCGTGGCCATTGTCGGTGTGTTGCAGAAGGACTCCGGGGAGTTCTGCTGACCAGGGCTAAGCTCCGGTCAGTCGTCAGCCTGGTGGAGTGCCATGGGTTTGGTTTGTTGCAGCAGTTTGTGGGGTGTTGGGGTCTGGGTGGAGTGCCATGGGTTTGGATTGTTGCAGCAGTTTGTGGGGTGTAGGGGTCTGGGTGGAGTGCCATGAGTTTGGTTTGTTGCAGCAGTTTGTGGGGTGTAGGGGTCTGGGTGGTGTGCCATGGGTTTGGTTTGTTGCAGCAGTTTGTGGGGTGTAGGGGTCTGGGTGGAGTGCCATGGGTTTGGTTTGTTGCAGCAGTTTGTGGGGTGTAGGGGTCTGGGTGGAGTGCCATGGGTTTGGTTTGTTGCAGCAGTTTGTAGGGTGTAGGGGTCTGGGTGGAGTGCCATGGGTTTAGTTTGTTGCGGCAGTTTGTGGGGTGTAGGGGTCTGGGTGGAGTGCCATGGGTTTGGTTTGTTGCAGCAGTTTGTGGGGTGTAGGGGTCTGGGTGGAGTGCCATGGGTTTGGATTGTTGCAGCAGTTTGTGGGGTGTAGGGGTCTGGGTGGAGTGCCATGGGTTTGGATTGTTGCAGCAGTTTGTGGGGTGTAGGAGTCTGGATGGTGTGCCATGGGTTTGGATTGTTGCAGAAGTTTGTGGGATGTAGGGGTCTGGGTGGAGTGCCATGGGTTTGGATTGTTGCAGAAGTTTGTGGGATGTAGGGGTCTGGGTGGAGTGCCATGGGTTTGGTTTGTTGCAGAAGTTTGTGGGATGTAGGGGTCTCGGTGGTGTGCAATGGGTTTGGTTTGTTGCGGCAGTTTGTGGGGTGTAGGGGTCTGGATGGAGTGCCATGGGTTTGGATTGTTGCAGCAGTTTGTGGGGTGTAGGAGTCTGGATGGTGTGCCATGGGTTTGGATTGTTGCAGCACTTTGTGGGGTGTAGGGGTCTGGGTGGAGTGCAATGGGTTTGGATTGTTGCAGCACTTTGTGGGGTGTAGGGGTCTGGGTGGAGTGCAATGGGTTTGGATTGTTGCAGCACTTTGTGGGGTGTAGGGGTCTGGATGGTGTGCCATGGGTTTGGTTTGTTGCAGCACTTTGTGGGGTGTAGGGGTCTGGGTGGAGTGCAATGGGTTTGGTTTGTTGCGGCAGTTTGTGGGGTGTAGGGGTCTGGGTGGAGTGCCATGGGTTTGGTTTGTTGCAGCAGTTTGTGGGGTGTAGGGGTCTGGGTGGAGTGCCATGGGTTTGGATTGTTGCAGCAGTTTGTGGGGTGTAGGAGTCTGGATGGTGTGCCATGGGTTTGGATTGTTGCAGAAGTTTGTGGGATGTAGGGGTCTGGGTGGAGTGCCATGGGTTTGGATTGTTGCAGAAGTTTGTGGGATGTAGGGGTCTGGGTGGAGTGCCATGGGTTTGGATTGTTGCAGAAGTTTGTGGGATGTAGGGGTCTCGGTGGTGTGCCTCTTTTTGACACAATTAGAAACTTGTCTTGATATCCCTGTGCCCATGTATTTTAATGTTCATAAATGTATAATACCTGGTACTTGAAATTATACTTAAATACTATTGTATGTATCTAGTAGTTTTTGTTTGTATTTCAACTGAGCACTTCACAAGGGTTTGTAAGTCACTTAAACTTGAACCGTGACCAATATCACTGTCAGTAACATATGACACAGCTCTGTGGGAAAAAAAATCTATTTTTAGAAAATAAATCTAAAAATAGAAATGCTCACTTAAGCTTAAAATTGACATGGCCTTAGGTCATTTATAAAGCAGGCTACACTGTATATATATATAGGTCACGTTTTATGCTGGCCTTAAAGTTTTATTAAGTATCTGATTCACATATCACAATTTACATAAATATCTAGCATAAATTGAACACTTTAGCTAAAATACTTCATTTAAAAAGAAAAAACAAGCATCCATATATTATTATCACGTCACTTTTTTAATGCTTAGGTGAGATTATTACTCAAATTCCTCGTCTATAACCTGCAGATTGATTGAATCATTAATGTTTTACGCCACATTCAATATCATTTAATTTATATGGCGGTGTTGCCAGGTTTTGTGGGGGAGGAAACTGGGCTTATTTGCCCGGAGGAAACCCCCGACCTTCAGCGAGTAACTGGCAACTCTTCCACATACAGCGATCAAGTGAATTAATCCAATCAAAAATTCTTCAGTTTTATTTATTAGAACCTGCGCCGCATCAATAGAAGGCTTGTGTCGGACTGAGGGACAATTGCTCTAACCGACTGAGCTACCGAGGCTCCCCTTAAATTTAAAGCCTGAGAACATTTCTGTCCCAGATTTTTTTTCCATCAATCTTAATACGACTTATTAGATGAAAAAATTGAATAACACTCATGTGAAAATGAACAAATTTCAGGCATGTTGGCGCCACTCATGTTCAGATTTTAACTTGTACATGTACCTGTATAGTGACTGTGTATTTAGAGCCGTTGTAGACATAAAACCAACTAGCGGATTGTACCTACAGTACGTGTATTTAGAGCCGTTGCAGACATAAAACCAACTAGCCGATTGTACCTACAGTACGTGTATTTAGAGCCGTTGCAGACATAAAACCAACTAGCGGATTGTACCTACAGTACGTGTATTTAGAGCCGTTGCAGACATAAAACCAACTAGCGGATTGTACCTACAGTACGTGTATTTAGAGCCGTTGCAGACATAAAACCAACTAGCGGATTGTACCTACAGTACGTGTATTTAGAGCCGTTGCAGACATAAAACCAACTAGCGGACTGATATCAAATGTACAATAAGCATAAATGTATGGCTGTGACCAGAGTCTAAACCGTGGACTAGTCACTAGTCCGTAGACACTTGGAGGCATTGGAGTGAAAATACTGTCTAACTTCATCACAAATGTTTGTTCTGGAGACTACCCTAGGCTGAGTTTGTCATGATCAGGAAATAAGCTCTGAATTGGGCATATTGAGAATTAAGACACGGACAGTCTGTTGGTGATGAAATTTGTCACGAGATGCCTACAGCTGTCATTTAGTATCGGAGAATCGTGTATCACCTGAAAGGACAGACATGTAGGCATACCTAGATTGGACACCAACAGGTTTCATTTGTACTAACAAGAGGCAGTCCAATCTACAAATGGTATCTTCTACCTTTTTATGGAATCGGCAAATCTATCAGACACAGTGTCAGTATGACCCAAAGCATGATCGTTATTGTATTATTTCAATAATTTAATAACTATGTACCTCATTTTGACAAACGTACAATAAGCAAGCATCCAAGTTGGATTATCAACGACTTGGACGGAAGCTGTTTAAAATTGAATATTGTCTTAGACAGGTTCTATCACAGAGAAAGAAATGTTTGGTTGATGTTTAGCACCGCACTCAAGATCATTTATATGGCTTCATTTTAAGTTTTGGTGTGGAAATCTTACTCGTTGCCCAAGGGAAACACCTGATCTTCTGCAGGTACCGGGCAAATATTCTACGTGGGCAGTGACTGTAGCTTGTCTTTTAAATAAAACAAAACTCAAAAATAACGATCGAGAATTTCAGTGTCTTTACACATGTAGTTTGATGACCAAGTACATGTACATGTACATGAACAACTTTTTACCGTTTATAGGTCAATAGTTACTACATGTGGATATTTGGAATACGGTTTAAGTTTGAATCTTACTTGAATGAAAAATTCCTTGATCAAAAACAAATGATTTTAGTTATTAAACAGACCAGCCTATGAATGAGTCAAATACCTGTTTATATTTTTATGATCACTAAAACACACGGGCACAGGGGAAATCTTCTTGTCTAAAATACCCATGGAGACAATTGACAATTAAAGAACTCAAGAAAAAAGATCTTTCTTGTGAACGTCCGTGTGCCAATTGTAATATGCACATCACCATGTGTGGCTTAATTGTCAAAATATATAATCGGCATTATAAATCCTAAATGATTTGTTCAAAAGAATATTTTTCTTATAGAAGTATTATCACATTGTCAACTTGCAAACATGTAGTTGACTGCTAGTTAGTGATAATTTGAGATTTGGATAATTGCCAACAATTCATTAATACAGGATAATGAACACTTATTGACAATGAACAAGACAAGTCACACCAAGTCGATGTTCAATAATTATAAGCAAGATTTAATTAGATCTGATATTACATGTACAATAAATCTCTTATTAATGACGTTAATTGTGCATTTCCTATGTACAGGTACTTTTAACTTACTTATGATTGAGGGCATTAAAATTGATATTAATGACCCTACCTAATTCCCACCTAACAATTATCGTTGTGATAAGACAATAAATCCCCTCTCACTCATTCACTCCTACAATTAGCTTCGATCCACGGATCTTAATTGTGAATTTCCTAGCGTATTTACCTTACTCAATTCAAGTATTTGCTGTTAGCTAAATCTAATGAGAGTTTTGCTGATTGATACATGCAGCCAGGTTGCCTGGTCAACTTCCCAGTAATCAACTAAATAACATAACAATGAAGATTATTTCACTCATAATACGGTGACATACATGTAGCCATCATAAACCAATATTCCGCAGAGAAAACCCCCAACCTTTCCTAAGTGCCTGGCAACTCCCACTCAGAAATTTTTCAATTTTTATTTGGTCTGAGTGGCATTTGAACCTGCGCCGCATTGATGGAGGCCTGTGTTGGGCTGAGGGACAAATTCACAATAGCTCTAACCGACTGAGCCACGGAGGCCCCCAAACTCCAAGTAACTTAAGAAGAATGAATCCCATTGATGGTACAGTGTAAGTCGGTATGGGGGTCTTAGTATCCAAAAGTGGCAGCCTTTTCAATTATAGACACTAAAACACACACGCACACGTCGCACAGAAAAAATCTTCTTGACTAAAATAACAATGCCGTTTTATTTATCGTGGGGGCCTCTGTGGCTCAGTAGGTAGAGCGTTGGACGCTCAATCCAAACAGCCTTCCACCAATGGGTCGCGGGCGGCGGGTTCGAAACCGAATCAGTCCAAAAATTGGAAAAGAAAAGGAAAATTTTCTAACTGGGTTTTCACTCCAACGACCTATGTGGGATGGTTGCCAGTTACAGTGTACCAGCGGAAGGTCGTGGGTTTCCTTCGGGCACTGAGCCCGGTTTCCTCCCACAATAAAACTGGCACCGCCGCCATATAAGTGAAATAATCTTGAGCGCGGCGTAAAACACCAAACAATCAATTAATCTATTTTATTTATGAACACTAAAACACACGGGCACAGGGAAAATCTTCTTGTCTAAAATAACCATGGGGACAAGTTTCTAATTGTGTTAAAAAGAGGTATATAATTTAGGCCATTATACCCCATAAATTGTTGTAATAAACTAAATCTATGGAAATTTCATCAGGTTGACAACTGACAAGTCCTTGCAACAGAAATTCCTAATTCCCATTTCCCAAATAAGATTATTACATATTGGCCAAATCAATATTTGAGAGAGATTTTACAATCTCTGAATAACAATCACTCGATAACATTCGTTTGCAAAAGGCTCAACTAACACCTGCTTTGTAGACAAGCCCCTGTCCCCCAGGGTTATAATTTTATTTTATGTACATTAAAATTAATAGATTAATTGATTGATTGGGGGTCACCGTCGCACTCAACAGCAAAAGGTTATATGGCGACAAACTGAAAAGTACCCAAAGACTAAAGCTACGTTTCCACTTGTGCGGATGCGGACACGGTGCGGGTACGTAAAGCCGCGCGGTAGACTCTGCGGCGTGTGTGTTTCCATATATGCGGTTGTCCGTACGGCATCTGATCTTATTTCGTCCAGAAAATCGCCTTTAAAAAATCTAAATGACTCGGGTTGTTGATCTAGACGAGGGTTTGGTAACTACCGAGTTCGTGTGCATTATTAGAAAAACTAAGACGAGAAATTCAAGGAGCATTGGTGAGTTCAGGATTAAAAGGGAAAAAGAAAAAAAATATATTGTCATGTTCAGATGTGCGATGGGCCTAATCTTTGCCATCCAACGGTGACGATTATGTATATTTTACTATTGTTTAAGTTCTGAGAGATACATGCAAAAGTTCCTGTGCAAAACAATATTTTCATGAAAATGTAAGGTATAATATGGGGAATTGTCGTACAGAGTGTTTCCATTTGTCCCTTCCGCATCCGGTTCCGCATGCGGCACCGTGCCGATCGCTACATGGTCCGGTCGAAATTTACCGCACCGGCGACCGTATCCGCAGCCGTATCCGCAACCGTACAAATGGAAACACTACCTCTACTCTAACTATAAAGTGATTTTTGCCGCGTCCGTATCCGCACCCGTATCCGCACAAGTGGAAACGCAGCTTAACAGATCACCCCAGCCATCCATCTCTAAATATGGACATTAGTCTCCACAGACCATACCGTAGAACGTCAGGAAGACTTATGTATTTCGCAGATTTAATGTTCCTACTTATTGGAATGAACGTTAAAACACACGAGCACAGAGAAAAACTTCTTGACTAAAATAACCATGGAGATTATAGCTAAGCTACCTCCTAAAAAATCTAAAAATCCAATCTTAACAGTTATTGATTTTTCGAATACTAGATGTAGGAAGGATTGACACAGATATTCAAAAACGGCCACAAAAAGATCAATATCAAAAAGTGTGCATGTGGATTTCAATTATTGATTTTCTGTAAGACTGACAGATGTTTCAATATCACAAACAGGACGAATTGTGTACTGAATGTTTGCAGACAAACTATAAATCAACGAAACAAAGATCATAGATGTACATGTATTTTTCAGTAACGGTAGCCATTTAACGGCGACTACATTAAAATATATATATAGTATATGAACACCAAAACACATAAAAATAGGAGATTATCTTTCAGAAGATATATCGTCCAATGTCTGAATTAATTATATGTAGAAGATTCATGTTTTCTTTGCAACGGTGTCGCTCATAGTTTTTGAAATACATTTGTATATTTATACACACTAAAACAGTACATAAGGGCACAAGAAATTTCTTCTGGACTAAAATAACAATATAGACAAGTTTCTTATTGTGTTAAAATTATTGGGAATGGAAGTGCTAACTTGTCAATAGCTTAAAACTTCAAATGATAAATGTTTACTTAGCGTTAATAATTTCAACCAATTAGACCGGTTTACTAATTTGATTGTCCGAGAGCACGTGATTCAAACAGAGGGAAAGATATATTTAAACTTAAAAAAAAAATAAAAATTTCACCAAATACCCTTGAATGTGATAAGGAAACTCCGTAAATATTCATGGTGTAATCTCAATATATTGACTTTAATTAAGTCATCGTCAGGAAAATTATAATCATAATTCTCCTGACGATGACTTAATTAAAGTCGATATATTGAGATTACACCCTTATGTGATATTGCAGCTTCATTTTAATATGTAAAAATTATGATGTTATAGGCATTTTTAGCGATATAATCACTGTGCATATGTAAGATAGATATGTAGGTTGTATAAATGGGATCAAGCATTTCTTGACTTCGCTAACAGTGTTACATGTACTTCCAAGTTCTGTGCCTAAATGTCTTACATGTACATGTGCAATTTGTGATGGTTAATTAATGACACAAAATGAAACACTATACTCTACAATTTATGAGGCTTAATCTATTGCATGTCAAATTAGCATGTTCGAAGTTCTAATCAAACAGGCTTACATGTGTTATGATGACATAATTTGATGCACTGCACGACAAGAACAGCTGCACTGACAAACTATACACTAGCTCTTTGGTTGGCAGGGCAATCGCATGCAATCTGGATTACGTAGTTCATGTGATGCAGACATATTACATGGTATTGTATGTCAATCAATTATAAATAGCTGTCAACTACATGTTTTTAAATCAACTGCAAGTTGGTAACAGATACGTAGGGATATGTCAGTAAACAGTCCACCTAACAAACTGAAAGGGCAGTTTGAAAATAAGACAATTTTGGACAAGATGTTTCCAAGCAAACCAGCATCTATTAATATTAGTCGTCGCCTGAAGACTATCATCTTCGCAAGCCAAGTTAAAATCTTTATGTCCCCATTCCGTGTTTTACCTTGGCGGACTACTCCACTCCAACCCGTAAATCGAACAGCGCCCACTGGTGAGAATGTAAGAGTTGTCTTTCCTAGACTTACAGGGTCTTGGCCAATCAGCACTCGTTAAACAAAAGTTTAAGGTATACACAGCCGCCATTATGTTATTTTCAGTGTAAGCGCCCGAGGATTTGATTAGCAGCGAGAAGTTTTACTCGCATCCAATCAAAACGAGCTGTTCGATTTACGGGTTCAAGTGAAGTAGTCCGCCAAGGTAAAACACGGAATAGGGACATGCAGATTTTATATTCACTAGAGAAGATGGAAGAGTAGACTATGTGAATTTGACCCCTGAATGAAAATGTTCAGTTTGGAAGTAAAAGATCTCGATTGATGTTTTACGCCGCACTCGATTATTTCACTTATATGGCGACATAGACTGATCCAGAGACATTTTGATACCTGTATACAGGTACATGTATGGGCGCCCAAACTCACAAGCAAAAAATCCGCCCAAATTCTTAAAACTAACAGATTTTAATGTCAAAATAGCATTTCATGTTGAATTTTGGGCCAGAGATGTTGTTTTTGTCTTATTGTTGGAACATTTTGAACCGAAATGGTATGCCCAAATTTTCCCTGGATCAGTCCCTGGGCGACCTTGCCAGGTTTAGTTGGGGAGGAAACCGGGCTCACTGCATAGAGGAAACCCCCCATCTTCGGTGAATACCGGGCCACTCTTCCACAAACGTCGACCCAGTAAAAAATCCGCTCCTAAAAAAGATCTGGAAGAAAAAACTGTAACCTACTCTTGGAAACTAAATTATTAAGTTTATAATTTTGAAAACCTGCAAACATAGGATCCCTCATAATGACAGTCATTTTATTTCTGAATTAATTTTTATACCAGTTCAAGGCTTTATGAATCAAACCTTGAGCCAATATATGTACACAAATAACAATACAATCCAGTATTATTGAAGTTTAGGAAGGCCTCAGTCCACCTTTTGGCCATCATGCCTTTTTTTTTTTCCAAGTTTATCGGATACCCCCAAGGTGGATGCCCCAAATTCAATTGATGGATTGTTTGGTGTTTTACACCGCGCTCATGATTATTCCCAAAGTTCAAGGCCTGGTAATAGATAGATATATATATATTATCTTATAATATCTAAGCTCATCAAAAAATAAAAATCTACCAACCTTCCTGTTCCTCTCCTTCCTCCATTATATAATCCTCCTTAAGAAATGCGTGCGACGCCTCAGATATATGTACCCTCCCGGGGGACCCTGTAGATTCCATAGTGTTGGCCATTGTCACATCATTCGACCACACATCAAATTTAAATCGTCTGGTGCCAACAATGCCACATAGAACTGTACCTGTGTGAACACCTACTCTCATGTTCACCTGTTCGTTATTTTCCTCGTCAAACTCTCGGATAGCTTTAATCATTCCCAGACCCATTTCTACACAACATTTGGCGTGGTCTTCCTTCGGTTCGGGACAACCAGACACGCAATAGTAACAGTCACCTAAAGTACTGATTTTTTCACATCCAGAATCAGCGCACAAACTATCGAATCGTCCGAAGAGATCGTTTAGCAATCCTACGAGGTGAGCGGCAGTCTTGTTAGAGCTCATTTTCGTAAAGCCGACAATATCGGCAAACAATATGCTAACATTATCCATGCTGTTCATGTTGAAAGGTCGGAAAATGATCGCTCCCTTGACCTTTCCTTCACCCGATCCTCGGGGCTTCGATTTGTAGTTTTTCGCCTTGCCTTCATCAGGTTCGCCTTTTGTGTCACGGCTACTGATCACCTGTTCCGCAACACTCGGGGGCATCAACGAATGAATCATTTGCTCTTTGAGTTGTTTTTCCACCTGCAAATCTCGCTGAGCCATTACCGATTGGCCAGTTTTCCAAAAGGTACTACGTTTTTGAACTTGTAAAGTTATAAATATTAAAATTCCAATAAGATGTATGCACAAATGCAATAAAAGTTTTCCGACGATAATTAATGCTTCTGGTTGGACAAAAATAGCCGTTAACAATTCGTAAACTAGAGAGTAAGTGACTCCTGTCAAAACCGCTACAAACAGGGGGATAGGAATGACCGTATAGAGCATGAGTAGAATCTCCACGCTAGCAGTAAACGTGCCGACAGACGTTATATCGGGAGGACGAAAAGCAAACTGTGCAACTAAAACAAGAGTACAAAGTATAATAGCATAGGCCAGAGAGGACTGGAGGTAGAATTGTTTATAATATCTAGAACGTGTAAATAAAGCTGTGAGTGCAGTGAGAATTAAAAGTCCTACTGAGCCACCTAAAAATATAACCCAGAAATCCTGTTTCATTGGGATAAAGAAAATGCACCAGGCTGCACATGCTGCCATAATAATGTACAAAGCACACTGGAATCGATTCCGCGTTTGAGGGAAGTAACTCTTCCATAACTGATCCTCCAAGATTTTAGAATCGAACTGAGGGTTCCACCATTTCCCCGAAGCCCGTTCAAAGAGCAGGGGAATTTTAGTACTTTTCTTGCCGTGTAAACCTCCGTGTTTGCCTTTCGCCTTAGACGGAGGGTCAATGGCGACTCGAACAGTCTCCGAATCGTTGGATGGACTGTACACAACTTCAGTTTTGTGGGAAACCCCATCGGAATTCGTCAACGCCATGGTTTTGCCTAAAAGAAAAGAAAATTAAAAAGGTCAGAGATATGGAAACATTGTTTTGGCCAAGACATCCATGTTGTCTATTGACATCCGAGCTTCTTGTTTTCAAATATATTTTGAGCATACACTGTCTATATGTTGAAGTTTTTTAAAAACATGGAATATTTTCACATCAATAATTGACATATTTTTGCTTAAATTAAATGTTTTTAACACTGGTCAACACCTACATGTACTGTAGATTGATTGATTGATTGGTGTTTTGCCAGTTTTAGTGTGGGAGGAAACCGGGTTCTATGCCCAGAGGAAACCCACAACCTTCTGTTGGTAACTGGCAACCATCCCACATAGGTCGTTGAGTGAAAACCTGTACTGTAGATGTTGTGTCTGTAAATTAATATATGTCATAGTCCAGCTTTACGACTCCAAAGGGGCCCTCGGCTATCCCAGTGGGTTAGAGCGATTGTCCCTCAGCCTGACTCACACAGACCTGATATTATAATGTCTGTGTGAGTATCGATGCGGCACAAATCATGTTTTGATGTTCAAATCACACTCGGACCAAATAAAAACTGAAAGATTTCTGAGTGGATTTTTTGCTTGGTCGCCATGTGTGGAAGGGTTGCCAGGTACTCGCAGAAGATCAGGGGATTCCTCCCCCACTAACCGCCAATTAATTGAAATAATCTTGAGTGTGGTGTAAAAACCATCAATCAATCAAAATTAGGGTTCATCGAAATCACAAAGCCCGCTTGTAAGTCGGTGATCCAATTTAGACAGTGAAATAACCTACTCAAATTGTGTCAAAACAGCCATAATGACATTTATGAATAATTTAGCTAGCTAACAGTGTCTGATCTGGCTATTTGATTGCAATAAACCCAGACTTCAAAATATGGCTGTCTATAAAAATAGTCATTTTGGAATCAGCAACACGGACTGCATGTACAGTATCAATGTCTCAGTGGATAGGGACCTTTAAGTTCAGGGTTGACTGATTTGATTGATTAGGGTTTAACACCACAGTGACCACAATGAACAGCTAATATCAAAAAGGTCATTGATATTTAGCTACAAAAGTGACAACCTACTAAAAAGATAAACTCCCTCCCTCCCTCCCCATCTAAATTTTTATATTAAGCTCCACAGACGATGAGACGTCAACCGCTTGAAAAAGTATTTGGCATACTTAATGTCCCTCCATGCTAGGTCAGTAAACATGTCAAAACGCCTCCCCAATTTCAGGAGGCTATTGCCCAATTTCACTAATGAACCTCTTTGCAACAGTGTTTTGCAATTTCACTAATGAACCTCTTTGCAACAGTGTTTTGCCGGTCTTGTAAGCAAAGCCAAATTGAAATGGACTTGAAAATGGGCGACATCCGTTTTCCGCAAATTCTATGTGTGATGTCCTACTTCTTGATCGTCATTCATTTTATCTAGACTATTATTGCTATGGTACTACAAATCTTCAATGCTCAGCTGAGAAAAAAATATGCTACGCTACTACATATCTTCAGATTTAGCTCAATGCATAGACATCGCAATGATTGATTGATTGATTGTTTGATGTTTTACGCCGCGCTCAAGATTATTTCACTTATATGGCGGCGTTGCCAGTTTTATTGTGGGAGGAAACCGGGCTCTATGCCCAGAGGTAACGCACGACCTTCCGTTGGTAACTGGCAACCATCCCACATAGGTCGTTCGAGTGAAAACCCAGCATCACAATGACAGAGCAGTAGATGGAGAAAGAAGGGTTAATGTAGAGTGCATAATAATAGATAATACAACTCTTAAAGGCCCACTTGCCGCCGTAGCCTGTTTAAATTTGCTAAGAAACCCAATTTACATGAGCTTACATAGACTGATCCAGAGACATTTTGATACCTGTATACAGGTATGGGCGCCCAAACTCAAGCAAAAAATCCACCCAAATTCTTAAAACCAACAGACTTTAATGTCAAAATAGCATTTAATGTTGTTTTTGTCTTATTGTTGGAAAATTTTGAACCGAAATGGTATGCCCAAATTTTCCCTGGATCAGTCCCTGGCTTACTATGACTAATACCACTAAACTTAAACATAGGACACATAAAACATGTCTAGTTAGCTTTAGAATGCAGAAATGGGGTGAAAAACAAACGAATATTCGAAGCCTGATTACAACAACAACGATCAGTGTCGGTCAACTTTCGTGTTGGATTACCCTCATTTCAGGCCTTTTTATCTGTGGTTTACACTCAAACAATTTTCCGCAGGCTTTTCCAGTCGCTGTTAACCGATCGTCAGTCTGTATTTCTCAGATAAATAGCCCTACGTAAAATTACACTGTGCTGTTAGTTCACTCACTCGACTGAAATGCGCCCCAGTGAGCAGTTGGGTTTGTTTACGTTCCGGGCACCTAACAATTCAAATTTTCAAATTCAAATTAAAAATACAAAGTGATGACCAAACTTTTAAATTTTGGTAAAAATAGAAAGTTCCTAACTTATACATGTATTGTCTGGGAAAAATACAGAAAACGGTCTTTCTTTTTTAATGTAAACAATATTCCTGATTTTCGCGGCGAAAATCCAGAAGACTGTTTACATTAAAAACAGTGGACGGTTTTCTGTATTTTCCCAGACAGACAAAGTTAGGAACTTTCTATTTTTATCAGAAATTGAAAGTTTTGACATCATTTAGTATTTTTAATTTGAAATTGAAAAATAGATTTTTGAGGTACACGCAATGTCAACTTCGAACCTGATCGTGTGCAAAAATGCTGTAATGGTTTTCACGCTCATTTATACATTCTAATACTAATTGGACATGCTTTATGTGTGCTATGTTTAACTTCAGTGGTTTTAGCTGAAGTAAACTCGTGCAAATTGGTTTTCTTAACAAATGCCAAACAGGCTATGGCGGCAAGTGGGCCTTTAAGATTTTAGGGTCATGTCTTAGACACTAATGATCAGTTAACATTATAACCTATATCGGGTAGTTAAAGAAAAAATACTAAAATTATTTCAAGTTCAACATTACCGCATACAGCTGTCACTGTGTCACAGTAGTACTGTATCCATGGTCATAAATTTTATTCTGAAAGAGCTCCTATCAAATATGCAAAAATGAATCCCTTGATCATCCAGACCATTCTATTTTGCGATTACCAAATATTCGACAAACTTTAAGTCAATATTCAAATAAGGTCGTCGATATATGTAGGCTACACCCGAGGTTCTTCCAACCAACATGTAAATGCATGTCATATAATGAAATCTAGTGTTGCAAATATAGAACTAGCAGCACTCATGTGTCTCTTTCCTGTATTACTTACTTGCCAGTCAGGAAGATATAATATAGAACTGGTCTGCAAATTTGGCACAAACCACAAGTTTTCAATTTCAAAACTGTTGAGTTCTTTGCTAATTCACAAAGCTAAAAATCAACTGACAAATAATCACTTGCCAGAAAGAGCTAATATTATGATTGAAAGCGACAGACCAATACAATTAGCGACAGTCCAATTTAATAAATGTATGCAGTAGAAGTAAGGCC
Organism: Lepidochitona cinerea; assembly: GCA_963971465.1. Taxonomy (NCBI): domain Eukaryota; kingdom Metazoa; phylum Mollusca; class Polyplacophora; order Chitonida; family Tonicellidae; genus Lepidochitona; species Lepidochitona cinerea. The sequence continues at coordinate 61,758,131 of OZ020552.1, read as the reverse complement.
GAGGGAGGGAGCGTAGGGAGTGGGGGATGGGAGGGTCTGGTGGTTGATCTTTATGTAGAGCCAACATAGTTCAATTTACCGAACTTATGGTGATATTACATATACCAACGTTCAGTCTGTGAATTCTGAAATGCTGCTCGGAAAACTCCGACAAACTTTTGTCGGAAATTACAAGCCATGAAAATAATATTGTAACTGCTCTGTATGGACAATTCCTACCCCAGACTTCTTTAGAACTCATAAAAGATTATTCTGTCCTCTTATTTATTTTATTTATTTGACATGCACCGTTTGACCCAGTTCGAACGTCGCACAAATTGGCGGCAAAGTCTCCAAGAAATGACAGTTTGTTGTTGTTTAAGACCAGGTGTACGCCCTTTGGAATAGCTACATGTAATAAAAGCGGACAAGAATAATCTTTTATGAGTTTTAAAGAAGTCTGAGGTAGGAATCGTCCATACCGAGGAGTGACAATAATATTTTCATGGCTTGCAATTTAAGCATCATTTCCACCTTGTATTTCTAATTCGTATACCGAACGTTGGTATATGTAATATCACCATAAGTTCGGTAAATTGAACTAGAGCCAACATATATGTGCGGATGAAAACAAACATTCAATTTAACAGAATTATAGGCAGTAGGTCGGACTCGAAGCAATGCTAAAATTTTGGATATATGCATGTTCATTACTTCATATAACAAAAATACAAATATGTAAAATATACTAAAAATAGGCAACTATAAATTTATAATTCTGTTAAAATTTTACCACAACAAACATTACTTTTGCATACCCAAAATTTTGACAGCTTAGTTATAAATAGCATAACTAGGGGCCTACTTCATTGGGATAATCAGTAGAAATTGACAGTCCTGCATGTAGCCTGTCAGTGTCAGGCCTGTAGTGCAGTGGTTGCAATAGACAGTCAGTGAAATGTAAAATTTATGGTTTATTTTGCAAAGCCCCTGGCCCTAGTAACGGTGCCAAGCCGCTGCAGCATGCCACCCACCTCAGCCCCTGGCCCCGTCGCCCAACAAGCGACACAGCGCACAACAAAACAGAATGGAGCTAAAAATAGACATGAAATTTACCGTTATATTCCCAACTGTAAGGTTTTAGCCGACCGCCACATCAAGCCAGTGAATTTCCTAGTACAAGAGAAGAGAGGGCATTCGGTAGAAAGGCAATCTTTCACCTAGCATTGCTGAAAAACAACAGCGAAAAGGACGGAGTAAATTTCACGAAATCTGGCAACTTTGCCATGTCTGAAACCACACACAGTTAACACGCCGGAAAATCAACACGAAAGAAAAAGCTGTTCTCCACTTTCTTCCCACATAGATAGGGTTATATCCAGAAAGAAGCGCAATAGTGCCTCTTCGAAAACGTCCAGTTCCATTCCATCGGGTGTTTAAGTTGAGAGATCTGTTAAGGAATGGTTTCCTAAAGCTGGGCTGTGTTGTACAACCGCCCGTGTCCGTCCCGCGTCTGCTATGCAGGTTCTCGTTCACATCACAACCAACTACACGGAAAGCTGTTACTAGGCTGTTCCAGCACTTTCTACACCCTCCCCTGTAATGCGCTTTGGTAAGCTGTATAATATTAATGTAATGGACATTCTGTAGGAACAACAAATATATAATAGGCCTACATAATACTGATGAAAATGTAAATATTGATGAAAATGTAATGTAACAATTAGTATACCTACATATGCCTACATGTACATAGGCCTACATATGTACCAGTTTTATTTATTTATGATCACTAAAACACACGGGCACAGGGAAAATCTTCTTGTCTAAAATAACCATGGAGACAAGTTTCAAATTGTGTTAATTTGCAGCCCTATGTCAATTATATCCCCTTACTATTATAGTCAAATTTAATATATACGGAAAGTGAATACATGCTTCCATAGCTCAGGGAAGGCGGTAGGCCTAAATGAACTATATTTACGAACACTAAAACACACAGGCACAGAGAAAATCTTCTTATCTAAAAGAACTTATAAATATAGGCTAGGCCTATATATATATAGGGCCTATATACATCGGCTATATAACCTATGCCATATCAACACCAAGTTAGTGACACCTTAGGCAATTAATTAGTAATTAGGCCTATACATAAAGTTTCGTGTAAAAAACTAAAAACTAATTGCGTAATTAGGATCATGGTCGATTGATTGAAAACAATTTGGATTAGGCTTTTACACAGGCGATAATTTCTAACACCTCTTTGCAATTGCAAATCGGAACTCCTCCGTATATAGGCCTATAGCTGAGTTGGTATAGGCCAACATAAACAGGCCTATCTCACGACGATGCTGCATGCATGTGTCACGGGTTCGACTCGTACTCAGTCCAAAGACAACATCGAACCCGTTTTCACTCAATCACCCTATATAAATATGCATAGGGGCCTACATGTACACACGGGGTTGCCATAGTTTGGAGTCGGGGCGGGGCGGGGGTGGTCGTCCGAGAAAGAGCCAGGTTATATCCCCTCGTATAGGCTCTAAACCTGCCAACGCACAGTCGTACACGTGCATGGCCGGCATTAACTTGATTGTAGTGTTAAACATCAATCAATCAATCGGATGTAAAATATAGCGCCATACCATGCACTCTACTCAAGAACCAATATAAAAGTGGCATGATAATGGAGGTCAGAGGTCAAGCCATTTTACTCTGAAACAGTTTGTATTCTTCTTTTGTATAATCTGTGGTGCTGGCCTATATACTGAAACGCAAATGGTAGGCTATGATACTTTTTTCACGACACCTTCCCGGGTCCAAGTTCAAACTTAAAGGATAAAACATATGTATATTCGTATCCCTTTGACCTATAGCCAAAACTTTGACCTTGCTCAATAGCAAAATGAGAGCTATTGAGTAAGGTCAAAGTTTTGGCTACATTTGCCATTGTGTTTTAGTGTTTATAAATATATTCTAATACGACATAATCATTACCGCCCAACGATATGTACGGTAGGCCTACATAATTGAAAGGCTTCAAGACGCGACGTAAACTCGATGTATACGTATATACCAGATCGTGGAACCTTTTTCGGAGAACAATCCCGTAACAAATATCAAATGGCAGAGACCTATATAATTGCGACTCGTCTAACATCGCGTACTAGTATTTTATAACGTGCCAAAAATGTCGCAAGCAATGCGCGTATAGGAGAAACTCCGAATTTTCCACAATAAAGAGCCGCCAACCTTTTATCTGGCATTATACTTAACATTTCAAAACCTGAAGTTATTCGGTTAAGCGCCATTTCTAAATCATGTCCATTGAAAAAATCCACAAATATATTTTTTTTATTCAAACGTTGCAAACTCTTTGAGTTGTATTTCGGTATTTAAAGCTAGCATGGATATGGCCAAGTTAATAACAATATACCAACTATGCAGGTAAGATGGCTCGACCTCTGAGCCAACGGCCAGCCATTGCTAATTAAAAAAACACGATTTTGAAAGATATATACTATAGTCAGGGCTAAACTCCCTTGTCTGTCTTCTACACAAAAACCAAATAATATATTTTCGTTTTCTTTTCCCATTATCAAATTTAGTTTAATATCAGTTTACCAGATTTCTTGAAATTGCTGAATATCCGTACAGCTTTGTCGATATAGTACTATTACAAACTATCCCAACAAAAACTTCACTGACTAGCCTCGCTGTCTTCAACCTAATAGAATAGCATGTGTTTTAGTTTATTACAGCAACCAATGATTAAATGTATAGGTCTAAATGGCATACCTTTTTTTTATCAAAATTAGAAAAAATGTCCCCATGGTTATTTTAGTCAAGAAGATTTTCCCTGTGTCCGTGTGTTTTAGTGTTAATAAATATATATTCTTGCTGTAGGCTACTTTTCGAACATATATAGGCCTACATATTTTTTGTGGTTTCTTGTAACAATTTTGAAAGTGGTGTCAAATACAAATGGAAACCAAAACGCGGACTACTCAATAGCTAGTCTGTATCGAAACATCGATATGAAACTGATTTGGCGAATCAATTTCTCCCTTCCTTTATCTATGCATAATGCATAGCCTTGTTCCAAACCTAAGATGGCCCTGTAAACTATATTTGAAGCCCTGTCAATGAAGTGTCTTTCAGATAGTGTTTTTTCCAAAGTAGGCCGGTCGGTCATTCACACCGTGTTAGCAAATGGAATCCTCTGATCAGCTTTGGTATTCCTGAACGGGAAATTTGCCAGCGTGTCTATAGATTGGCTATTTACAAATAACAAACTCAGCAAAATTTTATCCAATTTCCGCGATTCTTTAATAAAAAGCATATGCTGTCAATTTTGTAATTGTCGTCATAAATTGGTTGGTTGGTGTAATACACGGAGATTGAATTTTGCAATCAGTGAAAACATTTCTGTTTCCTTATTTTAGGACTGGGTAATGGGGAAAGCGTGTATATATACCAGCAGAGGAAAACCCACAAACTATGTCGACAAAGACTAACAGCTCTGATATTGTAAACGCTTAAGGCTGGTATAAATGTTATCGATTTATCGTCTTTCCGCTGCAGATTAACGACTGAGCCCTCGCTGCCTGCTGCATGTTGTAATTGCCGAGTGTTTATTGGTACCAAATCTGAAGGTTGATATAAGCAGACTGATCTGGTAGACTGCCAATGACGAAGTGACCCAAGATACTGTGATCTGACTTTATAGACCATCACGGCTGGGCAGTATGGATGTACTAAACTTCTAAAGTTCCTGACGAATATTACTGCCAAAACGACAGCAGAGTTATGATGTGTTTAGTATTAGCAAATGTAATATATACATAAATAGATGTTTACATGCTGACATAAATATATCTGAACAATTCATTTGATTGATTGACTGATCCATTTAGCTGACTGATTGAGCAATTTAGCTGACTGATTGATCCATTTTGCCGACCGATTGATTCATTTAGCCGACTGATTGATCCATTTAGCTGACTGATTGATCCATTTTGCTGACCGATTGATCCACTTAGCTGACTGATTGATCCATTTGACTGACTGATTGATCCATTTAGCTGACTGATTGATCGACTTGGCTGATTGATTGATTCATTTGGTTGACTGATTGATCCATTTTGCCGACCGATTGATTCATTTAGCCGACTGATTGATCCATTTAGCTGACTGATTGATCCATTCAGCTGACTGATTGATCCACTTAGCTGACCGATTGATCCATTTAGCTGACTGATTGATCCATTTAGCTGACTGATTGATCCATTTAGCTGACTGATTGATCGACTTGGCTGATTGATTGATTCATTTGGTTGACTGATTGATCCATTTTGCCGACCGATTGATTCATTTAGCCGACTGATTGATCCATTTAGCTGACTGATTGATCAACTTAGCTGACCGATTGATCCACTTAGCTGACCGATTGATCCACTTAGCTGACCGATTGATCCACTTAGCTGACCGATTGATCCACTTAGCTGACCGATTGATCCATTTAGCTGACTGATTGATCCATTTTGCTGACTGATTGATCCACTTAGCTGACTGATTGATCCATTTGACTGACTGATTGATCCATTTAGCTGACTGATTGATCCATTTGACTGACTGATGGATCCATTTGACTGACTGATTGATCCACTTAGCTGGCTGATTGATCCAATTGACTGACTGATTGATCCATTTGATTGACTGATTGATCCATTTAGCTGACTGATTGGTCCATTTAGCTGACTGATTGATCCATTTAGCTGACTGATTGATTCAATTGACTGACTGATTGATCCATTCAGCTGACTGATTGGTCCATTTAGCTGACTGATTGATCCATTTGACTGACTGATTGATCCACTTAGCTGATTGATTGATCCACTTAGCTGACTGATTGATCCATTTGACTGACTGATTGATCCATTTAGCTGACTGATTGATTCAATTGACTGACTGATTGATCCATTTAGCTGACTGATTGATCCATTTAGCTGACTGATTGATCCATTTGACTGACTGATTGATCCATTTAGCTGACTGATTGGTCCATTTAGCTGACTGATTGATCCATTTGACTGACTGATTGATCCACTTAGCTGATTGATTGATCCACTTAGCTGACTGATTGATCCATTTGACTGACTGATTGATCCACTTAGCTGACTGATTGATCCATTTGACTGACTGATTGGTCCATTTAGCTGACTGATTGATCCATTTGACTGACTGATTGATCCACTTAGCTGACTGATTGATCCATTTAGCTGACTGATTGATCCATTTGACTGACTGATTGATCCATTTAGCTGACTGATTGATCCACTTAGCTGACTGATTGATCCATTTAGCTGACTGATTGATCCATTTGACTGACTGATTGATCCATTTGGCTGACTGATTGATCCACTTAGCTGACTGATTGATCCATTTGACTGACTGATTGATCCATTTAGCTGACTGATTGATCCATTTGACTGACTGATTGATCCATTTGGCTGACTGATTGATCCACTTAGCTGACTGATTGATCCATTTGACTGACTGATTGATCCATTTAGCTGACTGATTGATCCATTTGACTGACTGATTGATCCATTTGACTGACTGATGGGTCCATTTAGCTGACTGATTGATCCATTTAGCTGACTGATTGATCCACTTAGCTGACTGATTGATCCACTTAGCTGACCGATTGATCCATTTAGCTGACTGATTGATCCATTTTGCTGACTGATTGATCCACTTAGCTGGCTGATTGATCCATTTGATTGACTGATTGATCCATTTAGCTGACTGATTGGTCCATTTAGCTGACGGATTGATCCATTTGACTGACTGATTGATCCACTTAGCTGACTGATTGATCCATTTAGCTGACTGATTGATCCATTTGATTGACTGATTGATCCATTTGACTGACTGATTGATCCACTTAGCTGACTGATTGATTCAATTGACTGACTGATTGATCCACTTAGCTGACTGATTGATTCAATTGACTGACTGATTGACTGATTGATTGATTTATTGATTGATGGAATGACTGGTTTACTGAATGGACGATTGCATGAATGCTGACTGATTGATCCATTTAGCTGACTGATTGATCCATTTGACCGACTGATGGATCCATTTGACTGACTGATTGATCCACTTAGCTGGCTGATTGATCCACTTAGCTGACTGATTGATCCATTTAGCTGACCGATTGATCCATTTAGCTGACTGATTGACCCATTTAGCTGACCGATTGATCCATTTAGCTGACCGATTGATCCATTTGACTGACTGATTGATCCATTTAGCTGACCGATTGATCCATTTAGATGACTGATTGATCCATTGACTGATTGACTGACTGATTGATCCATTTAGCTGACCGATTGATCCATTTAGCTGACTGATTGACCCATTTAGCTGACCGATTGATCCATTTAGCTGACCGATTGATCCATTTGACTGACTGATTGATCCACTTAGCTGACCGATTGATCCACTTAGCTGACCGATTGATCCACTTAGCTGACTGATTGATCCATTTAGCTGACTGATTGATCCATTTTGCTGACTGATTGATCCACTTAGCTGGCTGATTGATCCATTTGACTGACTGAATGGTCCATTTAGCTGACTGACTGATCCATTTGATTGACTGATTGATCCATTTAGCTGACTGATTGGTCCATTTGGCTGACTGATTGGTCCATTTAGCTGACTGATTGATCCATTTAGCTGACTGATTGAGCAATTTAGCTGACTGATTGATCCACTTAGCTGGCTGATTGATCCATTTTGCTGACTGATTGATCCACTTATCTGGCTGATTGATCCATTTAGCTGACTGATTGATTCAATTGACTGACTGATTGACTGATTGATTGATTGATTTATTGATTGATGGAATGACTGGTTTACTGAATGGACGATTGCATGAATGCTGGCTGATTGATCCACTTAGCTGACTGATTGATCCATTTAGCTGACTGATTGATCCATTTAGCTGACTGATTGATCCATTTAGCTGACTGATTGAGCCATTTAGCTGACCGATTGATCCATTTAGCTGACCGATTGATCCATTTGACTGACTGATTGATCCATTTAGCTGACTGATTGATCCATTTAGCTGACTGATTGACCCATTTAGCTGACCGATTGATCCATTTAGCTGACCGATTGATCCATTTGACTGACTGATTGATCCATTTAGCTGACCGATTGATCCATTTAGATGACTGATTGATCCATTGACTGATTGATTGACTGATTGATCCATTTAGCTGACCGATTGATCCATTTAGCTGACTGATTGATCCATTTAGCTGACCGATTGATCCATTTAGCTGACCGATTGATCCATTTGACTGACTGATTGATCCACTTAGCTGACCGATTGATCCACTTAGCTGACCGATTGATCCATTTGACTGACTGATTGATCCACTTAGCTGACCGATTGATCCACTTAGCTGACCGATTGATCCATTTGACTGACTGATTGATCCACTTAGCTGACCGATTGATCCACTTAGCTGACCGATTGATCCATTTGACTGACTGATTGATCCATTTAGCTGACCGATTGATCCATTTAGCTGACCGATTGATCCATTTGACTGACTGATTGATCCACTTAGCTGACCGATTGATCCACTTAGCTGACTGATTGATCCATTTAGCTGACTGATTGATCCATTTTGCTGACTGATTGATCCACTTAGCTGGCTGATTGATCCATTTGACTGACTGATTGGTCCATTTAGCTGACTGACTGATCCATTTGATTGACTGATTGATCCATTTAGCTGACTGATTGGTCCATTTAGCTGACTGATTGATCCATTTGACTGACTGATTGGTCCATTTAGCTGACTGACTGATCCATTTGATTGACTGATTGATCCATTTAGCTGACTGATTGGTCCATTTGGCTGACTGATTGGGCCATTTAGCTGACTGATTGATCCATTTAGCTGACTGATTGATCCACTTAGCTGACTGATTGAGCAATTTAGCTGACTGATTGATCCATTTAGCTGACTGATTGATCCACTTAGCTGACTGATTGATCCATTTTGCTGGCTGATTGATCCACTTAGCTGGCTGATTGATCCATTTAGCTGACTGATTGATCCATTTTGCTGACTGATTGATCCATTTTGCTGGCTGATTGATCCACTTAGCTGACTGATTGATCCACTTAGCTGACTGACTGATTGATCCACTTAGCTGACTGATTGATTCAATTGACTGACTGATTGACTGATTGATTGATTTATTGATTGATGGAATGACTGGTTTACTGAATGGACGATTGCATGAATGCTGACTGATTGATCCATTTAGCTGACTGATTGATCCATTTGACTGACTGATTGATCCACTTAGCTGGCTGATTGATCCATTTAGCTGACTGATTGATCCATTTGACTGACTGATGGATCCATTTGACTGACTGATTGATCCATTTGATTGACTGATTGATCCATTTAACTGACTGATTGATCCACTTAGCTGACTGATTGATCCATTTAGCTGACTGATTGATCCACTTAGCTGACTGATTGGTCCATTTAGCTGACTGATTGATCCATTTAGCTGACTGATTGAGCAATTTAGCTGACTGATTGATCCATTTAGCTGACTGATTGATCCACTTAGCTGACTGATTGATCCATTTTGCTGGCTGATTGATCCACTTAGCTGGCTGATTGGTCCATTTGACTGACTGATTGGTCCATTTGACTGACTGATTGATCCACTTAGCTGACTGATTGATCCATTTTGCTGACTGATTGATCCATTTAGCTGACTGATTGATCCACTTAGCTGACTGATTGATCCACTTAGCTGGCTGATTGATCCATTTTGCTGGCTGATTGATCCATTTAGCTGACTGATTGGTCCATTTGGCTGACTGATTGATCCATTTGACTGACTGATTGGTCCATTTGGCTGACTGATTGATCCATTTGACTGACTGATTGGTCCATTTAGCTGACTGATTGATCCATTTGACTGACTGATTGGTCCATTTAGCTGACTGACTGATCCATTTGACTGACTGATTGGTCCATTTAGCTGACTGACTGATTGGTCCATTTGGCTGACTGATTGATCCATTTGACTGACTGATTGGTCCATTTAGCTGACTGACTGATCCATTTGACTGACTGATTGGTCCATTTAGCTGACTGACTGATCCATTTGATTGACTGATTGATCCATTTGACTGACTGATTGATCCATTTAGCTGACTGATTGATCCACTTAGCTGACTGATTGGTCCATTTAGCTGACTGATAGGTCCATTTTGCTGACTGATTGATCCATTTAGCTGACTGATTGATCCACTTAGCTGACTGATTGATCCATTTTGCTGGCTGATTGATCCACTTAGCTGGCTGATTGGTCCATTTGACTGACTGATTGATCCATTTAGCTGACTGATTGATCCATTTGACTGACTGATTGGTCCATTTGACTGACTGATTGATCCATTTGACTGACTGATTGGTCCATTTAGCTGACTGATTGATCCATTTGACTGACTGATTGGTCCATTTAGCTGACTGACTGATCCATTTGACTGACTGATTGGTCCATTTAGCTGACTGACTGATTGGTCCATTTGGCTGACTGATTGATCCATTTGATTGACTGATTGATCCATTCAGCTGACTGATTGGTCCATTTAGCTGACTGACTGATCCATTTGATTGACTGATTGATCCATTTGACTGACTGATTGATCCATTTAGCTGACTGATTGATCCACTTAGCTGACTGATTGGTCCATTTAGCTGACTGATAGGTCCATTTTGCTGACTGATTGATCCATTTAGCTGACTGATTGATCCACTTAGCTGACTGATTGATCCATTTTGCTGGCTGATTGATCCACTTAGCTGGCTGATTGGTCCATTTGACTGACTGATTGATCCATTTAGCTGACTGATTGAGCAATTTAGCTGACTGATTGATCCATTCAGCTGACTGATTGATCCATTTGATTGACTGATTGGTCCATTTAGCTGACTGATTGAGCAATTTAGCTGACTGATTGATCCATTCAGCTGACTGATTGATCCATTTAGCTGACTGATTGATCCATTTAGCTGACTGATTGGTCCATTTAGCTGACTGATAGGTCCATTTTGCTGACTGATTGATCCATTTGACTGACTGATTGATCCATTTAGCTGACTGATTGATCCACTTAGCTGACTGATTGATCCACTTAGCTGACTGATTGGTCCATTTAGCTGACTGATAGGTCCATTTTGCTGACTGATTGATCCATTTAGCTGACTGATAGGTCCATTTTGCTGACTGATTGATCCACTTAGCTGACTGATTGATCCACTTAGCTGACTGATTGATTCAATTGACTGACTGATTGATCCACTTAGCTGACTGATTGAGTCAATTGACTGACTGATTGACTGATTGATTGATTTATTGATTGATGGAATGACTGGTTTACTGAATGGACGATTGCATGAATGCTGACTGATTGATCCATTTAGCTGACTGATTGATCCATTTGACTGACTGATTGATCCACTTAGCTGGCTGATTGATCCATTTAGCTGACTGATTGATCCATTTGACTGACTGATGGATCCATTTGACTGACTGATTGATCCATTTGATTGACTGATTGATCCATTTAGCTGACTGATTGATCCACTTAGCTGACTGATTGATCCATTTAGCTGACTGATTGATCCATTTAGCTGACTGATTGATCCATTTAGCTAACTAATTGATTCAATTGACTGACTGATTGATCCATTTAGCTGACTGATTGATTCAATTGACTGACTGATTGATCCACTTAGCTGACTGATTGATCCACGTAGCTGACTGATTGATCCATTTAGCTGACTGATTGATCCATTTAGCTGACTGATTGATCCATTTAGCTGACTGATTGATCCATTTGACTGACTGATTGGTCCATTTAGCTGACTGACTGATCCATTTGATTGACTGATTGATCCATTTAGCTGACTGATTGGTCCATTTAGCTGACTGATTGATCCATTTGACTGACTGATTGGTCCATTTAGCTGACTGACTGATCCATTTGATTGACTGATTGATCCATTTAGCTGACTGATTGGTCCATTTGGCTGACTGATTGGGCCATTTAGCTGACTGATTGATCCATTTAGCTGACTGATTGATCCACTTAGCTGACTGATTGAGCAATTTAGCTGACTGATTGATCCATTTAGCTGACTGATTGATCCACTTAGCTGACTGATTGATCCATTTTGCTGGCTGATTGATCCATTTAGCTGACTGATTGATCCATTTAGCTGACTGATTGATCCACTTATCTGACTGATTGATTCAATTGACTGACTGATTGATCCACTTAGCTGACTGATTGATCCATTTTGCTGACTGATTGATCCATTTAGCTGACTGATTGATCCACTTAGCTGACTGATTGATCCATTTTGCTGACTGATTGATCCATTTAGCTGACTGATTGATCCACTTAGCTGACTGATTGATCCACTTAGCTGACTGATTGATCCACTTAGCTGACTGATTGAGCAATTTAGCTGACTGATTGATCCATTTAGCTGACTGATTGATCCACTTAGCTGACTGATTGATCCATTTTGCTGGCTGATTGATCCACTTAGCTGACTGATTGATCCATTTAGCTGACTGATTGATCCACTTATCTGACTGATTGATTCAATTGACTGACTGATTGACTGATTGATTGATTTATTGGAATGACTGGACGATTGCATGAATGCTGACTGATTGATTCATTTGACTGACTGATTGATCCATTTGACTGACTGATGGATCCATTTGACTGACTGATTGATCCACTTAGCTGGCTGATTGATTCAATTGACTGACTGATTGACTGATTGATTGATTTATTGGAATGACTGGTTTACTGAATGGACGATTGCATGAATGCTGACTGATTGATCCATTTAACTGACTGATTGATCCATTTGACTGACTGATTGATCAACTTAGCTGACCGATTGATCCACTTAGCTGACTGATTGATTCAATTGACTGACTGATGGATCCATTTGACTGACTGATTGATCCATTTGATTGACTGATTGATCCATTTAACTGACTGATTGATCCATTTAGATGACTGATTGATCCATTTAGATGACTGATTGATCCATTGACTGATTGATTGACTGATTGATCCATTTAGCTGACCGATTGATCCATTTAGCTGACTGATTGATCCATTTAGCTGACCGATTGATCCATTTAGCTGACCGATTGATCCATTTGACTGACTGATTGATCCACTTAGCTGACCGATTGATCCACTTAGCTGACCGATTGATCCACTTAGCTGACTGATTGATCCATTTAGCTGACTGATTGATCCACTTAGCTGACTGATTGATCCACTTAGCTGACTGATTGATCCATTTAGCTGACTGATTGATCCATTTAGCTGACTGATTGATCCATTTTGCTGGCTGATTGATCCACTTAGCTGGCTGATTGGTCCATTTGACTGACTGATTGATCCATTTAGCTGACTGATTGATCCATTTAGCTGACTGATTGAGCAATTTAGCTGACTGATTGATCCATTTAGCTGGCTGATTGATCCATTTTGCTGGCTGATTGATCACTTAGCTGGCTGATTGGTCCATTTGACTGACTGATTGGTCCATTTAGCTGACTGATTGATCCATTTAGCTGACTGATTGATCCATTTAGCTGACTGATTGATCCATTTTGCTGGCTGATTGATCCACTTAGCTGGCTGATTGGTCCATTTGACTGACTGATTGATCCATTTAGCTGACTGATTGATCCATTTGATTGACTGATTGATCCATTTAGCTGACTGATTGATCCATTTAGCTAACTAATTGATTCAATTGACTGACTGATTGATCCATTTAGCTGACTGATGGATTCTCTTAGCTGACTGATTGATTCAATTGACTGACTGATTGATCCATTTAGCTGACTGATTGATCCATTTAGCTGACTGATTGATCCCTTTAGCTGACTGATTGATCCATTTAGCTGACTGATTGATCCATTTGACTGACTGATTGGTCCATTTAGCTGACTGACTGATCCATTTGATTGACTGATTGATCCATTTAGCTGACTGATTGGTCCATTTGGCTGACTGATTGGGCCATTTAGCTGACTGATTGATCCATTTAGCTGACTGATTGATCCACTTAGCTGACTGATTGAGCAATTTAGCTGACTGATTGATCCATTTGACTGACTGATTGGTCCATTTAGCTGACTGACTGATCCATTTGATTGACTGATTGATCCATTTAGCTGACTGATTGGTCCATTTAGCTGACTGATTGATCCATTTAGCTGACTGATTGATCCATTTAGCTGACTGATAGGTCCATTTTGCTGACTGATTGATCCATTTGATTGACTGATTGATCCATTTAGCTGACTGATTGATCCATTTAGCTGACTGATTGATCAATTTGACTGACTGATTGGTCCATTTAGCTGACTGACTGATCCATTTGATTGACTGATTGATCCATTTAGCTGACTGATTGGTCCATTTGGCTGACTGATTGGGCCATTTAGCTGACTGATTGATCCATTTAGCTGACTGATTGATCCACTTAGCTGACTGATTGAGCAATTTAGCTGACTGATTGATCCATTTAGCGGACTGATTGATCCACTTAGCTGACTGATTGAGCAATTTAGCTGACTGATTGATCCATTTAGCTGACTGATTGATCCATTTTGCTGGCTGATTGATCCACTTAGCTGACTGATTGATCCATTTAGCTGACTGATGGATTCAATTGACTGACTGATTGACTGATTGATTTGATTTGATTTGATTTTGTTTATTCACCATAAAAGATATATACAAATGAAGAAGTATTTACGAAGCTATACAATGGCGGGAATAAAGCTCAGAAGAGCTTGTTATATCCCATTTGAGACAGATATAATTACAAGAACGAAGGCGGTGATTAAACATTTTCTGAAAAATATATACATAATATTACAATAATAATAATAATATGATTTTTACTACAGACAATTTACTTTTGAATTGGGTTTTAAGGTTACTGATTTTGTAATGGCAACAATAGGTATGCAGATAGTTTGGATTTGAAAAGAGATATTGATGGTATACATTTCAATTCAGTGGGTAGTTTATTCCATTCTCTGGGAGCAATTGAGTACAGATAGTAAAAAGAAATATTTGAATAATACAGAGGTGTGCGTAAGTTTAGAACGTCGTTTCTTAATTGGTATTGTTGTGTGGTACTTTTTTTGTTGATGTATTGTTGAAAATTGACTGGACACTTGTCAGCGTGGTAAAAAAGCTTATGAGTAAGACATAGAGTACTATATAATACGAGAGAAGATAATGGCAGTATTTTTAGAGATAGGAATAATGGAGAAGTATGCTCCAAGCGATGAGCTAGTGATATGGTTCTAATGGCTCGTTTCTGTAAATTAAAAAGTGGTAGTAAGTGAGTTTTATAGGTATTACCCCAAAGGGAAATACCGTATGTTAGATATGGATATATTATGGAGTAATAAAGAATATAGAGCGTTTTTTTATTTAATGAGCTACGTAAGTGTCCTAAGATTCCAGTATTCCTTGAAAGTTTGTCACACAGTGAACTAATATGGGGTATCCAATTGAGTTTACAATTAATTACAATACCAAGAAAGGTGTATTGTTGAACATTCTCTATAACGGTGTTTGCAATCGTAACATTTGGGCAGTTTTGTATTTTACTTTTGTTTGGTAAGATTATCATGGATTTAGATTTAGTAATATTTAGGGATAAGCGATTTGCAGATAACCAGTCATGCACTTTACTTAGTTCAGTATTTACGGTTTTAACAGCATGGTCTAGATTAGGGGAAGAAAATAAACAGCTAGTATCGTCAGCAAAAAGAATAAGTTTAAGCAGATTTGATATACGAGAAATGTCATTTATGTATAACAGAAATAGTATAGGCCCAAGAACTGATCCTTGCGGAACGCCATATTGGATGGTTTTTGGGGAAGAAAGAACTGAATTAAAACGTACTTTTTGTTGACGTTGAGAAAGATAGCTTTTGAACCATTGGTTTGATTTTCCACGGATACCGTAATGTGAAAGTTTTGTCAGTAAAATGTTATGATTTACAGTGTCAAATGCCTTGGACAGGTCGAGAAAAGTTACAATACTGAATTGTTTCTTGTCTTTAGCTTCCACAAGTTTGTCATATAGGAACTGCGCTGCGAAAATAGTAGAATGGTTAGGTCTGAATCCATATTGGTCGTTGCTGATTATATTATGATTATTCAAGTGTTCAAGAATATCAGAACAAGCCAGTTTTTCTAGGATTTTACTTAAGCATGGTAGAATTGAAATTGGTCTGTAGTTTTGGACAAGATTTTTTTCACCTGATTTGTAAATTGGTGTTATTTTGGCATTTTTAAGACAGGGAGGTACTATATTGGAAGAGAAGGTAAGGTTAAATATGTACGATAGGGGAGAAGAAACGTGATCGACAACAAGTTTAAGCAGTATAGTGGGAATGTTATCAAGTCCAGATGCTGATGATGGTTTTAATTCTTTAATTACTGATTTGACTTTCTCTGGAGTAGAAGGTGAAAATGAGAAAGTTTGCTCTACTGGTGTACCGAGGTAGTCTGTAAACGTTTTACTTGCGTCTGGTATTGTAGCGTCGAGTTTTGCAGGAACGGAAATAAAGTGTGAATTAAATGTGTTTGCTATTGTGGTTTCGTTTTCAACAGTTTCACCATTTATATCGAAAGAACTTGGGAGAGGTTTTGAAGTTGATCTATTTAGGAGTTCGTTTATTACTTTCCAAGTTTTTTTAGAGTCATGGTGGAATTTATTGAATTTGTTTTCAAAATAACGTTTTCTTGCGAAACGAATCATATTATTTAGTTTATTTCGATATGTTCTGTAACGTTTAGAGTTTTCTGAGTTATTCACTTTTAATTTAAGTCTATACAGTCTGTTTTTTTCAAATATTGAATTTAGAATTGCAGTTGTTATCCAGGGTTTGATGATTCGAGTTTTGATGTCAGTGTGGGTATATAGAGGAAAGCATGAGTCATGGATGCTATTAAATTTTTCTACGAAATTATCCATAGCTGTACAGGGATCCGTTTCTTCTTTTAAAATGTTATTCCAGTCGATAGACTCAATTTTTTTAACAAAATTTTGTTTGCTAGACTCTGTGTACTTGCGATATGAATTTTTGTTAGCTGTGCTTGAAGATTTGGTGGAGACGGAACTTAAAATGTGGAAAATCGGAAAGTGGTCAGAGATATCAGTCAAGAAGATACCGGATAACAGATTTTGGTTATGAAAGTTAAGAAATATATTATCGATTAAAGTTGCAGAAGATGAGGAAACACGAGTTGGCTTTGTTATCATTGGGAAAAAATAATACGATTTCATTTGTTCCAAAAATAATTTCGATGATTTATGGTGCTCTAATTTTAACAGGTCAATGTTGAAGTCTCCCATGATAGCACAGTGAGACTTTTCATTGTGAATAATTTGTAATGTAGCTAGCAGTCTGTTATTAAAATTATTGAGATCTTCACCTGGGGGACGATAAATTAATCCAACTAAATATTTCTTATTATTGTGAGTAAACTCAACGAATATGCATTCACAAGAGGAGTGAGCATCACTATAGCTGAGATCGTTACGAATTGTAGGAGATTTAACAGAATTGTTGACAAAGAGAGCTACCCCACCACCTTTACGATTGAATCTATTTAATGAAAATTTTTGGTACTCTGGAAAGTCGCATAAGGGGTCAGTGGTTGAATTGAGCCACGTTTCTGAAAAGCCGAGTACAGTGAATGGGTACTTCAAATCGTGGAGAAAACCAGCAATTTCAATATAGTTTTTGTTTAGACTCCTTGCGTGTAAATGGAAGAAAGATAGATTTAACTTTTGATCAGTAATAAGGGGTTCAGATAGGAAAGATTGATGAGAGAAGTATTTTGATTGGTGGCTATCAATATCATGCCAATGTGATACTTCATATTCATTATCATCCATAATGGTTCTATATTTGTTTGGATCATTAAGGTCGAGAGGATTGAAAGACAAATTATTTAGATCGTTTAGAGAAAATTTGCTGGGTTCGGTATAACATGTTGAAGGCGTTTGTGATATTTCTGGTTCATTGGAGAAGGGAAGACAAGTCCCAAGGAATGGAATATCATTAGTATCAGCTGACATTATAGTTCGTGGAGTAAATCTGTAACCTATTATTCAGATGTGTCATCAAATAGTATGTAGGAATGTCAAATACTCTAAATTTAGAAACATATTTACAGAAATAAAAATAGAAAAATAACAAATACATTTTGAGTAGCATTTACAGAAATAAACGATAATCAAGAATGCAGTTATGACCAATGTTTGGCCATATTACAGTGCAGCAAGAGGCACCTGCTCCTTGTGTAAATAATAACCAAATTGAACATGGAAAGAAAGTGGAAAAAAAGAAGAAAACAAAGAAAGAAAGAAAACAGGGAAACTATCTAGACTAATTTGTTGGGTATGATTATTCACTGACACTATTGTTTCACTTAAGGTACTGGTTGACGGTGATGTAGCGAATGTCAGCGTGGGTGAGACTAGAAGTGTTGTTTGAGAAGTAACGTGATTCGAGTGATTTATATGGACAAGCGTAATAGCGCACTGTGACAGAATTGATACAGTCAGCAAGTATAACATATGTGATCTGATGAAAAGATGATGTAATTATTGAGAAAATCTTTCATTGTGGCACAACAGTTGAAAATAAAAAAGCTAGGGAAATTATGGAAAATAGCAACAAAAAACGTAAATACAAGATATACTATTAGATTTCAATCTATGACAAGGGTTGCACTGTAGGAGGCTTACGTTGTCTAGAAATGGCTGGGGATGGGGTTTTAGCCGTAGAGAGGTTTTCAATACACGCTATTGATTTGACTTGCTTAATTTCTTCATTAAAGTTTTTTGCAAAAATCTTACCGTCACGAGACCAGGCTGATATAATCAGAGGATGAGAGGAGGCAGTTTTAAGTAGTAACTGGTTATATGGAGACAAGTCCTCTCTAATAACTATTTTCGTACCTTTCAGCAGTTTACGTTTGTAGATGCATTCCAATTTCGTTCTCCTTGAAATAAATTTAACAATTATTCCTCTGGGTTTATTTTCAATATCAGAGTTAGCCGGACCAAGTCTGTGTGCTATGTTGACGTCAGATTTGGTAAGATTAATGCCTAATTTTTCGTTAAGAGTCTTTAGTACCTTTTCTGTACATTCATCCGAAGTCTCTGATCTGTTATCTCCTTGAATTCCATACACTCTTATGCTATCCTTTCTGGTGTATTGCTCCAGGTCATTTAGTTTACTATCTTTTTCCTCCAGGCTTTTGCTTAGTTTTGAAACTTCCTCATTTGTTTTTTCAAGCTCCATGGACAACTCCTTAACATCTTCCTTAAGAACATCATTTTCCTTCTCGAGTTCGAAAATTCTTGCTTCTTGCAAGAATTGATTTATTATTTTATTGATTTATTGGAATGACTGGACGATTGCATGAATGCTGACTGATTGATCCATTTGACTGACTGATTGATCCATTTGACTGACTGATTGATCCACTTAGCTGGCTGATTGATTCAATTGACTGACTGATTGATCCACTTATCTGACTGATTGATTCAATTGACTGACTGATTGACTGATTGATTGATTTATTGGAATGACTGGACGATTGCATGAATGCTGACTGATTGATCCATTTAGCTGACTGATTGATCCATTTGACTGACTGATTGATCCATTTGACTGACTGATTGATCCACTTAGCTGGCTGATTGATCCATTTAGCTGACTGATTGATCCATTTGACTGACTGATTGACCCATTTGACTGACTGATTGGTCCATTTAGCTGACTGATTGATCCATTTAGCTGACCGATTGATCCATTTGACTGACTGATGGATCCATTTGACTGACTGATTGATCCACTTAGCTGACTGATTGATTCAATTGACTGACTGATGGATCCATTTGACTGACTGATTGATCCATTTGATTGACTGATTGATCCATTTAACTGACTGATTGATCCATTTAGATGACTGATTGATCCATTGACTGATTGATTGACTGATTGATCCATTTAGCTGACCGATTGATCCATTTAGCTGACTGATTGATCCATTTAGCTGACTGATTGATCCATTTAGCTGACTGATTGATCCATTTTGCTGACTGATTGATCCATTTGACTGACTGATGGATCCATTTGACTGACTGATTGATCCATTTGATTGACTGATTGATCCATTTAGCTGACTGATTGATCCACTTAGCTGACTGATTGATCCATTTAGCTGACTGATGGATTCAATTGGCTGACTGATTGGTCCACTTAGCTGACTGATGGATTCACTTAGCTGACTGATTGATCCACTTAGCTGACTGATTGATCCATTTAGCTGACTGATGGATTCAATTGGCTGACTGATTGGTCCACTTAGCTGACTGATGGATTCACTTAGCTGACTGATTGATCCATTTAGCTGACTGATTGATCCACTTAGCTGACTGATTGATCCATTTAGCTGACTGATGGATTCAATTGGCTGACTGATTGGTCCACTTAGCTGACTGATGGATTCACTTAGCTGACTGATTGATCCATTTGACTGACTGATGGATCCATTTGACTGACTGATTGATCCATTTGATTGACTGATTGATCCATTTGACTGACTGATGGATCCATTTGACTGACTGATTGATTCAATTGACTGACTGATTGATCCATTTAGCTGACTGATGGATTCACTTAGCTGACTGATGGATTCAATTGACTGACTGATTAATTGATTTATTAATTGATGGAATGACTGGTTTACTGAATGGACGATTGCATAAATGTTCCATATGAATGATTCTATTAATTGACTGATTGATTTATTTATCGATCGGTTCGTCCTGAGAGTGATGAATATTGAATTTATTGCTCACCGCTGGGATATTCATCCCAGCTCACCGTTAGTGGATGTTTGTCACCAATTATAACATTGTGTGACCGATTGATAGATTAGTTCATTAGTTGAGTTTTATACATAATTTAACTTAGCTGAGAGTTCGTACAGTATTATAAAAGAACGTATGTTATGGAGTGTAATATCGGATGTCTTGTAGACACGTTTTGTTCGATCAAAGAATCAAGACAAAAAAATTCCGTGTAAAATAACATCATACCTTGTATAAGACAGACAAAAGAGTATTAAATATAAATCAAACATAAAAATATGACGTTCAAAAAATATTACATAATCGTATCCTTTGCTGCTAAACTTCCGTTCCAAAAATAAAGAATTATTCCTTTCAACGGAATGCACTTTTGGCGAAAAGGGAGCTGGGCTTGATGAGTGGTTTAGCCTACATGAATTGCAAGAATGATATATCCATCCAATCAATCTATCTATCAACCAAAATATATCCAGCAATCAAATAAGCCTGTAACCTTGTGAACTATAGAAATGAAAGGTAAAGTTGTTTGTGAAAGTTTTGATGGTTTTTGAGCGCTAGCCTACATGTATATTTTGCTTAAAGGCACACTTGGCGCGAATACCGTGCTGTTTACATAAAAAAACAGTGGGCGGTTTTCTGTATTTTTCCCAGACAGAAGAAGTTAGGAACTCCAGGTTTTTGGCATCATTTAGTATTTTTAATTCGAAATTGAAAATGAGATTTATCAAGTACCCGCAATGTAAACACTCAGTCCAAACAAAAATTGAAAATTTTCTGACTGGGTTTTCACTTGAACGACCTATGTGGGATGGTTACCAGTTACCACCGCAAGGTCGTGGGTTTCCTCCGGGCATAGAACCCGGTTTCCTCCCACAATAAATCTGGCAACGCCGCCATATAAGTGAAATAATCTTGAGCGCGGCGTAAAACACCAAACAATCAATAAATCAATCAATCTATAGACTTATATTGGTGTTTAACGCCGCAATCAATATGATTTCACTTATATGGCGGCGTTGCCAGGTTTAGTTGGGAGGAGACCAGACTCATTGCCTAGAGGAAAGACCATCGGCGAGTACCTGGCAGCTCTTCCACATATGGCGATCGAGTGCAAAATCCACTAAATTTTTATTTGGTCTTAGAGGGATTCGGATCCGCGCCTCATCGACGGAGGGACTATCCCTTTAACTGACTCACCGAGCCACCGAAGTCCCGGATTTGGGATTGAAAACTTACAACGGAAAACTGTATGGAAGCCGAATACGGACATTTTATTCTCGAGCTTCGCGACCCCGCCAGACTCGCCAAAGCAATTAATTTGCGACTTCCACTACCCCGCCGAACTCGCCAAACACGCTAATAGTATTTTTTTTTTAAACATTTCATTTGCGTCCTTCGCTACTTTGGCGAGGCTAGCGGGGGCGAGAAGGTCGCGATTCTATATCATTCGCGACTTTCTCGACCTTGGCGGGGTCGCCAAACACGTCAAGTTCGCGAAACACGCTGATAAAAAGATAGTATTTTTTATTTTTTTTTGCAATCCCGAATCGCGACCTTCTCGTGCTTGGCGGGGTCGCGAAGGGCGCGGGGGTCGCGGCTTCCATAAAACTGAGTGCCATTATAGACAAAAGTTAAAAGTTACATTCTTCCTGGCCCGAAAAAGTAAGTAAAACAGAATAAGACAAATGAGTGCGGCTAAAAGTTACATTGTTTCTGATTGACCCGTAGTTGTTGGAATTCTGTAAATTTACTCATTTAGCCTCGTATAATTTTACTGATGCGTCTCAAATGTCAGACACGGCTTCGGCAGTTATCGATAAAAAACATAGACCCCCATGTGTGTCATACTTTATTAACTGAGGCTAGGTCCATCATGGGACCGCTTTAGATATATCTTTTTTTTTTAAATACCATCTAGCAAAGATTAACATTACACAATGGACCAAAGACTAAATATCTGAAGATGGAAGAATCGCTACAATGTAGACATTCTATTTCTTCCATATATTGATATTCAGCTATATTTTCACAGAAAATATTAGAAGGCGTTTCTGGGAACTGTATAGCACTGATATATCAGTCAGCATTAAAATGGCTTCATTTACTATTGTGTGCGAAATGTTTCAAATTTGTGACCCAATTCTTTTCTCAAGGATCAGTAATAAATGACCTAATTTGTTAAATGTAACGGAAACTAAAGTCTGTAATTGTTTTCATCTACGGTTGCTTTTCTTAGACAAAGGCCGAAAGACAATTGACCAAAACCCGAAGAACATACCGTATATTCGACCATATTTGGTCCAACGCCTGGTCGAGAAATCTGGATTGTGCCACATTTTTATCTTTTTTTGAGGGTAGGTGCATGGACAAACGTCAGGAAGTGTATATGTTCGATTTTCAAGACCACAGAGACCGATTTTTCGGGGTAGTCCAAGACCGAAAAGAACATAAAGAGGAACTCGTGTATTTTGGGTTTGTTACCTATGTTTTAAGGTTCTTAAATATATATAGAAGGATTCGACCTTTCGATGTCACCCATATAAAATACGAGATTGTCGCACTTTTGGAATAGGGCTTTTGGCGAAAGTGCGAGGATTTTACACTTAGTCGCTAGGTACGCTACTCGTCGAAGGTCGGGGGTTTCCTCCGGGCAATGAGCCCGGTTTCCTCCCCCAACGTCGCCATATAAGTGAAATAAACTTGAGTGCGGTGTAAAACATCAATCAATCTCCCGGTTTCGGAAATACTAGACCCTTACGACCTGAATGTTTGCACTATGAACTGTACTTAAGAATAATTTAAAGTAAGTAAATTATTTGTGAACAACGCGAGCTTTCGAAAACCTATACCGGTGTCTTTACCAAGTGCAATTGAATTTAATATTTCAAAACATGGATATATAAATACTAACCGTGATTGGCCCTATTACATATTTGTTCCTTTATAGTATTTATATCCATGTTTTGAAACATTAAATTCAATTGCACTTGACAAAAACACTGGCAAAGGTGTCGAAAGTTCGTGTTGTTCACAAACAGCTTACTTCGTGGTGATGCCTTAATCATTTCTCATAAAAAAAAACTTCTCATTTTATCCGACTATAAAATGATTCCCAAATGAAAACACATTTTTGTAAGTCATCCCGTCCTTCTATATATAGCCTTGCAATGAGGAAAATTCGTGAGTAAAAATTCATTACAGTGGCATGAGCTGCCAAAATTTTGACTTTTTTTCTCGTTAATTCTGGATGTCACGAAAGTGAGATATCTTGAAGGCCATGCGTCGCATTGTCACATTCCTAAACCGTTTGCGCAAACGCCATTCGTTTAATCAGTTGATGTCCGAGTTTATTGACAGTCAAGCTTATTCATTGCTCGTCCGCTGTCCATTCTGGTGATTTCTGCATGGGATACATGCATCACTCACATCCATAAATTGTACATGTCATTGAAACCGTAGAGTTCAATGATGCGGGCACTGCGGAGTTTTAAAGACTGGGTATTACAATTACAATACAAGGGATTCCTAATATTAACTAAACCCACGCAGAGCAAATATAGAACGCCATAAACATGAATTGGATTGTATATGGATGCATGAATTAACTGCTGCAGTATCCTGCCGATAGGACAATAGTTGTATAACCCAGCAGGCTAGCTAATCAACAACAGCCCATATCGGCAAAAGGGCAAGTCATTTTCGCAATCCAAACAGAGATGTGGGTGTTAATATTTGGACACCAAACTCAATTACAAGTCCCTTGGTTAAACAGATCGGCGTTCTCGATGGACAAATTCAATACGGCATTTTGACTATTTGTTAGAAATCTTAAACATTTGCCCTTCAGTTATCTTTCAATGCTCTGTCAGCCGAAACAGCACTTCCATCGATAGGTCAAGGGTTCGAATCCCACCCAGTCGAAAGAAAAATTCTAATGTGCCATTAAGTTGGATCCTTCGTTAAAGCTTTATGGGTAGAACGAAAGTCTATAGATAGCCAGGCACAAAAAAAGACTTCAAATTGAATAGTTTAAAGTGGCATGAGCTGCCAAAATGTTGATTTTTTGACGTAAAAAGAGAATGTTGAAATTATTGGCTAATTTTCCCAAGACGTATAATTCAGAAGCTTTTTAGTGCTTCTAGTCTCGAGAATGTACGGTAATGCATTGTTTTGAACTAACCTTGGCTTAGAATGAATGAATAGTCGTCCCGGTTATTTAAATTTTGTTTACTTTTCGAACACGTTTTCGGTTCGTAAATGCCACATACTGTATGGATTTTCCTCATTCCAACGCCAATCATTTAGTTTTTCGATGACCTTCAAAGCCTCTTATTATCGTGACGATCAGACATTATGAAAAAAGTGTGAATTTTGGCAGCTCATGCCACTTTAATGGGTAGAACCAAAGTAAATATATATTTCTAGCCACGCACAAAAAAGACTCACAATTGAATAGTTTAAGGATTCCAATCCCAATCAGTTCAAAGAAAAATAGAAAACCAACATTCTTATTGCTGCTCACAATTCTGTATATTACATGCTGGCATCCAAATCGTTTTACATGAGCCCTGGGGGCCGTTTCAGGAAGCCGTCCCAAAATGCGACCAATCGCAGTTGCCATGATTCCGTATCTCTTCATTATGTTATCCATTAGCAACTACGCTTCGTTTGCGATGCGACTGCTTTGTGAAACGAGCCCCAGTCTTACAAAAGTGGCGTAAGTTACGTCGGACGTAAATCTGTGTCAACATGCATGGCTTGAGCTGAAAATTGATCCGATAATTCCAGTTACGAAAAAATATCAGTATTTTCATCGTCGGAACCCACGAAGGTGAGCTTGTTGAGAATTCAAGCCTGGGCATCCGAGGATGCAGATTTTATGCAGCTTCAAACCATGTCCATCTTTACGCCAGCTTTCTAAGACCGTTTCACAAAGCGGCGTAGCGTAAGTTTTTACGTAACTGCCATAGCAACCCATACTGTAGAGATACCTTAGTAAGAAAGTTACGCAAAAAATACATCTACGCCGTTTTGTGAAACAGGCTCCAGGCCCTGTCGTAACGATTCTGCATGGTCAAAGGTGTAGAGTCTCATTGGAAAAGACAGGGTATTATATATAATTATATATAATTAAGGGAATAAATCAAATAAATCAATTTCTAACATTTAAGTGGCATGAGCTGACAAAAATAAGAAACAAATTCGTTGAAGCAAAATTAACCAATTGTTCGTCATTTATATCAACAAGTCTACAAAATAAGAGCTGTCTATGCATACTGATCCTGAAGATGTGCCTTAATGCAGTTTTTATAAATCTAATAAAAAAAATCGAATTTTCGCAGTTCATGCCACTTTATCTGAAACCAGACAGTAAATTGGCTACCACAAACATTGACTTGTACGGATACATGCCTTCTTAACTGCTACATTGTACTATCCGGTGACAATAGTAGAATAAGCTATGAAGCCAGTCAACTGACCGACGTCGATATAGACGACCATCCATCAAGAAACCCAGGTGGCGATATGGAGGGTAAACATTTGTACACCAAAAGCTATTACTGGTGCTTTAATTCTCTGCAATGATCAATTTCCCTGGTCGACAAATTTGGATGAAGTATTTTTGGTTTCTTACATAAAACAGTATTATCAATAAATAACATATTCTGTTTGTTTGACAAGGTTGTGGTTGACTTTTTTGGACCAGTTGTTAAAAAGACATCCGAGATGAGGATCGTTTTTATTCCATTAATCGGCAATGCAGGTAATGTGCAGCTTTATTTTATAATGCATATACTTACATTAAAGTTCCAACAATATAGTTAATTGCTGAATAAAGTTTTTGAAATAAACTGTAAATCGGAATGTGGAAATGGGTCGATTCACAGATTTTTTAATACGATGTCCCGTGATAAACATTCGAGCATTGCCGCGGCATTGGTGGTTATAATGTGAAGAGATAGATGTATGCCTTTGCCATGCACGGAGAATTGATCCCACGAGACATTTTTCACGCCGCGAAATCGATCTAATAACGTAAATATTGACAAAAAAGTGTATCTCGATTTCCGTAGAAAAATAATGGCTAAGTTAGAATTCAGAGCTCAATAACATTGTCTCCAAATACGAAATTCGCCGTACTTTTGAAAGAGCGAGCTTTGCTATTTTGCCCAAGTAGTGATATTTACATGTAAATGCATGGACTGGTGTTAAGCGCGCTGGGCATAGGCCTACGCTCAAGATTATTTAACCGTTATGTCGGCGTTGACAGGTGTTTGGTGGGAGAAGAATCCATAGCACTCTTTCTAAAGTAGCCGTGCAAGTTCTGTGCTTTACTTCTTTTTTTTTTTTTTTTTTTTTGGAGAGACACTGTACATTTCTATAGTGTGATACCTTTCAATTATCCGTGTTTTGATCGAATGCTTATAAAGTTCTGATACGGACCGGTTTATATTAGTATTTTTACGGAAATCAGATACATGAATACGAGTCGTGAAAAAACTACAATACCATTTGTGTTTCAGTATAACAAGGCCATCGCTATAGCCAAGATTATAGTAAAAAATACAATCTACTTCAAAGTAAAATGGCTCGACCTCTGATCCATAGGCCAGTAACTGCTTATAAAAAGAACAAGTGTTTGAAAGATATACTGGTCAGGGCTAAACTCACCTGTCTGCAGTCTTCTACCTAGGTTTTTCTGGTGGGGGGGGGGGGGGGGGGGGAACCAAAATTATTACTGTTTTTCCCCATGATCCTATGGGGTTCAATCTCAGTCTGCCGATATTCTTGCCATAGCTTAAGATGCGTAAGCATTGTCAATGTATATATTACAAAGTGTTTCAGAAAATTCTACTGACTAAGGCCAAGCTCCTGTCAGCCATCAATCTAATGAAATACCATAGGTTTAGTTTATTACAACAACTTATGATTGGGTATTAAGGTCTAGTTTATATGCCTTTTTAAAACAATTAGAAACTTGTCTCCATGGCTATTTTAGACAAGATTTTCCCTGTGCCCGTGTGCTTAAGTGTCCATGACTATGAACTAGATCGTATATATAATCCATTCCTTCGTTATGGCCTCCAGCTGTACAGTTACACCACAAACACCTTTCCTGGTTAATCAGCCACACCCTTCTGCATGGGCTAATCAATTTTTTAGGTTCGATTATTCCCAAATCAATAACTGATCAATTCATTGGACTATGTTTATTGGAAATTTTTTCGATGACTTCTCTTTGAACGCCGGGCTCTTTGTCGGCAACGACCTATGTGGGATGGTTGCCAGTTACCAACGGAAGGTCGTGGGTTTCCTCCGGGCATAGAGCCCGGTTTCCTCCCACAATAAAACTGGCAACGCCGCCATATAAGTGAAATAATCTTGAGCGCGGTGTAAAACACCAATCAATCAATCAATCTCTTTGTCGGCAGGGTATCCTTAACCTTTGGCAACCATTCCACATTAGGCGATGAGAGAAAACTCTATCAACAAAAATAAGGAAGATTATACTACAAAAAGAAATTATTGGTGAAATTATTAATGCGTTAGATATATATAATCTAGAAAACTGATAACTACGATCACTGACGTCATAGATCAGTGATCCTGAGTGAATCGGGGAAACCATTTTTAAGTGGCATGAGCGGCCAATTACAAGGACAATTTCGTCGAAACCGAATTAGCTTATAGTTCGTTCTTTTATCAATAAATATAAAATATAAGATTTTTCCGCTGATACCAATCTTTCGGTAGCAATCTTGAGGTAGTTTAATAGCCATCAAAAACCTAAAATCAATAATTATTTCCAGTTAATAACCCGCAACTAGGGTTCATACCTGTTACTGTCTTTGCTAATAGTTTTCGTTTCAATGATTTAGTATTTATACTTTAAAACTATTCCTGACAATAGTAATTTAAGAAAATAAGTCCGAGTTTTGGCAGTTCATGCGACTTTTAATGCAATGACAAATACAATAAAGTTGGAAATAAATTAAGACGTCACAAAAAAACACTGATCTGATCGAGAAGATTATAGAGCATCAGTCTGATACACTTCGGGGATTTACGTACACGAAATGAGCCGACCGATAGCCAGCGAAGTCAGCCGAAGTTTGTTCCGAATGCACAGTCGGAACTCCCTTCGGCTATCTTCGCTCGCTACCGGTCGGCTTTGACACGCCTCGGGCAGTCTGCGCTTTTTATACGGCAAATCACCGTATTTTTGGGCTGAATAAAAATGGCGTCGAAAGTAAATATAAAAATGTTTTACTACCGACGGAAACAGAAAATAAAAATAATTTTAATTTTTTTAAATGCTAATATCATTTAGAAAGATATTTGTTAATATATTTTATTTAGCCCGGTAAACCACATGTTGTAGACAGACGCAGTTTCGGTACATATCAGGAATCTTCAAATACTTCAATTATATAACTGATCGAGGCTGAAAGTTAACAAAGCGAGTGTTTCAGTCCCTTACATTGTCACGGGGGCACTTCTGTGGGGCCCTCAAGGGGATTTGGGATTTGTACGCTTCACGGCTACCTATTTGGTCGCCATATTCAAAATGACCTGCAGTCTATCAGAGGGTATTTCACGCACGTAAATCCCCGAAGTTTCAGAGTGCCGAATGCATGGATGATATCGACTCATGCATATAAATATGCAATAGATCGTATTACCATGTAGCTGTTATCGGCGATCTCGAGTTTACTTATCCGGCTGTTCAGTTACACTATACGTGCACATAGACTTTCCACGGTTGGCCAGTCACGACCTGATCATATCTAATCGATCATCGATCATCTATATACATGCATGTTTAATTTCGCTCGGATCGATAATTGATTCATTGACTTTGGAAATCAAACAGGATTAGCTTGGTAAGATTATATTCACCACATTTTACTAAAAGGAGAAGAGGAACAAACAAATACTTCACGGTTCACATGAATTAACCGGCTTATTTTGTCTTTCCAACGGAATCAAAAACATTCTTTTGCGATTTTTTCATGGGACATGATGAAATTTATAAAATACCGTGTTATGTTACATACACAAAACAAATGGGTCAACTTTCAAAATCTCCCATTTAAACCGAGGTTATTTTCACTCTCTTCAAAGTATTCCTATCTCTATAGAAAATTGCTTTCAGTTTCTCAAAACTTATAATGTATTACAAAGAAAGCTTCGTTGAAAATGTGGCTAGCAAAAGACTAGTCTGCGTGCCATATTGACGAGTTACAAAGGAGGATGAATTTAACCAAGGCTTAAATAGGCGATTTTGAAAGTTGACCAATTTGTTTTGCGTATTGTGATATTTTATTAACTTTACTCTATCGAAAAAATAAGTCTTTGGTACCGTTGGTAAGGAAACATTGGCGCGCTTCTTCTGAACCGTAAAGTCATTTTTTGTTTTCTCCCCTTTAAGCTGTATACACTTGTTTCGAAAAGTACCGTCTCCATTTTGTCCGATTTCTTTTTTTCTCTCTCCGCTCTCTGATCTTGCCATACTTTGACCTTCCAATTTTGTACAACTAGCGTCAGTGTAAGGTAAAATAAAGTGAGATAAATGTGTGTGTGGTCCGCGGTGGATTTAGTCAGGATTTCAACTCCCAACTACTCTGTTTTCATTCCCTATGATTGATTAGACGTCCTGCCGTGCAAGTTATTTGCTCTTTTCTACTTCACTGTTTTGTTTCAAATCCACGCCTCCAACTGGCCCTGTTTATTGACAATTAATGATTGTACAGACAATGTACCCCTCTATTAGATTACATCGCTTTACTCATCGCCATGGTAACCTCATTGATTTTTGGACAGAAAAAAATTACCAGGTTCAACTTTTTTTCTTACCAAATACCTGTGATGTTTTTGGTAGATGTCTTTTGAAAAGCTGCAATTTTTTTCTAGCTCTGCATTTATTTTTTCTTAGTAGTATTGCCTTCCCTAAGTATATGCATGCGGACTTCGTCTATACCTAACAATATTGGGGTTTGGAGGTCTAAATGATATACCTCTTTTTAACACAATTAAAAACTTGTCTCCGTGGTTTTTTTAGACAAGAAGATTTTCCCTGTGTCCGTGTGTTTTAGTGATCATAAATATTGGGATAAACGCTGTCATAACATTACAAGATTGGCACCAGCCAAGAATGTTTTTTGATAACCATATGTTTGGTTTTCTGAATTTATCTACTGCGACTCAGCTTAAAGTGGCATGAGCTGCCAAAATGCTGATATTTTGACGTTAAAACAGAAAGTTGAAATTATTGGCTATTTTTTCTCAAGACGTATAATTCAGATGCTTTTTTTTAGTGCTTCTATTCTCGAAAATGTACTATAAATTATTGTTATGAACTGACTTAGGCTTAGAATGAATGAATGGTCGTCCCGGTTATTTAAATTTTGTTTACATTTCGAACACGTTTTCGGTTCGTACAGGCCACACACTGTATGGATTTTCCTCATCATTTAGTCTTTCGATGACCTTCAAAGCCTCTTACTGTCGTGACGATCAGACATTATGAAAAAAGTGTGAATTTTGGCAGCACATGCCACTTTAAAGAGAAATTAGCTAACTAATTCACCATGAAAAGATTATTTAAGTAGGGGTCTAACTGCTGACAAATATACGGATATTTTACGCTTGAAGTTCTGTGTCACACTAAATTAGACAAGTAGTCTGGATCAGATACACTACAGATTGGTTGGTTGTTTGTTTTAGCTTATTGGCGCGCCATCGATACACGCCATCGATACACTACAGTTTCCAGTCAGACTTTAAAAAATAAAAAGTTGCATTCTAGAAAACTAAAAAAACAAAACAAAGAAGGCAAAGCTAGATAAGTCATTCTTTGTTGGGATTTTGACTCTAAAAGACTTGCTCGTTGTGTCCGTCATCTTTCTTATATTATTTAGATTATTCATAATTTTGTCCTTTTGTTCCAAGTAGAATCCACAACGCCAATGCCGTGTTTGCGAGAATTCCGTTGCCCTTAGTTATTTGTTCAATTTCTGAATTTTTGCAGCTCTTGCAAATTGTACTTAGGCCCATATATTTTCACCTTATGTGTTATGAAATCTTTTTTATAGAGTATTTATACTTTTCTCAAATTTTATGTAACTTCATAATTTCCAGTTTACGCCACGACCAAAGTGATTTCACTTATATTGCGTTGTTACCGGATTTATTGTCGACCCATTGGATACAGGCGTTGTGTATCTTTTGGTATAGATTTAATCAACTTCCGTGATGTTCATTTTTGTTATCTGTGCAATATACTTAATTATGCGTGACGTAATAGCTTGTAGAATAGTATTGTATTGAATTATGCAATCCTACCTAACATTGGGGAAATTTAACTATCCGTCGATCATACTTTTATCAAGTAGGAGAGCAAAAATAATTTCATCCAAAGGTTAACCATGCAGCATCTGAGCTGCTTTCGTGTCGCTATTCATGAAGGATCGCTTGTAAACTCCGCCCATAATCGATATGATGTCATCAGTCAAATATAACCAACTGATGTAATTTGTAGACAAAGCCGCTAATGACCCGTTGATTTGCCTACATGTACTAAAGGTACACCAATGGACCTTTTGCAAGAGATGCAAGAACCATGGCTGTTCCAGACATTGAGTTACCCCCCTTTGTCGTCCTCTTGTTACAGCTTTATTAGATTTGTAAGGCTAACAAGGTCTCTGTGTAAAAAAAGTCCCTGTGATCTGATGTCGGAGAGAAGAAGCATGCTGCGCAAACCAACTGTTACAAAATTCATTTACCATTGATTTCTCAATACCAATGTTCTGTTTGTTTGAGGGATCGAATGTTAAACATGCCTGTAGCCAACTATAACAGGGCAGTCAATATCCAAAAAGCATTGTCTTCTTTTAAATTTTAGTGAATAATTCAATATTATTGGATATTAGATCGATGCATTCAATTTTTGGCAATTTTTTTTTTAAATTGTGAAATATTACTCGGGAAGGACAATGCGTTATATTTCCATCAAGGAAAAGTTACTCCCCTTGCTGGACTCTCTAATGAAAGGAGGCAACATTTCTCCACTCTCGCGAGATTTATGGGACGGGCCTTGTGTTAAATGTATTGTACAGAAAACTGTTTACAGGCTACAAGATCAAAATATTTCTTTGGATTTTACCTCAGATAGTATAAATGAAAGCGTAAAGATTCATTAAATAATTCATTAAAACCTAACGAAATTATCCGTAAATAGATCTTTTTCATTGTTTGTAGTGCTTTGCATTATAACAACAAGGCGGCTTTCCCATTCTCGATTTCGGCATG
The DNA here is from genome assembly GCA_963971465.1 of Lepidochitona cinerea. Classification (NCBI taxonomy): domain Eukaryota; kingdom Metazoa; phylum Mollusca; class Polyplacophora; order Chitonida; family Tonicellidae; genus Lepidochitona; species Lepidochitona cinerea. The sequence goes on along the minus strand of OZ020552.1, from coordinate 61,724,745 downwards.
ACGTCACGATCCCCGCAACAAGGCTCCGAGGTGAAAACCAGTCCATGACGACTCCATTTTGACTGGCTGAGGTAAGACCACGTGTGACGTGACCTTAAGTACCCTAGAAGCACTCCTGTTTTACTTACTCGGCTGGTCAGGTACCCGGATGTCCGAAACCGAGAATTGGTACCACCAAATTCACCTCCACATTGAAGAGTTCTACTAATGGAAATAGAACGTAATGACTGCATCTTCTCATTGATATGTCTTGAAATATCAATGATAACGTAAGTTGTAAACTCTCTGTGTCCTAAATGTCCAAATGGCAAGGTTATTCGTAAAACAATTTGTAGGCTTACATGGACTTCATATATTATTTTAGTTAAAAAAAATCCACAAGTGCCACTTAGTTCTAGTGATCGGAAATATAAAAATTAGACCCTTTTTTCAACGTATTCGGGAAAAAATGAAAGCATACAAAATAGTTTGTTATAAATTTAACATTTTCGTTAAAAAATAATTCACAAGTGCCACTTCGTTCTGGTGTTCAGAAATATAAATAACGACCTTTTTTCAACATGTTCGTGAGAAAATGACGGCGGACAAAAATATTGCCATAAGAACAGTTTCATACTGCAGAACTGATCGTCATCTTTTCCAATCTTCCAGAAGAGTCTTGCTGTACTTCAAACTCTCGCAGTATTGTTCGTTTCAGTTTAGCTGGCTTAATTTGAAATATGTGACAGTTCCATGAACACAATCTCTCACAATGATCCGATTATTTTAACCACAGAAGATTGAGAGTTATTCTTTTTACTCCGTTAGTTTCAGAGTAGCCGACGTCAAACTACTATAACAAAATAGAAACAGGAGAAACAATTAATTATCTAGCAGCTCATTTTGTTAGGATGAGTTTTTTTAGGGTTTCAATTTAATAAAAGCTGCAATGGATTCTTGATATTCGATTGAAGTGAATGCAACTCTGTCCGCTATGTTCGTTGTCGGCTATATTTTTTTCTTATTTAAAAGGGTATTTTCAATTTTACCACGTTGCCATTCAAATAGATCTTTTCGGCTTATAATGACGTCTTCATGACGTTGTTCGAATTGTATGGCATTGTCGTCATTTCTCTGTTGCAGTCACAGACAAAATTAACGCGATTCCGACGTCAGATCGATCGAAAAACTCAATCATTTTGCCATATAGCAAGGCTTCTGCCTGAAGAGGTTCTGGTTAAACAAAGAATCATCTATAAGGCCGATATAGAACTAGATGTCACCCTACCCCTACACTCTGAAACTGCAGGGATTTACGTTCGTGAAATACACTCGGATAGATTGCAGGCCATTTTGAATGTGGCGACCAAAAAGGTAACCGTTACACGTACATGTTCCATATCCTCTTGAGGGGCTTACAAAAGTGTACCCGGGATAATGTAACCTGGTTTACATTAGTAGGATAGTTCCTATATACACCAACAGAAATGTATAGGCGCTTCCCTCAGAACCAGAGCTCAGTTCCATGTACCAATTAAATTGGCCAAACCATCATCTAAAGAACACCATCATTATCGGGCAAACTGTGTGTTTATTTTAAAAGTATGGTTTCTCTTTAAAATGACACGTGTATCACGTTAAGGCCAGTGGTATTTCACTATCGGTCTTTTGCGTACACAGAAAAAAAATACACGAATTACCTGAGTCACGTTGGAAACCATATAACACGAATACGTCATCGGCATATTCACACTGTGACTTGATCCAATTATATTCAGTTACAAGAAAAGTAATTGACGATAATTATACCTTTATGAATAAGATCTGAGAAAGTCGGTCAGTTTGACACAGTTGTGTTGAAGGGTTATTAGATGGGGTTTAAGTTACGTCTGGTAAAACGGAAATTAACCAACGTATCAAAGGCCTCTCCTTTCTACTTCATTGATTTCATGTAATTGGATGTAATGAGGTGTTAATTTCAGTGCAATAGACACTTACTCTATACCAGTGCAATAGACACTTACTCTATACCAGTGCAATAGACACTTACTCTATACCAGTGCAAAAGACACTTACTCTATACCAGTGCAATAGACACTTACTCTATACCAGTGCAATAGACACTTACTCTATACCAGTGCAATAGACACTTACTCTATACCAGTGCAAAAGACACTTACTCTATACCAGTGCAATAGACACTTACTCTATACCAGTGCAATAGACACTTACTCTATACCAGTGCAAAAGACACTTACTCTATACCAGTGCAATAGACACTTACTCTATACCAGTGCAATAGACACTTACTCTATACCAGTGCAATAGACACTTACTCTATACCAGTGCAATATACACTTACTCTATACCAAAGCTTCTTTGTGTAGGCCTTAGATAAATTGGTGTAATTAACAATGGATCCTATTGGTGGACAAAACTTAATAGGAGGACAGGTGGAGTGATTAGTTGAGGAGGGGGGGGGGGGCAACAAGTGGATATAGTCCACTCAAATTTTGATTAGTGTTCTCGCCGCACTAGACACAATGTAATGCAACCAATATATGTGAATAGCATCACGGGTTCGAATCCAAGTCATTCGAAAAAAAATAAACTCGATCTGCTCGATTGATTTCCTCCAGCCCGGTTTCCTTCCCCATTAAAAAGCAACGCGCAATATAACTTAAATAATGTTGAGGTCGGTGTCAATCAGTCAATCAATCAATCCTGATATACCTATAATTTGCCGGTGATCTTGCAGGCTAATTCGTCATTCTGTGAATTTCGCGGTCCAATATTTCTTTTCGAGTGCCGCCCATTAAGGACGGTCTCTTACGTGAATCCATAATGTTGATATCCTGCTGTTAGACTCACTGTTTGAGGGTCAGAACGGACAAGAAACCGAGGGCTAGGCTTAATGAATCAGCTCATTACAGTCAATAATATCCATTGGAAGCGAACTAAAATAAGTTGACCGTGACTTAGGCTGGCCATACATAATACGGCCAATTTAGAGTGGAATAAGACAGGAACATTTTAGATTGATCAATCAACTCTTAACGCAACCAGGCTCTTTTGTCCAGACGGAATCACGTACAGACAAACCAGCTTTGATTTGCCAATAGTAATAAAAAAAATCCTTGTCTTCAGCCATTGATCTGTATAACTATATATAACAGCAAACTGGCCAATTTTTTAGATGGTTGACCGAGCAGAAGGTTTTGTTTTTTTAAGCAACAGTGTTTGATGGCGACTCAAAATGACCACTGTCGTGCATGTATATTACACCAGAAGTCTATGAATGTGGAAGTGTGAAGCGTTCCATTACATAGTATTGAGGGCATTGGCGCCGTTTGACCCAGAGGTCACCATACACAGAGCCCTCTCTCGGTTAGTCAGAAAGCGTGACTTTTCTTCACTTTCTCATATGAACTATTATGGGATGCATAAGAAAAAACATGGCGAACACTTTATTTATGATAACAGTACTTGATGAAGCAAAAGTGAAAGTTTCCGAAGAACTTCATAAAGTTGAAAATGAGACAAGAAGACTTGTTTGGAACGATTTGAGTCCAAATGGAGATATCAGAGTCGCATGTTCGGTAAAGCTTTTATAAAAACCAATGCATTCTCCGAACTGCGGTTACTGGAATTGCCGATAGATGCAGTAAGTGGAGAATGAATTTATTTTCTGATTTGAAATTGCGCAACCGTTGACAATTTCAAAATCTACCGCGCATAAACGTCACATAATGTAGTATAAGCAGGCTGAAAGCGCCAGTGCCCTGAATATGGGGTAATGCGACATTTCACACTTCCCTGTTCATAGACTTCTGATTACACACATAAGCCATTTTTCCCCAGCTGATTCCATTCGATATGTTTAGATAAACACAGAGATGGCTGGTTGGTTGGTTGTTTTAGCTTATTGGCGCGTCCATCACACAGAGATGGTATAAAACATATAACCTTAAATAACAAAGTACTACAATTTTAAACTCGGTCGTGTGAGGATTGCCGATTATCTATTAAAACAAATATTGTGAAATCGACAGTTTATGGTTGTTTGAAGCCATGACTTCGTTAGCTACACAGAAAACCTTGTCCAACTGCCATAGTTTCACATTGCATTAGAGACAAAAAAATCTTCCTAATGACATGTGTAAATTTAATCTTGAGTGCGACGTATAACTCCTGCAGTCAATCAATCAATCAATCAATCAAACAAATGAAGGTGAACGTTTTCGTACACACACAGGAAACACAATAATGAGAGCGATACAGTGATAACCATTTCTGGAGATCTGTCATCATCTAGGGATATTGATCTAGTTCCAGATGAATGATGTTTCCATGGGGGTTGTCTCTACTAATATCTCAGCCGTCTGTGAGTGATGTTTCCATGGGGGTTGTCTCTACTAATATCTCACTCGTCTGTGAGTGATGTTTCCATGGGGGTTGTCTCTACTAATATCTCACCCGTCTGTGAGTGATGATTCCATGGGGGTTGTCTCTACTAATATCTCACCCGTCTGTGAGTGATGATTCCATGGGGGTTGTCTCTACTAATATCTCACCCGTCTGTGAGGGATGTTTCCATGGGGTAGTCTCTACTAATTTCTCACTCGTCTGTGAGTGATGTTTCCATGGGGGTTGTCTCTACTAATATCTCACCCGTCTGTGAGTGATGTTTCCATGGGGGTTGTCTCTACTAATATCTCACTCGTCTGTGAGTGATGTTTCCATGGGGGTTGTCTCTACTAATATCTCACCCGTCTGTGAGTGATGATTCCATGGGGGTTGTCTCTACTAATATCTCACCCGTCTGTGAGTGATGATTCCATGGGGGTTGTCTCTACTAATATCTCACCCGTCTGTGAGTAATGTTTCCATGGGGGTTGTCTCTACTAATATCTCACCCGTCTGTGAGTAATGTTTCCATGGGGGTTGTCTCTACTAATATCTCACCCGTCTGTGAGTGATGTTTCCATGGGGTAGTCTCTACTAATATCTCACCCGTCTGTGAGTGATGTTTCCATGGGGGTTGTCTCTACTAATATCTCACCCGCCTGTGAGTGATGTTTCCATGGGGGTTGTCTCTACTAATATCTCACCCGTCTGTGAGTGATGTTTCCATGGGGGTTGTCTCTACTAATATCTCACCCGTCTGTGAGTGATGTTTCCATGGGGGTTGTCTCTACTAATATCTCACCCGTCTGTGAGTGATGTTTCCATGGGGGTTGTCTCTACTAATATCTCACCCGTCTGTGAGTGATGTTTCCATGGGGGCTGTCTCTACTAATATCTCACCCGTCTGTGAGTGATGTTTCCATGGGGTTGTCTCTACTAATATCTCACCCGTCTGTGAGTGATGTTTCCATGGGGGTTGTCTCTACTAATATGTAACCCGTCTGAATGAACTACACCCAGTTATATCAATCTTACTACACTTCTGTCCACAATTCAACCCATTGCAATTTATGAGCAATGCCAAGCATGCAGCAGAATTCAGAAAATCTCTGTTTCGTACATGAGTGAGCTACATTAATTCAACGGATTGCAAATTATAAAGCCATTGGAAATATTGAACCGAACCCCTTAAACATCTATTTTTGGCGCATATGAGTGAGTGAGAACCTATCAGAAATATGAAATATTTAGCAAAAATTTCTGGACCGATTTCTAGTAGAAATATTCCCGACTGGCATCTTTGAATGGAAAGTATAGGAAAATAAAACACCAACTTTCTAAATATCAACAAATATCAAATCAAATTTTTTAAATTAAATTTAACGTTTTCTACGAGGGGATATACGTTTACACGAAAATGATTATTTGTATATTAATCGCTTGTGCAGAATTCATACGCATTGTTTTGAACTAACGCCGTATTTAGACTAGTAGTACATGTCCACTTTAGCAATAATCAACAAATGATCCCGCCATTTTTGACGAATGAGTGACGTCAGACTAATGACGTCTTATAAGGCTTTCTTTATTTTCAGTGCAGGCCTACTTAACGAAAGTCAAATGTCAGTAAAAGTGAACTGTGTATAATAAGACAAAAAGTCAGCATAAGAGGGAATCATGAACGTAAAACTATAGTTCAAATGGTACGCGAAGTAAAACGGTCATTATGGCAAGCCTGCGAAAAAGCGGTTATAGAAAAGGAGGCGATAAATGTGGAAACTGGTGGAATATTAGATTATTCTCTCAAAGTGAGAGCCTTCACTAATGTCTTTGTGCATAGATACCCCGTACAAAATAAACTTTCTGGTGGCGATAATGTCCGAATAACGCTGTATCGCTTTGAGGTACGCCAGTGAGAATTGGACTATTGGTATCAGTCCACTGATAGGCTGGTTGGGAAAGGTCATGACCCCACATCATAACACTATTGGGCAATTCTCTCTTTCAATGCCTAGTAAAAGCTGTCTCATAACAAGTTGATGATTGAAACCGGACTATTTGATAGTTCACATCTTTGAACATACGGAAATAAATCAATTGAAGTTAATGGTTTCCATTTGATAGGCCTAAAGGTCACACATCCAGTGTCTAGATGGCTCAATCAGGAAAGGTTGCTTGGTGCTCACAGATTGTCTTTATTATTATATTTATGAACATTAAAACACACGGGCACAGGGAAAATCTTCTTGTCTAAAATAACCATGGAGACAAGTTTCTAATTGTCTTTATCAATAGGTGTACATTCTCCAGCAGTAGATTATTGCCGCGAAAATCCAGAATACTGTTTACATAAAAAAAACTGTAGGTGGTTTTCTGTATTTCTCCCGGACAGAAGAAGTTAGGAACTTTCTTTTTTTTACCAAAAATTAAAAGTTTTGGCATCATTTAGTATTTTTTAGTTTGAAATTGAAAATTAGATTTATCAAGTACCCACAACGTAAACAAACCCCAAACCTGAACATGCGCACAAGCTCCCTAATGTGCGCGTCGTGCGAGTGATCTAACGGCACATTATAATTTTACGTACTTTATCTGAGAAATACAGACTGACGATCGGGTAAAAGGGAATCGAAAAGCCTACCGATGATATTTTGAGTGCAAACCAGTAATAAAAAGGCCTGAAATAAGGGTAACCCAACACTTAAGTTAACCGACACTGATTGTTGTTGTAATCAGGCTTCGATTCTTCGTTTGTTTTTCACTCCCATTTCTATATCCTAAATCGAACTGGACATGTTTTATGTGTCCTATGTTTAATTTTAGTGGTTTTAGTTGGCGTAAGCTCATGTAAATTGGTTTTCTTAACAAATGTTCGACAGGCTACGGCGGCAAGTGGGACTTTAATCATTTTGAAAACGCTGCACCCGAACATGACAAAATTCAGTTCGAGTCTTTGGTGCGAAATATACCCTCTGACGACTAATGCATCATGGGTTCGAATCCGATTCGGTTCTCATTTCATTCTCTTTTTTAAGTTTTCCAATTTCGTTGGTTAGCATCGAGTTTTTAGCAAATCCATTATTCAACAGAATGCAATTACAACAACAAAAAATTCAGTTTATGTAAATGTAAAGACGTGTTGAAAACGGGGAATTGGTGAGCTTATATAACATGTTTTTAAGAAGCTTTTATAACTGTAAAAACAATGGGAAGTTGGTTTGTCGTATCCTAGCAATAGATTTGTCCCAAGTTACATGCAGAGGGTTTTTGTTAGCTCCACAATGATGTCTATACTGGCACTTTTCTATCCCCCAGATACCCGGCATCCTGCCATACATTTGAGAACACTTAAACACTGACTATATCGTTTTAGTCTGTGAAACAAAAAAAGGTAACAAAAAGCTAGAGAACTCAAGAATTCCCTAGTGATAGACAAGAGAAACAGTGTTGAAAAAAGTGGACATTTATTGATGGTAAACCACAGAGCGAGACAAGGAAAATTACTGATAGAGAACGAAATAGAATGGCAGCATGACCTGAATCCATAAACTACGGATGCGTATTTTATGGGGGCTGATTTGTATGGTGGCCGATGTGTACCATTTCGCGTGCTCGCGTTTACGCTGCGAGAATTAGGCTAGGAGACGACAATGCGAGAATACGAAACTAAAATCTCGCCGCGAGAATGCGAAAACACGAGAAAAATAGGCCTATTATCTAGAATTCATGCGAAAACACGAAAGTAACTTGCAAGTGGCTTGCCAATCTAAAATTAGAAGCTACCCTAGTCCTAAAGGCCAGATTTAACCTCTAAGGCCAATGGTTGACATTTTTATCACAAATATGCATTGGAATGGGGTTGGAGGGTTCACATAGGAGGTCAATTGATCATGTGACTTTTAAGTTTTCAACAAAACAACAACACCATGGAATTTTACCTGGCATTTGCTCGCATCTACGTGCTTTTCTATTATTCTTTTACACTTAGCCAGAGCTATTGTTAGTTACATAGCACATTTAAACACTAGCAGCTATTGGAAACGTTCCGTGAAACCTATCACAGTGGCCAGTTCAAAGGGAACGTCGCCATTTTGCAAGTTTTCGTCAAAATGGGACGATTTCGTGAAATTGTTACTAGTTTAACGTTTTCTTAAGTTCAAAATATATATTCACGTACAGCGTGATGTCAGGTTTTTTATATTTATCTGATAGCTTTTAAAAATGTTACCCTAAATCGCACGCGAAAATCCCTGCGCTATGTCCGATAAAGTCGTACGAGGTCTATCTTAGCCACGTCTAAAGGAGATCTCGCGAGAATACGATTGGTGGCATGCACGCTTGTGCGCATACTGTCTACACTTCTGTCTGAACGGTCTGCTTTCGTTTTTGAAATACAGAATAACTTCAGAGATATTTGGATTTAGTTCATTCCTCTGAGTAATATGGCCGCTCCTAGTTGTCAGTGATGGGAAGTTAATCTGTTCGACGAAATCCGTTTGTTATATTATTGACAAAATATGCATGCCTGCAGATTACTTCCGCTCTCTCCACTTTCGTTTTCTCGGCGAGAATAAGAAAACGAAAGTATTATCTGATCTCGCGGCGAGATTTAGAATTATTTCGACTTTTCGCCGCGAGAATCAATGGCATAAAACAAGTCATAAAATTGACTAGTTTTCGTGTTACCGCGGCGAGATTTTATTTTTCTCGCATTCTCGCAGCGAGATTTTTAATTTATTTCGTGTTTTCGTGACGAAAACGTGAGAACACGAAATGGCACAAATGAAGCACTTTTTAATAATTTTCGAGTTTTCGCATTCTCGCGGCTAGATTATATTTTTTTCTCGTGTCTTCGGATTGACATTGTCACGGCAAGATTTTAGTTTTATTTCGTGTTTTCGCATTCTCGCGGCGCGATTTTAGTTTTATTTCGTATTCTTGCGTTTTCGCCTCCTAATTCTCGCAGCAAAAACGTGAAGTGGCACAAATCAGTCACCATAGATTTGTGCCATTTCGCGTTCTCAAAAATGGGAACTTTAATTTTTGTTATAATTCTTGATTTGACTCTCGCGCCAATTTGCGCATGACTGGAAGCAGAGCAGCGTTGATTGAATTAGTTCCTTCTTATAAGTATTGTCGAGTAGCTTTTGTGTAAAATCACCTTTGATATTCAATTTGCACCTCGTTGGAATGAACCTTTAAAGTCTGAATAGCAATCTACGTCCCAGCATAGAAAACCCATTCACTGTCTGAATGGCTTTTCGATTGGTTCGCCGTATTGTTATCGCTTTGTGTATTGTCGTTTATTCCTCTTGGATTAGGTGTGTCCTTTGAAGGTCGACAGGTCAATACGCATGCTTTAAATTGAGACCAAATACGTGACTCTTTGTCGAGATCAACTGCTGTCGTGCGATTGTAATCGACCCCGTTATTTTCTTCGATCGATTCCAAATCTTCGTAGCTTGTGTGGCCAAAATAAGAACGTTTCCAGAGTTGCGGTATTCAACAAAAGCAACAGATCACTCGGAACATCCTTCGGCTATCTTCGCTCGCTACCGGTCGGCTTTGACACGTATTTCACGCACGTAAGTCCCCGAAGTTTCAGAGCGGCAACATATATTCTCAGTTGAAACAAAGAATTGAAATGAAATAGGTGTGGAGGTTGTAGTTTAAAACTAGTACAAAACTAAATTACACTCATGATTCTTTGTAGCTACGGCTTTTAAATTAATTATTTGGAAGGACTTCGGCTTTCACATTTAAACCTAGCCGAGAAATCTTGGCTCTGCCGAATGGAAAAAAAAAATTCGGCAGAGCCAAGATTTCTCGGCTAATTTAAACCAAGTTTCAAATATCAATTAATCCTATCTGCCTTTTAGATTTTACCTTCAACACACATTTAAAGCATTCCTCTTTTCATTTTACTCATTAATTTGTTCGAATTTCATTGTAAATCTACCAAATCCCTCTTCATAAGAAGAAAACTTTAAAATTGGCCTGACAGATTTCAAACTCTCCTCGTACAATGGCAACCTGTCACATGGTCCGCAGTATGTCCGAGAATTTCCTCAATAGCTGGACAATTTGATGACAACGTAACTCTCGCATCACACGACCGCGGGGTTTTGAAAAGTCTGTTGACAGAGAATAGTTATCCCACTCTGTTAATTGTGGTTTAATGTGTGGCTCTTCCTGATCGGCAAGTAAGTAACACAAGAAAGAGACACATGAGTGCGACTAGATTCTTTGTCGATTTATTCACTTTGCTCACTATGTATGTTATCAACTTGAAGTTCGCAATGTTGTTTAAAATTTGTCCATTTTTTCCCGTAAAAAGGGGAAGTGTTTTTTTGCATTTGATCCTTTATAAAATATATGTCCTAGAAGATTATTGTGAAGATTATTGTGAATACAGGACACTATATCAATATCAAGGTATCTACATGTAGTAGCCGCACACATGTGTCTCATCCTGTTTTACTTATTTGCGGGTTAGGAAGAAGGTATCTAGACGAGTAACTTGCGCTCGGCAAATCCCGATTCCGAAAGCACGACAATCTGGTGTGCCTGAAACCGGTATAGGGTTATCCTCTGATGACCAGATTTAAATTCTCAACAAGCTGAAGTGAGCGTAAGTTTTAACCTTGGGTTCCGACGATGATGGTTTGGAGGCGCAAAAATCACGTTATTCTTAGTAAACCTTATCAAATAGTCGGGACGAACGTTCACTCTTTACAATTTATAGTCCTGCAATATAGTTCAAAACACTACTTTAATATTGTATTTAACTCAAACGTGTTGCAGCCATTGCAGGAAAAGATTGCTTTACCAGAAATCATTCATTTACTTTTGGTGTTACCCTAATTTCAGGCCTTTTCGAATCTCTCTTACCCAATCGTGAGTCTGTTTTTCTCAATTAAAGTGGCATGAGCTGCCAAAATTCACACTTTTTTCATAATTTCTGATCGTCACGACAGTAAGAGGCTTTGAAGGCCATCGAAAAACTAAATGATTGGCGTTTGAATGAGGAAAATCCATACAGTATATGGCCTGTGCGAACCGAAAACGTGTTCGAAAAGTAAACAAAATCTAAATAACCGGGACGACCATTCATTCATTCTAAGTCAAAGTTAGTTCAAAACAATACTTTATCGTACATTTTTTAGACTAGAAGCACTAAAAAGCTTCTGAATGATGCGTCTTGAGAAAAATAGCCAATAATTTCAACAATCTGTTGTAACGTCAAAATATCAACATTTTGGCAGCTCATGCCCCTTTAAAGTAAGTAAAATTATACTGTGCCGTTAGATCGCTCACCCAAAACGTTGAGCTTGTGCGCATGCACAGGTTCGGAGTTTGTTGACATTGCGGGTACTTGATAAATCTAATTTTCAATTTCAAATGGAAAATACTAAATGATGACAAAACTTTCAATTTTTGGTAAAAATAGAAAGTTCATAACTTCTGTCTGGGAAAATACAGAAAACCGCCCCCTGTTTTTCATGTAAACAGTATTCTTGATTTTTGCGGCGAGTGATCCTTTAAAGTGAGCGTGAGCGTAAATTTTAATCGTCGATGGCGTTGATCATGCTACAGGAACTATAGGCCTACTCGCTCCATGCCCGATTGGAAACGCATAGATACAAATCTTCAATAACAGGCAGTTTGCTTTGGTCAGTGATTCCAATGTCAGCTATAGTCAGTTACACCACAAACACTCTCCACGGTTGGGGGACCACGCCCTTTTGATGTCATTGATCTTCCAGGTTTAATTACTCCCCAGATCAATGACTGATCAGTTCATTCAGTCGTGTTTATTGGAAATATATTGAATGACTTGTCAATGCACACACAGCAAACATTGATAAAGACTGCATACTGTGCTATTCATCAAACAACCACGATGTGCAACTACATGCATGTAAACACGTTTTACCAACGTGGCTGAAAAAGGTACCGGTATATTGCAATAAAACATGGAGACCAATAACTTTACTGGACAACGGACATATAATATAAGCTGCACTGCAATTGACTAAACATGCTTTTTTATGGATTCTTCGCGTATACTTCATAAAGCAGAAAGTAATTGAGATCTTTTCAATTTTTATTGTTAACCCAACCGAAGTTAGGGAATGACTGACAACACCGTTATTGGTCAAACCCGAGTTTCCGCATTCCATTAAAGTGACATGAACTGCCAAAGATCGGGAAATTTGCGTTGAAACGGCATTAGCTTATTGTTCGTCATTTTTATCAGAGGGTAACAAAACAAGAGCTTTACGTACCTTTATAGGCATTTTCCAGCAATTCCGATTACCACGAAAATGAAAGCATTCAAAGTACCTCGAAAGGCTAAATAATATTTAAATAAAAACAATATTAAAACGAATATGCAAGTATGCTAATATTGAAGAAAATTTAAATAACCTGGATTGATATTCACATTTTAGGTACAACCACGTGATTGACATCCACGGAAAACTTATACTTTGAAGACCCTTCTTCTAGATAAAGTAACGCACAAATAGCTAATGCTGTTCGAAAGGAAAAAACATTCACTATATATGGAAACGGTTATTGAAGAACGCCAGTCCAGGGGAAATATAGTCACTCGAGGGTAAAAATACGCAAGACACCACAGGCGATCATAAAACTTTAATTCAAAAGAAATATAACAAGATGGTAAGGGCCTAAGGCCATGCTGGCCGACCAGGAAACCGTTAAACGGGCATGTGGAACGAGACACTGGTTATCGCTTCCTTTGAAGCAGCAAAATACAATTCGATTAAAAATTGTTCGATAAAAAAGTCGGGTGATTTGAGCACACAGACAAACTGGAACCTGTCCTTGAGATGGAAAAGAATTTCACACGAAATGTTCTCTTTAATTATCCAGCGAGCAAAGGGTTGCCAGCGGATTCTTGTTATGTAGTAACCCGGTCGGTGTAATTTTTTTTCTTTTTTGTTGCCATTCTGAGAACGATATTTTGCAATTCAATTTTCGTTGTTTAGTGAATAAAGGGACAAATTTAATTTGACGATTATTTCATTCTAGTTTTGCCTCAACACAATAGCCTACAAAAAATAAATGCTCGGAGGGACACATTTGGCACTGACGAAGTCATGATGATGTCTCTGAGCTCTGTCTTACAAAGCTGGCGTAAGTAATGTGTACTTGCAACTGGTCTATGTTGTAGGCCTATGCGCAACTTTACGCCAGCTTCGTAAAACAGGGCCCTGAAAAAAATATTTGACTCATGTCGGCCAGGAATTTTTTTCCGGGTCAATCAGTGTCGAATAATTGACTAATTCTGCATTTACTACATATAATAAAGTATAGGCTGTGGAGTACATAAGTACTGAATGAATTGGTCTCTCTCGTCGAAGATAGCAAGTCAGCAATGTGGAAATGATGCTTAAATTACAAGCCATGAAAATATTATTGTAACTCCTCGATATGGACGATTCCTACTTCAGACTTCTTCAAAACTCATAAAGGATTATTCTTGTCCGCTTTTATTACATGTAGCTATTCCACAGGGCGTACATCTGGTCTCAAACAACAACAAACTGTCATTTCTTGGAGACTTTGCCGCCATTTTGCGTGACGTTCGAATTTAGTTAGTTGTGGTATAAGACCAGATATACGCCCTTTGGAATAGCTACACGTAATAAAAGAGGACAAGAATAATCTTTTATGAGTTCTAAAGAAGTCTGGGGTAGGAATTGTCCATACAGAGCAGTTACAATAATATTTTCATGGCTTCATTTCCACCTTGCATTTCAAATTCGTAGACTGAACGTTGGTAGGCACCTATATGTAATATCACCATAAGTTCGGTAAATTGAATACGCTGGGAAGCTCTTGGACGAGTTATAATATCATGCCAGAACACTAAACACACAGTGAAAATGTTCTTGAAAATAACCATGGAAACAAGTCTCTAATTGTGTTAAAAAGGGGTATGTTACTTAGACCTCTATACCCAATCATAGGTTGCTGTAATAAACTAAAACCCATGATATTTCATTAGATTGAAAACAGAGAGAAGTTTGGCTCTAGCCAGTAACATTAATATTTATGAACACTAAAAGCACAGGGATTAATATGTAGGCAAAAGGACCCCAGTGAAGAGCAACTTATGGTTGATAACTCAAGTTTCACCCTGGAGGTTTGATCAAATTCCAGGCATTATTGCACACAGAAGATGTAGGACAAGGATATATTAAACAATATAAACATGGCATGAGCTGCCGAAATTCACACTTTTTTCATAATTTCTGATCGTCACGACAGTAGGAGGCTTTGAAGGCCATTGAAAAACTAAATGATTGACGTTGGAATGAGGAAAATCCATGCAGTGTGTGACCTGTATGAACCGAAAACGTGTTCGAAAAGTAAACAAAATTTAAATAACCGGGACGACCATTCATTCATTCTAAGCCACAGTTAGCTCAAAACAAGACTTTATCGTACATTCTCGAGACTAGAAGCCCCAAAAAGCTTCTGAATCATACGTCTTGAGAAAAATAGAAAATAATTTCAACATTCTGTTTTAACGTCAAAATATCAACATTTTGGCAGCTCATGCCACTTTAATATGTAGGCAAAAGGACCCCAGTGAAGAGTAAAACATGTATGGTTGTTTACTCAAGTTTCACCCTGGAAGTTTGATCAAATTCATTACATTATTGCAAACAGAAGATGTAGAACAAGGATATTAAACAACATTAAGAAATTCAAATGAATTAGTGTTTCAAGTAGAAATGAATTTATTTAAGGGATTATCTCGGCAGTAGCTCTGATATATGGGCAATTGATTTGAATAAAGATGCCCCATGAGATTATTGCACATGTAATGCAAATTTTGCTTGCATAATGTTACCTAATAAAATATTAATAAATGCAATCAAGGCTAAATTTTTGTGCTTTTAAAATCAGATAAATTAGCCCATTTAGATGTATATGGAGGCCAGAAAATCATAATAATTTGGGAAGGGAGCGTACTTAAAGAGGGGGGAGGGCACCATATATGAAACCAAAAATATTTATATTTCGATAAGGCTTCAGCCCGGGGCATTAGCCAGAAATTCGAAGTAGCCCGTCCAAAACTCTAGAGCCACGGGCGCTTGACCCCCCCCCCCCCCCCCCTAAAAAAAAAATAAAAAAAAATAATAATAATTTTTTCTAAACTTTTTTTTTTTTTTTAATTTATTATTTGAAGAAATAACAAACAACAAATTGCTTATTTGTTGTGAAATTTGCGCCGCCGATTTTTTAGGCGGGCCTCCTTAACATATATCACTTTTTTACTATGGAAGTGATCTTGGCTATGACGAACACGGAAAACAAAAAATTCGGCAGAGCCAAGATTTCTCGGCTAGTTGTGAGCAAACATGATAAATTTATTTTTTATATCTGTACACGTAGAGCTGTACTGTAGGCTATACGATTAATCCTACTGATTGTTTATGCTACCGTACGTCGTAGTAAGTTCAAACACTCGTGAACGCATTGATTTAGTACAATCTTCTAAGTGTATCATATATTCATATATTCAAAGTTCCGACTTTGACTAAATGTACAACAAACAGAGAATAAAAAAGAAAAGGATACTCGAACAAATCACTCCTACATAAGGTCGTCTGTCGGTCAACCCACTAAATCACCATTCCAAAGCAAAAACAGACGTGCGCTGCCGCAGTCACAATACGTCAATATGTAGCACCTACGGGTATCCGATCAGTTATCGTATGCTTTTGCCGGGTTTTCAATGCTAAAATTTACATCAGTGTTTGCATTGACAAGAAGTTCCACAGAAGTGAAGCTGGGCTCAGCCGACTTTTGTTGAAATAGTTTAATTTCTCTCAAGACTCTGAAATGAAGTTTTAGGGACCGCTCGTCTGCATGTTTTTGTAGAGTGACGGGAACCAGTTATCGTACATCCAACGTTACTTAAAGCTGATGTGACGTCATTTGTCGTGTTCGAAAAAGTACCCGACACGGCAGAAGGCGACTATTCTTGAGTCAGCTGACAAATGTAACTCAATAAAAAGTTTTATTTACATTTGGAGGTTGAATTTTTGAAAGGAGATGCCTCGTTACGTAAGCCTGTTGTCATCGGCGGGAAAGCCTGATCGCTTGGGTTAAACACGCATAAGTGTTGGGTGTATAGGTTACGGATCGGATAACTGATCGGATACCCGTACGGTGTAAACTCCAAGGAAAATGACTTTTCACTCCAATCACTCGCGTAAACACTTGCATAAGTGGCACTGTTGTCAATTAAAAGATATTCGTAGCCAAGACACTACGCCGTAAGTGTGAACAAAAAGCGGGCTGTAATATTCCTAACCTGGCTAAAGGTCAAACAAGGAAGGTCATCACGTCACGAAGATCACGTGGTGGCATTGTGAACTTGCGATGTGGCACCGTCTTTCACTTTGCGAATTCCCATTTTATTAGAAAGTATAAGGATCATAAACAGTAAATAAAAGCCTTTCAAGATTAAAGCTGCTTTTCAACAAACATTAAAACTAGGCTACAGATTACAGGAGGCGTTAAACCGAGCGGGAGGCCTGATAGCTGGCCGGCTGTTACGGGCACCATCCCACTACCGTACTGCAAACAGATTTTTGCTATTTGAGCTCCAGGCGGTCCTTCCGACGGCAGTATAACATCGACAAGTACTTTTATAAACGAAATAATTGAGTCCTATTTTCTAATTTACCGACATAGCAGTTGTTACAGGCGACATGAAGTCTGTCGTGTCATTTTTTTGTACGCATTTTGCGTAATTTTTAGGGTGCTAAATTTTTTTTTTTTTTTTTTAAATTTTTTTTTGCCCGTCCAAAATAGCCCCTGTCGGCCAATTGCCCGTCCACTTGGACGGGTGTCTGGCTAACCCTATGAGTTCAGCCACAACGAAGATTATTTCATCCCATGTTAAATGGTTCAAGGGCGGTGAGTTATAATGCAGAATATGCCCAAGGAATTAGGACTTACATCCTCAAACCCCAAGGTTAAAGTCAGATTGGACAATGATTGAAGTCATCTCCGCAGGTCTGTTGCCACACAGGTCTGTAGCCACACTGGTCTGTAGCCACACAGGTCTGTAGCCACACAAGTCTGTAGCCACACATGTGCAGCGGCAAGTTTCACACAGAACGAACAATATCCTGTATTGTTTATAATGTCTGGAGTCAGATAGACATTGGATTTATTCAGACATACACTGACAGAAGACAAAACTGAATTTGATTTTTAATTCAATTTATTAACCACAGGTGAGTACAAGGCAAAACATATATAAGAGCATTAGTAAGCTTGCAGCAAAATACAGCCTCTGTAAATACAATTATTTTAAATTATCATGCATATTTTTGTACATATTATAGCTTATGTCAATATGTACAAAAGAGGCCCAGCAACTTTTACTAGTTTAGCTAACATGGAAAGTAGCAAAAAGCTATGCTTAAAATAAACTGTACATGTTTATTGTGCAGGGTATATCATATTATTACAGACTGCATGCTTCATAAATCATGATAAAAATATATGAATTTCATCTTAAAGATTCCTTCCAATCGGATACTTTTCCGTTTGACCATTCCCGAGACAAACTTTTATTGTAGTGGGGCATTCAAAATTTTGATCGGGCAGAGAGGAAAGATTGACATTAGTCATGCCAAAGCAGCTTGATGAAACGAAAGACTAATACAAAATGTTTATACTATGGGCTATTTTTTGGGAGTTCACTGGAAGAGTGCATTGACTGATTATTTACACAAACGATCGCTTGATTGATTCATTGATATCTTGCGCCGGTTTCAAGATTATTTGACTTACATGGTGGCATTGCAGGTTTAGAGGGAGAGGAAACCAGGAAACCACATACAATGCAATATGCTGTATAGATTCAATATTTAGGCCAGGATCAAGTTTTTTTTTACTAACTGGTATATGACAGAGTTGCCATAGAGCCGGGCCTGGAGGACCATAGACGGTCGCCCAATAACTGCCCCATAGGGTGATAGTCTGAGTAAGATTCGAACTTGGGACCCATCAATGGGAAGCCTGTGCCAGAGTGAGCCACCAAAGCCCCTGTATAGATTTGACATTCTGCACAACGCACCACTTGAAATTAGGTTCAAAGATATCTGATTACACAATTTGGGACGTACGTAAGGGTGTGTGGGTCCACTTGGTGGTGGGGGTCAATGCCTGTTGACATTTTTTTTACTAAGAACGCTTATAACTGCCATTGATTGATTGATTGATTGATGTTTTACTGTGCACTCAAGATTATTCCACTTATGGCGTAGTAGTCGGGTTAAGTCATATTGAAGGTTTGTGTTTCTATGACAACAAAGTTAACTCTTTTAGAAAAGTTTTGGAAAGGTAAGAAACGGCCTTTGGCAAAATTCAATTTAGAAGTTGATTTTGAACTGTTTTCTCGTAGCAAATTCGTTGCGATTGGATGTTGAATATATCCCATAAGACATTGTGTATTTTTATATGTATATCCGCAGCTAGGTGTAGGAGATGAATAAGGAATGAATGCAAGCTAACGTTAGATTAAATTTCATAATGTTGTTGTTTAGTTGAATGATTACAAGTTACATGTTCAGTTGAACTTCAGGCTGAACTCTCAAACCCAAGGTTCGTGGATTGATTGATTGGTGTTTTACGCCGCGCTTAAGATTATTTCACTTCCGTGGATTGAAATGGCCATATTTGGTGCGAGAGGTAAATATCTTACCTTTAGGAAAAGGATGACTTTAGGAAAAGAGTATTGATCCTATTTTTTTGTTGTACTGTGTAGTCTTAATCCTGCTTAAGAGTTTAAGAGAGTCTAAACACAAGACCTGTGGAATCGGAGAACGACAACCCTGACTGAAGTTAACAGGGGTTGTGTTACTCTATAAAGCGTTCCATTTAAAATGCATTAAGGGATTCTGTTAAAACCACAGGATCTGCCATTAACCATTGTTCATTGTAGAAAGCTTTTAAGGAATCTAAATACAGGCCGAGCAAAAGTTGAGATCTGAGACAGTTTCGAAGACATAGATTTTCTTATTTAAACTGCTTTTAAATAAATCAAGTGATTAGAAAAAACCCAGACCCTTTTGACATTAACATTTGATTGGTTGATTGATTGATTGATTGATGTTTTAAGCTGCACTCAAGATTATTTCACTTATATGGCGGTGTTGCCAGGTTTAGTGGGCGAGGAAACAGGGCTGTTTGCCTGGCAACTCTTCCACATACTGCGATCAAGAGAAAAATCCACTTAGAAATTTTCCAAGTATTATTTGGTCCGAGAATATTTTCGAAGCGTAGTCCAATGCTCTAGATAGTTGATGAACATCAAAAAAATAATTTGGCAAGACATACTAAATAAGGACAATAAAAAGATTTCTGCAAGAGTCTAAAGACAGTTTAACCGGTTAAAAGATCAACAAATGATTGACACAGAATTGACCGAAATGTACATCAATAACATATCTAGCTTAGAAATAAAAATTCATTAAAACTTATAAAACATAACTAATGCTGTAAAAAGGATAAGGCACAAAAGGAAACATAAAATTTGAAAGACGGATAAATATTGATCATAAAAAATCATAAAAGTTTGAAATTAACATAAAATATGCTGACAATTAAAAAGTTAAAATCATGCTATAATTTTCTGATTGAAATACGTCTACAAATTTCACAACAGAATAGATACTAAATAAGCAAACAATAAACAAGATAATTGTAGAGTATTTTAAAAACATTGATTTTTCTCAGTGATGATGATTTTTTGTGCTACTAAGAGATGATTGCTAGTATAACGAATGTTTCTTTTTTTTTTGTTGAGGTTTGTGACGTTTGTAAAGTAATGCACAGCTGACATTGATTGATTGATTGGTGTTTTACAGCGTACTCACTGATTATTATACCAGGCGTTGCAATTTGTGGGGAATGAGGAAAAAACAAAAAATATGGGAAGAGAGACCTGGATTGCCAAATCTAAGATTAATATCAACTGTTTGTTTACTGGCATATTATAAAAATTCCCCAAAAATTTGCCAGAAACCAATAAAAACAAAACTCCTGCATGTTGTTGATGCATTGATTGTAACATTTCAACAGTTATATCAAGTCTGTAAATTTCATGTTGATTGAAAAAAATATTTAAGTTACGATTGAAGAAAATAATAAATTTTTTTTATCAAGTTTGACAGAAATAATTCAAGTTTAAATTTGCATGTTAGAGCCGACCAATCAAAAGGCTTGTTGTATGATTTGGTATGCATCGCAAATCAAACCGTCTGTTTGATGCCAAAATCAAGAATATTTCTGAGTACAGATCTTGTGAACTATATGAAATATGTATGTAACTGTAACAAGTTTTATAACCCAGAATTCCATGTGATTGTTCGCCAGACCAAATTTCTCGATGACAGCCGTTTGTAAGCAGGCTTGGATGATGGATGTTTAATATGCTTATGAGTAGGTTTGTCCGAGAGGCTTGTTTACATTTATCAGCCGTCACATCAATACAGACTGAGTTAATCACTTGATGTTGGTCTTGGGAGGGTTATGGATCATCGAAAAGCCTGATGGATGACTGGACTGGGGTTTACAGAGCCGACCTCGCTCGGACAAACTATTTCACGCTAGTTTCAATGTTGTCAGACAGGTCAGAGGAAGATTATCAGTTCTTCGCACCAGCGGTTTTCCCCAACTACATAATGAAATGGACAGTGGAATTAGCTTTGTCGATGTCACCATAGCGAAGATTAGTAATGGACTACAAAATCATATTGTCCACTATATAATGCTTGCAATGGTACATCATATAGAGACCAACCAAAATGTTCATGAAAGTGAACAGTTTTTCTTTGATAACAGAAGGAGGGGGGGGGGGTCTTTTCTTTCAAACCAATGGCCTGCCTTTCTATCCAGTAATATATCTTTCCCGAGTCTATGTTATATATTTAATAGTCTGGTACAAAAAGAGACCAAACGTTTCCCGATGAAGAAACGAGGGGAGCCTCTCTTATTCCATACTGGTGACCTGCCATACTATGAGATGACTTCGATCCGTTTTGTTCACTGCGTTTTTCTTGTCCTCTTCATCAGGCAGTAATCTTTCTTCATCGTCCCCGTCACCTACAAAACCAATTGATTCATTGATTGATTGAATAAAAAGTAGAACATAAACAGAACATAAGTTATTCATCATGAAATCACGTCCATTGTCTAACTGTCAGTCAGAGCTGCTAAAATACGTCATGAATGGGCCAAAAAACTATTTGAAAAATGAGCTCAAATAAAATGAATATTTCATTTTGGGTTTTTTTTTTTGTTGTTGTTATTTCTGCTATTTACGTCTATGTGGAATTGTGGGTAGTTTACAATTTTCAATTGAGTTTCAATTTTAATGAAACTATAAAAATTTAACAAAGGGGGAATCAATAAAAAACACAAAACCATTGGGAATGAAACTTTGATTTCAAAGCATTATCTTCATTAAAGGCACACTTGCCGCCGTAGCCTGTTTAAATTTGCTAAGAAAACCAATTTACATGAGCTTACTACGACTAATACCACTAAACTTAAACATAGGACACATAAAGCATGTCTAGTTAGCTTTAGACTGTAAAAATGGGGTGAAAAACAAACGAAGAATCGAAGCCTGATTACAACAACAACGATCAGTGTCGGTCAACTTTCGTGTTGGATTACCCTCCTTTCAGGCCTTTGTATCTGTGGTTTACACTCAAACAATTACCAGCAGGCTTTTCCAGTCGCTGTTAACCGATCGTCAGTCTGTATTTCTCAGATAAATAGGCCTACGTAAAATTACACTGTGCCGTTAGTTCACTCACTCGACTGAAACATAAAATCGCCAATAGGGGGCAGATCGGTTTGTTTACGTTCCGGGTACGTAACAATTCAAATTTTCAAATTCAAATTAAAAATACAAAGTGACGTCCAAACTTTTAAATTTTGGTAAAAATAGAAAGTTCCAAACTTATATTGTCTGGGAAAAATACAGAATACGGTCTTTCTTTTTTAATGTAAACAATATTCCTGATTTTCGCGGCAAGTGTGCCTTTAACAATCTTTGTAAAACAAACTCTTGCTAAAATGTCTAATTTGTTCAATAAGATATTAATACGGAGTGTGTTTGTGAATTCATTCCCTCCACACAAAACTGTTGAGCAGTATTTTTTTTTTACGAATCAATATACATTTTTGTTGGCGTTTATTGTACACCCCGGAAACCTCCCTGAGGCTATCATTCATTGCATGGAAAAGTCCCTAATGAGTGGGACACGTTAACAATTTATTGATGAACTTCTCTCTAATTGCTGTTCCAAAAGGAAGTTAAGAGAAAAAGCTTTTGGGTTGAATAAGACACAAATTATAGCATGACTGATATTAAAAACCCAGTTTTCAAGGGTCTAATACCCCAGTTTTATAAACAAAACTGGATGACAATGCTCTAAGAATGAAAAGCTCGGCTTTATATAGAATTTATTGACAAGGCTCCACTATGAACTTCATAATTAGAAGGGATGTCCGTAATGCACAAAGAGACAGCTATCAAAATCACGATTTTTTTTTCGAGAGCTCAGATGGTCTATTATTCTCTGTTAAAAATGTTCAAAGCAAAGCCAATTTTGATGAACAGAGACACGGACCGTATTTCAAGTATTGGAATGTTCTCTCAGATTTCCGTTTTTGTTACTTCTCAAGATTACATGTACTTTACCAGAAGTCTGTTCATAGACTTCTGACTTTACCAAGGTAAATTTGTAAGCATTCTATTGAAGAAAAGCTCAGAATTTGCATTATTCTACAAACGATTAAAGCATTTCGAACACTGTTTCGGCTCGTATAGGCCACATACTGTATGGATTTTCCTCATTCCAAATCATATCATTCAGTTTTTCGATGGCCTTCAAAGCCTCTTTCTGTTGTGACAATCAGAAATTATGAAAAAATGCCCATTTTGGCAGCTCATGCCACTTTAAAGACACATACACTCGTCGCTAAAAATGCAGATCTCGTGGGGTTGGGCTTCATTTTTACAGTTTTGTATATAACTGGACTTATATAATTATAAAACTGGCAATGCCGCCATATAAATGAAATAGTCTCTAACGCGGCATAAAACACCAAACAACCAACCATCAATATATAATTACCCAATGTTATATTGTTGTAGTTTTACTTATAGTAAGCTTGTATACATGTAAGTAATTTTCTTTAAAGAGGTTTAGGAGGAGAGTCACAGAAAAACGATAAATTCAGATTGAAATAAATTGTTCAAACTGAATCTTCCACCAATGGGTCGTGGGTTCGAATCCCAATCAGTAAAAAAAAATTGGAGAATGACCTGACTGGTTTTTCACTCGAACGACCTATGTGGGATGGTTGCCAGTTACCACCGGAAGGTCGTGGGTTTCCTCCGGGTATAGAGCCTGGTTTCCTCCCACAATAAAACTGGCAACGCTGCCATATAAGTGAAATAATCTTCAGTGTGGTGTAAAACATCAATCAAACTGATGCAAATTTTGATTAACGATCGAAGGGACCTACTTTCAAGATTTTTTTTCAAATTTGAAGGATTTGAATTCTTGTACATTCTATAAACACAAAGAATAACTGAATTTCATTTAAATACACAGTATCTCAATTTTGGTCAAAATTGTGTCACTGTAATGTTTAACAAGATTGTAAATTTGATTATTGAGAATAACATCAAAAGACAAAAAAAAACAAAAAACCATTGTATCACCTTTGACACTTTCCCTACTACATGTAACATTGAAAATCATTGCATCAAAATCTCGTAACAATGCACTGCTGAACATTGTTCCGCACATGGAGTATTGTGTCAAATTCAGACGTATGCATTCTAACGCACAAGGATGTATTGATTGACAACAAAATAAAAATTTATTGGTGATTTAAACAAACAAACATGCGCTCGACTACACGTCATTATAAAGATAGCAACAAAGTGACGTCACTATCACAGACGAAGAAGACTGCTGAGCACGATGACATCATCACCTCATAAAAGAGTTCAGTTGGCTCATTTAACTGACGGATTGATATTTTACTACGCACTCAATATTTTCACTTATATGGCGGCATTGTCAGGTATAGTGGGGGAGGAAACCCCCGACCTTTAGCAAGTACCTGACAGCTCTTCCATTCCACATACGGCGATCGAGTGAAAAAAGATCAACTCAGAAATTTTTCAGTTTTATTTGGTCTGAGTGGGATTTGAACCCGTGGCGCATCGATAGAAGGCCTCTGCCGCACTGAGGAACAATCACTCTAACTGACTGAGCCACCAATTCCCCCTGATCTAACTGCCTTTCATACATAGTAGCGGTTCGATCCAAGTTTAACAAGCCCACATTCAAATCCTGCCTGAACTACTCCAAATGGGTGGAGTCCTCGTTGATTTGAGCTAAAATAAAAACAGCTTTAAAGATACATTTAAAGAGTGATAGAAAACATTTCTTTTATATTACTTACCGATTCTAAAATCTATGTACCCTTCTCCACCGGAAATGACTAGTTTAGTTTGGGTAGACGGAGCAGGTGTGGCTTCAAGCAGTTTGGGTTTGGATACGGTCGGAGAGACAATCTGGTCTGTGGCAGCACTCATACCCTTCGAAGGGGCACCTGGACAAAACATAACATTATTGGTTATTATCATATAACTGGAGTGAGTGTTGCAATTTCATTGGTCAATAGCCGGTCACAGGACAGTTAATATTATGTTTTATTATATAACTGGAGTGAGTGCTGCAATTTCATTGGTCAATAGACGGTCACATGACAGTTAATATTATCTCACACTGCATAACTTGCTGGTTAATATAAGATTTGACGTCACATTCTTTTTGTTGCGCAACATAATTTATTTTTAGTGTAGCTTGATCACTATGATGTCGTTCCGATGACATCAGGGGGCTGTTTCTCGACACCGACGTAACTTAACGCCATGGCAACATATACCTTTAATATTAAGTTACGACTAGGCGCAAAGTTACGACGGGCGTAAATGCCTTGAGAAACAGCCGTCATATTTGAACGTTAAAACGTAATCCACATGACATAATTTATCCCTTTGAATTGGTAATGCCTAAGTACTATGTTATGTGAATTATGTAAATATAACATCTGTCTGAAATACTGTGAAGGTTTTAAATAAATATATGTATATACGCGACATCAACCAATATAACATTTCCAGGTCATTATAACATCATATTAACTGGGAGGAGAGTCAATAATTCTATAATATTACATTTAGAAAAAACTGTTTGAGGCAGAAATACACCACATTAACAATAAATATATATTCACAAACAAATCCACAAACATCTCTCATGGAGATAAAGTTAGAAAAGGGTGGGCTGCAAAAAATTGAAACTTTTTTTTCATAAATTCTGATTTTGAGTTTGAAATAATTTGAAAAACTTACGTGCTGATGTAAAATAAACAACATTGGTACAGCAAGTAACCCCACACAAACTGATTGATTGATTGATGTTTTAAGCTGCACTCAAGATTATTTCACTTATATGGTGGCGTTTCTAGGTTTAGTGGGGGAGGAAACTGGGCTCATTGCCTGGAGGAAACACCCCTGACCTTCAGCGAGTACCTGGCATCTCTTCCACATACGCGATTGAGTGAAAAATCCTCTCAGAAATGTTTCATTTTATATTTTGGTCTAGTTGTGATTTGAATGTGCACCGCAATCGATATGGAAGGTCTGTGTGGGATTGAGGGACGATCCACTGGATCACGGAGACACTCTTAAATACATTGGAAGCATACATCCTTGGGATTTGTATCGACAGAAAGCTCTTATTTTGTACTAAAATGATGAACAATTATCTTATTCTGTTGAACGGAAATGTCCCTATAAGTGGCAGCTGATATCAATTTAAACAAGAACTACTTTGTACAAGATAACCTTGTCAAAAAAAATTGTTTTTAAACTTTGCCCTAAATTTGACGCTAGTTGACAAACTGGCACCCAGTGATAGCGGCCGTACAATGTGGTGCCAATAAATAAAATTGGCTATTTGAAATTAAGACAAATTTCTTTTTGATACATGTTCTCTTTAATAGTCAAACTCTCAACAAAAAGCAGTGTTGGGCAGGTGGGACTCAAATTATCAACCAGAACATGAAGGTTGGGGGGGGGGGGGGTGGGGGCTGAAATTATCAACAAGAACATGAAGGTGGGGGAGGAAGGGGCTCAAATATCAATAAGAACATGAAGGTGGGGGGAGGGGGGGACTCAAATTATCAACAAGAACATGGTGCTGGGGGAGGTGACTCAAATTATCAACAAGAACATGGTGGTGGGGGAGGTGACTCAAATTATCAACAAGAACATGAAGGCGGGGGGATGGGGGGACTCAAATTATCAACAAGAACATGAAGGTGGGGGGATGGGGGGACTCAAATTATCAACAAGAACATGGTGCTGTGGGAGGGGACTCAAATTATCAACAAGAACATGGTGCTGTGGGAGGGGACTCAAATTATCAACAAGAACATGGTGGTGGGGGAGGGGACTCAAATTATCAACAAAAACATGGTGATGGGGGAGGGGGCTCAAATTATCAACAAGAACATGGTGGTGGGGGAGGTGACTCAAATTATCAACAAGAACATGGTGGTGGGGGAGGGGGACTCAAATTATCAACAAGAACATGGTGGCGGGGGAGGCGACTCAAATTATCAACAAGAACATGGTGGTGGGGGAGGGGACTCAAAGTATCAACAAGAACATGGTGGTGGGGGAGGGGGGCTCAAAGTATCAACAAGAACATGGTGGTGGGGGAGGGGGCTCAAAGTATCAACAAGAACATGGTGATGGGGGAGGCGACTCAAATTATCAACAAGAACATGGTGGTGGGGGAGGGGACTCAAATTATCAACAAGAACATGGTGATGGGGGAGGGGGACTCAAAAGTATCAACAAGAACATGGTGATGGGGGAGGGGACTCAAATTATCAACAAGAACATGGTGGTGGGGGGGGGCTCAAATTATCAACAAGAACATGGTGGTGGGGGAGGGGGACTCAAAGTATCAACAAGAACATGGTGGTGGGGGAAAGGGCTCAAATTATCAACAAGAACATGGTGGTGGGGGAAAGGGCTCAAATTATCAACAAGAACATGGTGGTGTGGGAGGTGACTCAAATTATCAACAAGAACATGGTGGTGGGGGAGGTGACTCAAATTATCAACAAGAACATGGTGCTGTGGGAGGCAACTCAAAGTATCAACAAGAACATGGTGGTGGGGGAGGCGACTCAAAGTATCAACAAGAACATGGTGGTGGGGGAGGGGGGCTCAAAGTATCAACAAGAACATGGTGGTGGGGGAGGCGACTCAAAGTATCAACAAGAACATGGTGGTGGGGGAGGGGACTCAAATTATCAACAAGAACATGGTGCTGTGGGAGGGGACTCAAAGTATCAACAAGAACATGGTGGCGGGGGAGGCGACTCAAATTATCAACAAGAACATGGTGGCGGGGGAGGCAACTCAAATTATCAACAAGAACATGGTGGTGGGGATGGTTTCATTTTATTATGACAACATATATCTTCAATATTACATTTTGACCAGGCGCAAGGCTAAATAGGGTGTAAATGTGTTGAGAAACAGCCCCCAGTGTATATGGGTTTGTGTAACCATTGGTCATTAGGCTGTGGAACATGTTCGTACCAGACTGACAGAAACAGTCACCTCTAACCACCCCCAGTGTATATGGGTTTGTGTAACCATTGGTCATTAGGCTCTGGAACATGTTGGTACCAGACTGTCAGAAACAGTCACCTCTAACCACCCCCAGTGTATATGGGTTTGTGTAACCATTGGTCATTAGGCTCTGGAACATGTTGGTACCAGACTGTCAGAAACAGTCACCTCTAACCACCCCCAGTGTATATGGGTTTGTGTAACCATTGGTCATTAAGCTGTGAAACATGTTGGTACCAGACTGACAGAAACAGTCACCTCTAACCACCTCCAGTGTATATGGGTTTGTGTAACCATTGGTCATTAGGCTGTGGAACATGTTGGTACCAGACTGACAGAAACAGTCACCTCTAACCACCCCCAGTGTATATGGGTTTGTGTAACCATTGGTCATTAGGCTGTGGAACATGTTGGTACCAGACTGACAGAAACAGTCACCTCTAACCACCTCCAGTGTATATGGGTTTGTGTAACCATTGGTCATTAGGCTGTGGAACATGTTGGTACCAGACTGTCAGAAACAGTCACCTCTAACCACCCCCAGTGTATATGGGTTTGTGTAACCATTGGTCATTAGGCTGTGGAACATGTTGGTACCAGACTGTCAGAAACAGTCACCTCTAACCACCCCCAGTGTATATGGGTTTGTGTAACCATTGGTCATTAGGCTGTGGAACATGTTGGTACCAGACTGTCAGAAACAGTCACCTCTAACCACCCCCAGTGTATATGGGTTTGTGTAACCATTGGTCATTAGGCTGTGGAACATGTTGGTACCAGACTGTCAGAAACAGTCACCTCTAACCACCCCCAGTGTATATGGGTTTGTGTAACCATTGGTCATTAGGCTGTGGAACATGTTGGTACCAGACTGTCAGAAACATCCCCCCCCCACCCCAGTGTATATGGGTTTGTGTAACCATTGGTCATTTGGCTCTAGAACATGTTGGTACCAGACTGTCAGAAACACCCCCCCCCCCACCCCAGTGTATATGGGTTTGTGTAACCATTGGTCATTAGGCTGTAGAACATGTTGGTACCAGACTGTCAGAAACATCCCCCCCCACCCCAGTGTATATGGGTTTGTGTAACCATTGGTCATTAGACTGTAGAACATGTTGGTACCAGACTGTCAGAAACATCCCCCCCCCCCACCCCAGTGTATATGGGTTTGTGTAACCATTGGTCATTAGGCTCTGGAACATGTTGGTACCAGACTTTCAGAAACATCCCCCCCCCCACCCCAGTGTATATGGGTTTGTGTAACCATTGGTCATTAGGCTCTGGAACATGTTGGTACCAGACTGTCAGAAACAGTCACCTCTAACCACCCCCAGTGTACATGGGTTTGTGTAACCATTGGTCATTAGGCTGTGGAACATGTTGGTACCAGACTGTCAGAAACATCCCCCCCCCCCCAACCCAGTGTATATGGGTTTGTGTAACCATTGGTCATTAGGCTGTGGAACATGTTGGTACCAGACTGTCAGAAACAGTCACCTCTAACCACCCCCAGTGTATATGGGTTTGTGTAACCATTGGTCATTAGGCTCTGGAACATGTTGGTACCAGACTGTCAGAAACAGTCACCTCTAACCACCCCAGTGTACATGGGTTTGTGTAACCATTGGTCATTAGGCTGTGGAACATGTTGGTACCAGACTGTCAGAAACAGTCACCTCTAACCTCCCTCCACCCCCAGTGAATATAGGTTTGTGTAACCATTGGTCATTAGGCTGTGAAACATGTTGGTACCAGACTGTCAGAAACAGTCACCTCTAACCACCCCCAGTGTATATGGGTTTGTGTAACCATTGGTCATTAGGCTGTGGAACATGTTGGTACCAGACTGTCAGAAACAGTCACCTCTAACCCCCCTAATGAAACTCTTACCCAATCATATGGTTATCTACACATGTGGTAACAGCAAGTTGAGACAAGACCAAAATTGTTTTTCCATCAGACACTGTTGTATTCCGTTTATGGATTCAGGTCATGCTGCCATTTTGTTTCGCTCTCTAACAGTAATTTCCTAACAACATTTATTCCCCGTCTCGCTCTGTGGTTTACCATCAATCAATGTCCACTTTTTTCAACACTGTTTCTCTTGTCTATCACTAGGGAATTCTAGAGTTCTCTAGCTTTTTGTTACCATTTTTTTATTTTAGCGTCTTTAACATAGCAGTCAGCCTTAGATTGTGCTTGTTTTGTTGGGTTTTTTTCGATCAGAAATAATGCTATCTCGGGAATTGGAAATGATAAGACAAGGCAAGAAAGTTACTTTGGCAATAGCTTTTAAAAGGTTTTCTTCAATAGCTTCAAAAGCATCCATCAATTCGGTTTATTTTTTCACTTTGTTATTGTAAAGGAATTATTCATAGATATAATAATGGAGTTGTCACTAAGTATATGACCTATAGAGAATAGCTTTAAATGAACCTGTTTGCTTTTAAAGCTTAATGTTTAATGGCCCATTTAAACAATAAATGCCAAGTTCTTTCTGAATATATAGCGGTGATTCGTATCTGTAAATTGATTAAAGATGTATTTAAAACATAATGTTGAAAAAAAAAAGAGCTTCCTAGAAGGTCCCAGGGTGTAAGAGAAAAAGCAGGTCGAAATTATGCATATCCTACGCCAGCAATCGGGAATATTTTCGTATTTGACGTCATACTTGACATTTCAACCAATCATGAAGACGTCCTGACCCAACGTTGGTTGTGTTGTATGACGTCGCAACAATGATAATGTAACTATCAGATGTCAACTGACGCCACGGCACTAAGCTTATTAATATTAATTTCCGTGTAGAGGTTGTAGGGGGAAAAGGAATGCTTTGAATTTTGTAGATTCTATACCAGAATCCACAGCGCATCGATGGAAGGTCTGTGTGGCACTGAGGGGCAATCACTCTAACCCGTTGGACCAACGAGGCCCTCTAGAGCAACCAGAAGTTACTATGACTGGATGAAAACACCAACCATCAATTAGTATCCATCAATCAGACCATATAAAATTTAAAAAAATTAAAAAAATATTATATTTTTTGGCCAAACCAATTGCCTTACAGAAGACGTTGTAAGGCAATTGAATAAGAATAAAAGAGAAACCAAATTGATGAGAACAAATATAACATTGATAAGCCTAAAAAAATCTAAAGCTGTCAAATCCATTCATTTTTACTGCATAAAAATACTAATCATGATTTTAAATAGCCCCAAATTTTTTTTTTTTTCAAAAATTCTGATTTTCAAGAGAAAATCTCAACAATGAATGATGAATGTAGTGCTCTATTTTAGAATGATTGGAGAGAAGAAAATTGGGTGTTGAGGGAGGATGTTCAAAGAGTGAATAGCCAAGTAATGTGCTGATCTGGGGTCATGACCTCTGGGAACCAGTCTATCAGGGGACTGATGGCAATTCTCTCATTCTCACTGCCATATCTCTAGGCGTTACAGACAACTCATTCAGACGATGTCGCCAACAGAAAGCTGATTTGATGGGGGATACCTATGCATAAAGGACATTAATAGAGGCTCTCACTTTGAGAGAATAATCTAATATTGCACCAGTCTCCATATTTATCACTTCCATTTCTATAACCGCTTTCTCGCAGACTTGTCCTAATGGGCCCTGTCTCTTATATCAAACAGCTTCTCTCTTCACAAAGATTTTGTTCAAGGCTTCGGTTTTCTGTCGCATTACACTCAACTAACTTTTATTGATATTTCACTTTGGCTAAGACTTCTACAGAACGTGACGCCCACTTAAAATACAGAAAGTCATTGATGTCATTAGAGAGACACTAGTCCATTACCAGGAACTGGTATTGGGTAAATCTTGTCTTAATCGGCTTCGATGAACATTCAAATGTTACAATAGGCCTATTCTCTTTATTTTGGAGATTACAATTGCTTGAAGAACGACCGATTTTATGTTTATGTGACGACTGAATTGAGAAAATGTAATGATAAAAAAATATATATCTAAAAGGGAAACTAAACTAAACTTAATTTTGACTTGTACAAAATACGAAAAGGTTTGTAAAAAATTGTATTGATACAGCTGCACTAAATAATGTAGATGTTGTAGCATATACAAATTTAGAAGAATTCTGTTATAAAATAAATTAAATTCTGTGAGTATTGATATAAAAAAACCATTCAAAACTTAAAGGCTCACTTGCCGCCAGAGCCTGTTGGACATTACACAATACAGCTAAAACCACTAAAATTGACCATAGGACACATAAAGCATGTCCAGTTAGGTTTAGAATGTATAAATGGGGGTGGAAAACAAACGAAGAATTGAAGCCCTATTACATCAACAATGATCAGCGTCGTTCAACTCGAGTGTTGGATTACCCTAATTTCAAACCTTTTTATCTGTGGTTTACACTAAAAAATTGAGTAGCAAGCATATAGTGCTGGCGATAGATGCCATACTCTGGGATGTGGGTTCGTCGGGCGTCACCCAAAAATAAGTAGAGGAATTTCTACCATATTTTCAAGAAAGTGTAATCCCAAAAAAACGAGAATACTAAAAAAATTACCGGCAAGCTTTTTGAGTCTCTCTTACCCAATGGTCAGTCTGTATTTCTCAGATACAGAACGTAAAATTATACTGCGCCGTAAGATCACTCACACGACTCAAACATTAGGGCTCTTGTGCGCATGTTTAGGCTCAGGGTTTGTTTACACTACGGGTACCTGAAAATCAGATTTTCAATGTCAAATAAAAAATACTAAATGATACCAAAACTTTCATTTTTGGGTAAAATTAGAAAGTTCCTAACTTCTTCTGTCTGGGAAAAATATAAAAAAAACGCCCACTGCTTTTTATGTAAACTGTATTCTGGATTTTCACGGCGAGTGTGCATTTAAATATTTTGTATTACCCCAGATTAATGTAGCTCACTCATGTACGAAACAGAGATTTTCTGAATTCAGCTGCATGCTTGGCATTGCTCATAATTAGCAATCGGTTGAATTGTGGACAGAAGTGTAGTAAGATTGATATAACTGGGTGTAGTTCATCGAGACGGGTGAGATATTAGTAGAGACAACCCCCATGGAAACATCACTCACAGACGGGTGAGATATTAGTAGAGACAACCCCCATGGAATCATCATTCATCTGGAACTAGATCAATATCCCTAGATGATGACAGATCTCCAGAAACGGTTATCACTGTATCGCTCTCATTATTGTGTTATCGGAGAGCATAAACCAAAATAACTGACCCCTTCTTCGGAGTTGAAATGAAATCGGCAGCCTCTACTGAAGGAACAAATGGCAAATCCCACAAATTTAGATAATTTTTTCTAATAACATTTTAAGATAATTGTAGCATTTTTTCATTAAGATTTCATTTCTTTTCATTTTATTTCATTATATTCGCCTTTGAGAAAAACATAATTTGAGTTAATAAATGATACAGACAGCGGAAATAAAGTTTTTCTAATAACATTTTAAGATAATTGTAGCATTTTTTCATTAAGATTTCATTTTATTTCATTATATTCACCTTTGAGAAAAACATAATTTGGGTGAATAAATAATACAGACAGCGGAAATAAAGTTAGCTTTGGGTTGATAAAATTAATATTATTTTTCAGGATACTATTACAATAAATGCATATAAGGTTAAATTATAAGGAAATAAGGAAAAACCGTATAAAAGTATTAGTATAAACTAAAACCCACCCAGACCAAATAAATTGAAAAAATTCTGAGAGGGGTTTTCACTTGATCAATGTGTAAAGAAGAGTTGCGGCATACTCGGGGGTTTCCTAAGAGCACAAACCCTGGTTTCCTCCCCCACTAAATCTTGAATGCGAGTGAAACATCAATTCATCAATCAATCAAATACCTAAGCAAACTGGGTTGATTGATGTTTTATGTTGCACTGAAGATTATTGGCAACCCCTCCCAAAAAGCAATTGGGAGAAAAACCAGCTTTCTGCAATGAGTGGTATTTGAACCCGCAACCCATCGATGGAAGGCTTGTGTCTAACTGAGGAACTATTGATTAGTCAACAGAGCGGCCCCCAAAGTAAACGAGAAAGGACGAAACAGGTCAGGCTTGTACTGGTTATACAGAAACACTAGCTAGTTAATTAACCTTTATTAGATTTAGTGAAGAGGGACGCAACAAGAAATCGGTCACTGGGCGATGAACAGACTTGTTGACCTCTTGTTCAAGGTCACGTAAGAGAGAGCTTGAGACTTCAGCCAATGAATGCAACTCAAGTCGCTGTCACTTCCTAAAGCCGTTTTGAGATACACTACTTTATTCTAGACAATCCAGCAAGCGATCAAAAACTAGCCAGCCTGTTTTTGGACACCGACAGTCTATCTCATTTTCATAATGTTGTGGACGTGACTGGTTGAAGAACTGGCAAGTTCATTTCTCAATCACTGAGCTAGCATAAAATGGCTGCCTGAAGAGCTGACTGGATAGAAAAATGGACGGTTTCAGGGCAATTCTGCATCAATGCTCTATGATGTCATTTTCATATGATCGCCGTATGTGGGAGAGTTGCCAAGTACTACCCATGGCTTGGGGTTTTCCTCTGGGCAAAACCCCACTAAAACTGGCAACGCCAACATAAAAGTAGTCAGCCAACAAAAGCTGTTTTGACCATAAAGACAAAACAGTGCCAATTCTAATTTTTTTTTTTACTGGGCAGCCAAAACTTGTTTGCTTTATTCTTGCAATCTCTAGGGAAACTTCCAGGCCATATATAGGGCCGTAATCTTAATTGGCCACATTATGTATGGCCAGCCTAAATCACGGCCAACTTATTTTAGTCAGTTTCCAATGGATATTATTGACTTTAATGAGCTGATTCATTAAGCCTAGCCCAAGGTCTCTAGTCCGTTCTGACCCTCAAACAGTGAGTCTAACGGAAGAATAAAATTCAAATGGTCTATTCTTAAATCATTTACACTAAAACACAAGGAAAATCTTCTTGTGTAAAATAAACATGGAGACAAGTTTCTAATTGTGTTAAAAAGAGGTATATCATTTAGACCTTTATATCCAATCAGAAGTTGTTGTAATTCATGTAAACTAAAACTTATGATATTTCATTAAGTTGATGACAGGCAGGAGCTTGGCCGTAGTCACTCAGTAGAATTTTCTGGAACACTTTGGGATCATTTACATACATGTGCATGCGGAGACGCAACTGTAACAGTGAATCTGACAGCGCAATATCATTATTTACATTTTACATATAAAGTAAATCCGATACATATTTTTATCCTATATAATATATCAATATGTATCAGGGAAAATGCCTGTTTAGAAATAAGTTCATTTTACAAGGCTATTTAACATTTACAGTACTGAAATACAGAAGGAAATTGGGCATACTGTCCGTTTGGACACTGAGGGTTGAAGTTTATCAAGGCGCCATTTTTAACATGGTCTCGCAGCACATGTGAAAAATAACACCTGGTCTGAGAGAAGGCAGTAATCAATTGTACGTCCTTATATGGTGGCGGTTTAGTGAGGGAGGAAACAAGGCAGGGCACCACCGAGCCCCCCCCCCCCCCCCTCCCAGCTTAAGCAGCTTAACTTGGAAGAATTCAATAGATGCTGTTACCCTATACATGTACGGACGTATTAACTTTTGTTTTGAGTCCTACACAAAGAAGCTTTGGTATAGAGTAAGTGTCTATTGCACTGAAATTAACACCTCATTACATCCAATTACATGAAATCGATGAAGTAGAAAGGAGAGGCCTTTGATACGTTGGTTAATTTCCGTTTTACCAGACGTAACTTAAACCCCATCTAATGACGCTTCAACACAGACAACCGGCTAAAATTAACCGACTTTCTCAGATCTTGTATAACAGACTATATTCATCCCCCGTTCAGACTTTCCATAGATATAATTATTTTCTGTTACATTTCTTGTTACAGGCTAAATGAGTTATTCTACAAAGTGTGTTAAATGGTCTGTTGGATTTCTTTGTGCATATTTTTGTGCAACACAGCGATTCATACACCACGTGAAATGTACT
Organism: Lepidochitona cinerea; assembly: GCA_963971465.1. Lineage (NCBI taxonomy): Eukaryota > Metazoa > Mollusca > Polyplacophora > Chitonida > Tonicellidae > Lepidochitona > Lepidochitona cinerea. The sequence continues at coordinate 61,688,510 of OZ020552.1, read as the reverse complement.
TGCAAAATAAAAACCCACATTACTGGATGACTGTTTCTGTGGATCAGTAATTTATCAAGACTTATTTTTTCTCCAGAAAAGCCGGTTGTTCACAGAATGGCTTCTGAAGTTCTTTGAAAACAAATTCATTCATTGTGAGACAAATTAAATGTCTATTTCATCAGTTGTGTGTGCCAATCGTAAAACTCATATATATGAAAAATCAGATGCTTATTACATGGAAATTTGATTGATTGATTGACGTGCATTCCAGATTATTACACTTATATAGCGAGGTTGCCAGGTTTAATGGAAGGGAAACCTTCGACAAGTACTTGGCAACTCTTCCACATATGGCTTCGAGTGAAAGCTTCTGAGTGGGATTCGCACTCATGCCCTATCGATGGAAGGCATTTTGTTCCACGTCAAACTAGAATAAAAAACGCTGAGAGCAGTGGAATTCTTAAAGTGGCATGAGCTGCCAAAATTCACACTTTTTTAATAATTTCTGATCGTCACGACATTGAGGCTGTGGAGGCCATCGAAAAACTAAATGATTAGCGTCGGAATGAGGAAAATCGATACAGTATATGTCCTATACAAACCGGAATAGTGTTTGAAAAGTAAACAAAATTTAAATAACCGGGACGACCATTCATTCATTCCAAGCCTAAGTTAGTGCAAAACAATACTTTGTGGTACATGTACATTCTCGAGATTAGAAGCACTAAAAAGCTTCTTAATTATACATCCTGAGAAAAATAGCCGATAATTTCAACATTCTGTTTTTACGTCAAAATATCAACATTTTGGCAGCTCATGTCACTTTAAGACACTCCATTGAGTTCCCTATTGTCAAGACAAGTTGAGCGCTTGAAGTACCCTAAAAAACTAAAGAATTGATGTTGGAATAAAAACTATCGGTAAAGCCAGTAACCTATGCGATATGTGTGCTAATAATGGACAAAATTCAAATAGCATGAATGTAGATGTATGAATTTGTTTTAGGTTCTTTGCTGCTTATAAAAAATACATGTACTATAACATACATGCCCAAATTGGTATGAGTGGACGAACTATTAGTTAATTCTGTTTCATCAAAATTTTCACACTATTTGGGAGCTCATGTCTCTTTTAAAAACAAGCCATATACTAATTGCAATTTCCATTTCTCCAACACAATGTTTTTCATTTGGAAAATCTGAAGATAATAAATCAGAATTCCCCTGTTATTTAATGGAAGAATTCAAATTTAATGTTTAATACTGAATTTCAAGAACCCATTGGACCTTTTATTAAATGAAAGCCATAAAATAACTCATCTTTTAATACACAGTGAACTGCAAGATAATTCATTTTTTCTATCATTTCTATTTCGTTATAGGAGTTTGACATCGGCTGCTTTGAAACTAAGGGAGTAAAAAGAATAACTCTCAATGTTCTGTGGTTAAAATAATCGGATCATTGTGAGAGATTGTGTTCATGGAACTGTCACATATTTCAAATTAACCAGGCTAAACTGAAACGAACAATACTGCAAGAGTTTGAGGTGCAGCAAGACTCTTCTGGAAGATTGGAAAAGATGTTGATCAGTTCCGCAGTATAAAACTGTACTTAAGGCAATATTTCTTCCGCCCTGCAAGGATGTGGGGAATTTTGCCACACCGTTCAGATAACACGAAATAGGCAATTTTTTTGAAAATACAGCAAAAATTCAGCTTTTTGGCCATAATATCATGTCTTGTACATAGTATTTATTGAGGTCTGTATTGGGTCTTAAACCTGTTGGCCTGTCAATTAATAAATAAATTTAAAAAAATACAATAAATTATATTCTTTGATTAGCCTTATTCTTAATTTTTGGGCCAATTGTTACAACACAGAGGGTTGAAAGTTATCGATAACCCTTATTCTAAATTTTTGGGCCAATTGTTACAACACAGAGGGTTGAAAGTTATCAACCCATTATAAGATTGATTGATGATTTATGTGCACTAAAAATTATTTCACATATATTTATGAACTCTAAAACACACAATTTTGTTCAATCATTTTTGTGTACTAAAACACACCGGTACAGGGAAAATCTTTCTAATTGTGTAAAAAGAGGTATATCATTTTGACCTTTATTGTTGTAATTAACTAAAACCTATGATATTTACTATTTCACTAATACGTATCGTTGTGTGGGAGGAAACCATGCTCTTTGTCAGGAGGAAAAGCCGACCTTTGGCGAGTACCTGGTCATTTATTGAAAACCGAGCTCAATTTTGTTCAATCATTTTTGGACTGAGTAAGATTGGAATCTGTGAACCATCGATGGAAGGCCTGTGTCAGACTAAGAGACTATCGCTGTACCGAATGAGCCAAACAATATAATGCTTTTTGGATATTGACTGCCATGTTATAGTTGGCTACAGGCATGTTTAACATTCGATCCCTCAAACAAACAGAACATTGGTATTGAGAAATCAATGGTAAATGAATTTTGTAACAGTTGGTTTGCGCAGCATGCTTCTTCTCTTCAACTTCGGATCACAGCGACTTTTTTACACGGAGACCTTGTTAGCCTAACAAATCTAATAAAGCTGTAACAAGAGGACGACAAAGGGGGGTAACTCAATGTCTGGAACAGCCATGGTTCCGTAATGATTAACATCAAACCTCATATAAAACATATTACATGCCTGGTCATGTTTATTTGGCAAAGAAAAACTAGCATATGCTAATGTAACGACCATATTGAATTATAAAAAAATCTTTAAATTGATAGAAAAGGGCACTGGACTTTTAAAGGCAAACTTGTCACATTAGTCTTATGGACATTTATGATTGATTGATTGATGTTCTACACTGCACTCAATATCATTTAACGCATATGGCGGTATTGTCAGGATTAGATGGGAAAGAAAACAAGTTTTTTGCCTAAATGCTATCGTCGGTAGGCTTGTCCAATTCATCGGCCAAGGATTGATGTACGAACAATAGAGACTTCCATGTCAGCAAGCATGGAAGTGTGCAACAAAGTTGCGTCCATAAACATTGCATAGTTTTAAACAACGTTTATAAGGCAAATGCAATATATACTACATGTAAATGTAAATAGTTGATTGTTCGAGGTTTTACAAGATTCACGTTAGCCATTTTGGCCAGTTTTATTGAGCGAGGAAACTGGTCTACGCAAAATATCTGGAACAAAACACAGACCAATTACTAAGTGGTTGCCTTCTCACATTATTAACTACAACAATTGACTACTCCGTCAGTGTCATTTGTAATGTCACAAAGCGAACACGTTTTGAGTTTTAGAAAGTGTGACCTAGTTCCAACAAACAGAAAGACATAGAGCTCTTAAAGCGGCATTGACAAAAAACATCAGAGGAATTTGGTAAAAAAACGTTGAACCTGGTGAATTTTTTCTGTCCAAAAATCAATGAGGTTACCATGGCGATGAGTAAAGCGATGTTATCTAATAGAGGGGTACATTGTCAGTACAATCATTAATTGTCAATAAACAGGGCCAGTTTGAGGCGTGGATTTGAAACAAAACAGTGAAGTAGAAACGAGCAAATAACTTGCACGACAGGACGTCTAATCAATCATAGGGAATGAAAACAGAGTAGTTGGGAGTTGAAATCCTGACTAAATCCACCGCGGACCACACACACATTTATCTCACTTTATTCTACCTTACACTGACGCTAGTTGTACAAAATTGGAAGGTCAAAGTATGGCAAGATCAGAGAGCGAAGAAAAAAATACTACCAGGAACATAGGGCTGGTAACGGTAAGCATAATGCTGACGAATTACGTGCATTAAAGATCCATTAATCCTAACTCCGTCTTTTTGTTAAATTCCTTCCTGATCAGTGAGCTAAGACTTCATCGTGAATTTATCAAGATGACAACTAGTGGTTACCCAACCCTTTTTTTAGCTATGAAACAAAGGCATTGATCAAACGATTCATTAATTAATAAGACAGTGTTTTTCTTATATTAGGACGTCACAAAGATTTTGGGCCGAAGAAACTGAACTCCACGCCAAATGCATTGATTGATTGTGTTTTTATTGTCGCACTGAAGGTTATTTCACTTTTATGGGGGCGCTTCCAGATTTAATGTGGGAGGAAATCAGGCTCTTTACGCAGGGGAAACCCCTGACCTTCTGCGAATTACTGACAACGCAACCACACACATGTTAGGTGTGATGGTGTGAAAAACCCACTTAGAATTTCTTCCATTTTTCTTGGACTGGAGAAAAATCAAACTTTGAACTTGATATACTAATCAACAGGTTACTAATATTTAAATAGATTAAGGAAAATCCCTTTACGTTCAAAATTAAAATTAAACTGAAGTTCATAAATTCAAATTAAATTCTAGACATCAGCGCCACACTCAGACCGTAGCTGAAGTCAGTTATACACGGGGCAGCATTACCAAGTTTATTGGGGGGGGAGGATGCCAGGCAAATCAAAAGCCACTGATAAGAGACACACATATTTTGCTTGAGTAAAAAAAAAATCACACGAAACGGTCACTGACATACTGAGTTGATGATGTTTGCGTCACTAACACTAAGTTTAATGCATCTGTCTGTGCTATATATGAGATCAGAAAGTCAATGAAGATCATACCTCTTGCCCTAGGGAATGCAAAAGGTTAGCTAGAGAATTCTTAGAACAGTGAATTATTTAGAATTTAGTTATTTATTCCTTGATGAATAATTCAAAAGAATCACTTAAGGGGATACTGACCCGTAAAGGCAATCAGTATTACAGAGAAAACTGCATCTAGTCAGGCCAGATAGCAATTGAGATCAACTTGTGTCCTTGTATACCCAAGAGCAAGGCTTGGAAGTTTTCACCGGCCATTTATCACTAAAATTTGGTGACCATCACATATCAATTAAAATTTACCCAATGTAGATAATTACTGAGTAATCTAATCTAGTTTGTAATAGTGTATTGTGACCTTTTTTTAAAAACGAAATTCAAGGTCCCCCCCCCCCCTGCCCTGTGATGAAATGTGGTCATGTGATGAAATGGGGTCATGTGATGAAATGTTGCCCTGTGATGAAATGTGGTCATGTGATGAAATGTTGCCCTGTGATGAAATGTGGTCATGTGATGAAATGTGGTCCTGTGATGAAATGTGGTCCTGTGATGAAATGTAGTCATGTGATGAAATGTTGCCCTGTGATGAAATGTGGTCTTGTGATGAAATGTTGCCCTGTGATGAAATGTGGTCCTGTGATGAAATGTGGTCCTGTGATGAAATGTGGTCCTGTGATGAAATGTGGTCATGTGATGAAATGTGGTCCTGTGATGAAATGTGGTCCTGTGATGAAATGTGGTCCTGTGATGAAATGTTGCCCTGTGATGAAATGTGGTATTGTGATGAAATGTTGCCCTGTGATGAAATGTGGTCCTGTGATGAAATGTGGTCATGTAATGAAATGTGGTCATGTAATAAAATGTTGCCCTGTGATGAAATGTTGCCCTGTGGTGAAATATAGTCATGTGATGAAATGTGGTCCTGTGATGAAATGTGGTCCTGTGATGAAATATAGTCATGTGATGAAATGTGGTCCTGTGATGAAATGTGGTCATGTGATGAAATGTGGTCCTGTGATGAAATGTGGTCCTGTGATGAAATGTGGTCATGTGATGAAATGTGGTCCTGTGATGAAATGTGGTCCTGTGATGAAATGTGGTCATGTGATGAAATGTGGTCCTGTGATGAAATGTGGTCCTGTGATGAAATGTGGTCCTGTGATGAAATGTGGTCCTGTGATGAAATGTGGTCCTGTGATGAAATGTGGTCCTGTGATGAAATGTGGTCCTGTGATGAAATGTGGTCATGTGATGAAATATAGTCATGTGATGAAATGTGGTCCTGTGATGAAACGTGGTCATGTGATGAAAAGTGGTCATGTAATAAAATGTTGCCCTGTGATGAAATGTGGTCCTGTGATGAAATGTGGTCCTGTGATGAAATGTTGCCCTGTGATGAAATGTTGCCCTGTGATGAAATGTGGTCCTGTGATGAAATGTGGTCATGTGATGAAATGTTGCCCTGTGATGAAATGTGGTCATGTGATGAAATGTGGTCCTGTGATGAAATGTGGTCATGTGATGAAATGTTGCCCTGTGATGAAATGTGGTCCTGTGATGAAATGTGGTCCTGTGATGAAATGTTGCCCTGTGATGAAATGTTGCCCTGTGATGAAATGTGGTCCTGTGATGAAATGTGGTCATGTGATGAAATGTTGCCCTGTGATGAAATGTGGTCATGTGATGAAATGTGGTCCTGTGATGAAATGTGGTCATGTGATGAAATGTTGCCCTGTGATGAAATGTTGCCCTGTGATGAAATGTGACCATGTAATGAAATGTTGCCCTGTGGTGAAATATAGTCATGTGATGAAATGTGGTCCTGTGATGAAATGTGGTCCTGTGATGAAATGTGGTCATGTGATGAAATGTGGTCCTGTGATGAAATGTGACCAAAATGTGAGGAAATGTGGTCCTGTGGACTACATGTACTAGCAAAGCTACCCTTGACCAAATAAATTTTGCTAATAGCTAGAGGGTACATGTATGTTATACCAGAAGATGACATGCAGCTACTATGTCATGAACAACAGTAAATGTATAATAGATTACTTGTACTTTTGTAAAAATAGAAACAAGATCGAAGGTAATTGGATAATGAGCATGGAGAAAAACAGAAAAGCTTTTAAACGCCATTAAAGGAATCCATTGCTATGACTGTACAAATAGCTGTATAGCTCTGGCTTCACCTAAAAGGTTGTATTTTTGCTTCAGTTTATGAAGGCTGGAGAAACTTTGTACTCAAGATTATTTCACTTATATGGCACTCTTGCCAGGCTGTGAAGCAGAAACCGAGCCCTTTGCCCTCGGGAAATCCTTAACATACAGCGAGTACCCATTTTTGTTTGGACTGAGCGGGATTCGAACCCGTGCCCCATCACTGAAAGGCATTTGTCAGACTGAAAGACTATTACTATGCCAAGTAAGCCACCAAAGCCCCTGTTAGATATGTGTAACCAATTATTCAAACCGAAATGTCCATACAGTATTACAGAGATTATAAGTTTATAGTAAACATACATGTAGTTCATAATGGTGGTAAACATACTTTCTATATTAAAAACATATTTGATTATATCCAGCATGTTTATAATGAAATTTCTGAAAGATTGTACCAATCCATATGATTGGCTGGTTCAACATCATGTCCCTTTATATCAGTATACAACAGCCATTTAGGAAAATTAATATTTCAGTATTGTGCGTGAAAGAATAAAGCTTTAATATCGAGTGCAAACAAATGAGTTCGTCAAATAGCTGGTTTGTTTGATAAGGCTTTTTCCTGAATAACGCAAGTGTGGATTTACTCAGGGAGATTAAGGTTGTTTGGAACAGTGAATGTTTACTGATTTGGTACCAGCTAACATCGAAATTCCAAGGCACAAAAGCTATCAGACTAAATCAATGAGAGGGTAACCCTTTGAGATTGTCCCAGTGTTGTCCATTCTCTAATACATAGTCTAGGGATTCCAGCATTAGAAAAAAAAATATCGGCAAATCTTCTTTGGACAGAATGCTCGCCTTGTAACAATTCGCAGATGGCTCTTCCAAAACGACAACCAATCAAATCAATACTGTAAACCAAAAATAACCAATCCGTCAAAGCTGATTGGACGACTTCATAAAGAACACAGAGTGCTTTTCCCCATCAGCAAATGATAGATAATAAAAACTTGTTCAATAACGCTCGCAGGGAACTTTAATAGATTACAGAAAATATCTGTTTTTTTACGACGTCCTATGATAACACAGACAGTGATAACAAGTGTGCAATATGCCTGTACAAGATAATTGGCCGGGGGAAACTGGAATTTGTGCCAGACAGATTTCTTTGGTGTGAGATCTTTCAAACGGCTTGACGATTATTTTTATAAATCGGCCAGTTTGAAAAGTTAATTAGCAGAAGAAAACATGCCCTAAGGAGATGTGCCAGTACACGGTACAAGACAACTTTCCCAAATGCCTTGATTGAAAAAATTTATGAACCATTCAGAAGGAAATGATTTTAGTCTTGGTCGGAAGAAATATTTACTGAGTCTATACAATATCTACATGTATGAATATCTATCATATGAAACATGTACATTGCTGAAAAATATTTTTGTCAAATTTGTATACATATAAAAGCAACCTAGTACACAAGTAGCATAACTCCCATATTTGACTCATTATTTCGCCATCATCAGGAGATTTGATGGCGAAATAAAGTGCCGAAATATTGAGTCAAATATGGGTCTTACGTTTTTCGGAGTAACGCTAATTGTGTACTATGATACCCTTATCAGTGGTACAAATGGATTATAAAAGCAACCTTATTCCTACGTTTGTGAATTGACAAGAACAAAAATTGACTGATCACTTTATTGCAAAAAATTTTTTTGAGCTGGTAAGTCAACTTTAAAGTATAAAGGTCTAAATGATATACCTCTTTTTAACACAATTAGAAACTTGTCTCCGTGGTTATTTTAGACAAGAAGATTTTCCCTGTGCCCGTGTGTTTTAGTGTTCATAAATTTACAAATAATACCAGCTATAATGGCCAGCTTCCTTTTACGAGACATGTTCAGGCACCAGTAGAAAAACTTCTGTTTTGTTTTTTTCCATCTCAGAATTGTAACCCCCAAAAAACAAGACAGAAATTAATTTTGAGAGCCACAAAAAGCAATCAGCAAAGCATTAGCCAATCCAAAAGCAGCTTAAAGATGTCAGTTTCTAACTGGTTAATTAAGAGGATTACATGAGACGATTTAGATATAACGTGGATCAACTTCTTGTCATGCAATCTGTGACGTCGTTACATACGCTCTGCCGATAAGAGAATCGTCTCTAATTACCATATTGACAAGTACCATCCTAAATAAATTTGTTTTCGTCTTGGTCCCAAGACAAACGAGTTTTGAAAATGTGACACAAATGACATGTTAGAAATAAGCACTTAACCCTGTCCCATTCTGGCCGGAAACAGGTTAAAGAGAGTGTTCAACTGTCTGAGGACAGGTCCGGATTATCTGCTGAAAATATTAGCGTTCACAGCGGCAAGAGACAGTCGATAAAAGGTTAGTTGTCAACGGGACATCCTATAGACTCATACATTGGATCAATAATGACATGCTATAGACTCATACATTGTCGTGTCAACAACATGAATTACGCACAACATTCTATTATTAAATCTATCTTGTCTTTTTGGCAGATGTCTCAAAATTATACACCCGCCATTCGTTGAGACATGAACAGGCTTTGAAACTATCAGCTAAACCTAGAAGCTATAAACAAGTTTGGGGGAGGCGTGGCTACTGAGTTACGTTTGATAAATCGTTAGATACTCAATGCTCACAGGACAACACGAGTCTCCAATTGTTGGATCACGATTTTTAAATTTAAACTCCGCATAACCCCCCCCCCCCCCCCCCCTCCCAAAACAAAAATTCTGACTGGATAACCCCTCATTTATATCAAGTGGAATGTTTACAAGGTGCCAGAGCAAGTGGCCCAATAATGGTGAAATGGCCAAAATCGTTTTACAATTGACCTACAAAAACAAGTAGCTAAATCATATACCGAAGACAGCAAGCGTAATATCACTTGTTTAGAATTCTGTGGGGGAAATATGACACTTTGATTGCCTTTTCGAGGAATCTCGTAAGTCAGGATAAATTATTCGAAGTCTGTTATCATGTTGCTGCTATAGGTCTAGTGTATCAACAAAAGCCATCGTTACAGACGCAAGCATTTACAATAGCACTAGAAAGGAAAGTGTTCAAAGAGAGGCTCATATGTCAGTAGTAGTTATATACTACAATACAGAGGAAAGTACTTAAGGATAAGCCATTAGATCTACTGTAAGTCAGAGAGAGTGACCAGTTAATATCAAAGCACTTAGTACCTGGACACTGTGTATTTCCTCCGTGGTTCTCAACTGTAAACAGACATGCATTAACTCCTTAAGTAAGAGATCATCAGAAACACGTTTGCAAAAACATGCATCTTGTTCATAGGTTACTTGAACTCCCAATGAAATAGGAATAAAGCGAAATTGAAATTTTACCCCAAGGCCAGAGCTAAAGCAATTTGTTTGCCTGATAAAAGGCTTCTAAATGTATCCGTTACTGATGGATGTAAAAACTGACACCCTATTGTCATGTCTCCTTTAATAGACAGAAATATCATTCTCACCAGAAATGCCAATAGGTCTAACCCTGATGATAATGTACTGCGTTCATATATGCTTCACTCTTTAAAAGGGCACAGTGCGTATGACACAAATTAAAGATCCAAAAAATTCCAACATTTTACAGTCGTACACATATTTGGATTGATTGATTGATGTTTTACGTAGTACTCAAGAACACATACATGTATTAGGAAAGAGTTGGGATGATCACTGGTAAACTTCTTTCCCCGGACAGACCGTTATATGAATTCAATACGAATTGTAAATTCATTTGCCACTGATACTGTATGTTTACTTTTAGTTTCAGTCAGGCTAGAGTTTCTAACACAGGCTCCAGAGGGAGCTGTTGCATGCTTACAGCCTGGACGATCGCGGACGTTTAATATGTTTTTTGCCATAATTTGATAATGTAAAAATAAACTTTAGAATGTCGGTTCTTAACAGTTTATAAGATAGATGAATACAAGTAACGCTTTCACAACTCACTACAGTAGGATTCACCCCTGTAGGACCTCTGTTTACATTAACCTGAAACTGTCTGTCAGATAGTAAACAATGTACCACAGAATATGCACAAATTGTTCGGAAGTTATACATTTCTTGCTGAAATTGACCTACCACCTTTCACCAAAAGTCAATCAAGTTTTATTTATATATTAACAGAAGTTTAAGCAAAAATGTAAAAATAATTACAGAAATTGTCCCTTTAAAGTAGCATGAGCTGCTAGAATGTTGATATTTATGGTTTACTGTGTTGGTTGCCACAAATATAGAGACCCCAATTTAATTTTGGTACGCGACACATCATCTACATGTAAGCTACTTATGTCTGAAAAAATACAATGCTACATTAGTTTTAAAGATATGAGGCTGACGCAAATCCATGGCAGACAGACACCGTTAAACCAATATATACCTAAAAGCAGGCTTATAAAAAACATAACATACGGCACAGCTCGGATTTCGCTGCTAAGTTGCATGCTTTTTTTTACAAATTTGATCCAGATAGCGCAAATAACCATGTAAAAGTGGCATCAGTTGCATAAATTTTGTAAATCTTTGTATTAAAAACAAATTTTCCATTCATGGCTATTTGCGCCAAAATAAGAAGTGTTGAAACCAATAGACCATTTGCCACTTTTTCGCGCAACAATGACATGACGTTGTGGCACCAATCTTAGACCGGACAAGCCCAGCTTCCAATTAGACGTTTAGCTATATTAATTTGAGGTGCCGTTTCATGCAAGATTTTTTCGCATTACTTAATTATTTCGGACAAATACTGTCAAAATACCGGGTTTCTTTCCTAAAATATGTTGTAAAAAAGCTGAAAATTTTTAATTAAAAACAGACGGTTGCTTTGGCCATCATTGTGACGTCGCTAAATTGCGTCATTTTGAAGTTATTGGCAAATCGCCTATTCATACAGTGTACATACCCTAGGCTCAATTTTCAGGCGAACTTAAGCCTCAGTATTGTCTTGGGAATCAGATTATAAGCAGGGAACGTTGTGAATTTTGGCAGCTTATGCCCAAGGGACGACAGTTAAAAATCAAGTTATGGAGTGGAAGGGAACACGGAACGGATGGATGTGGACCGCACTGATAATACCATAATATAGCCAGACTTTCTTTTAAGTTGGGCGTATATAAAAATTAGATTCATTAAAATGAGATAATAATGGTGAAAGAAAAGAATAACCCCAAGCTTAAGACATAGTTGAACAGCAGCTAGAGAAAACAAACCAGTTGGCAGCGGAGTTAATGCAAGCCATGCTATCGATCTTTTACAAGAGTCAAATATCAAAGAGTGAATAATTCAAAACCTGACATTTACAGTTTAAAAAATTTTGCAAATGGAAATTTCAAGAGCTGTGTTCAAAGCATACACTGGATTAAATCAGTGTCATTTTTTTACCGCGACTTTCTATATAATGTGTCAAAGCTTACAAAAAGCAACGATGGCAAGATGCCAGTTGATAGAGAGTTTAACGGAAAAAAGTGCGATTGGAAGCTAAGGAATGATGGGCCAATGATAGCCTGGTAGCAAAGGGGAGCGCAGTAACAGGGATAACCACATTTTTTTTAATCCAGTTGTTTTAACGCAAAAAAAGAAGAGTTGTGTGTGATACAGCAAAGGGAAATTTAATGAGATTGAGGAGGTCTGTAGGGACGACAGCTCCAAAAATATAAAGATTAGTTAAATAAAAAGTTAAATACTCTCAACCCAAGACGCTTCCAGGTAGTTAGCATACACCATTTTAACAATTGTAGACTGGAAAATATTATGCTCTATTGACCAAACTGATTATTATATAGATCTGAAGGTATCCATAAAGGTATTGCCGATTTTTACTTTGTTTTCTATCGGAACTTTTGAAGTAGCATTTCTGAGTTGAATTTGTCAGATAGAGGGCAAAGTGCCAGTTGATTGAGGGTTTAAAGAGACGTGCTCGGAGTGATTATTGGTAAAATGTGTGCTATTCTACCATTATTTATATAAAGATGAGGATTCCAGATGGCCATTAGTAACCTTCCAGCTCCCACAGACCACTGGATAGGGAATTTTATTTGATGATTCCAAAGTCTGCTTTGTTGTTGTGAAGAATCAACGCAGTAGAGCCGTTCGTGGCTGCGCTTTTGGTCTACTTTCGGCCGTTTGTTTACTGACTGTCAGACAGAAAACAATAGCAGCACAGGATTCCCTAAACAACTCATAAAATGTACAGTTTTGGCGGAAAGTCGGCTTGCATTTCAATCAATCTTTTACCCGAGATTGATTTTTCTAATAATCTGAAGGTCAACGGAGAACCACAAGAAACTTTCAAATTTGAAAAAAGCTGTAAAAAACTGAATTGCCACAGTTGTGTAAGGTAAAGAATAATAGACCACCATTAGCCTGCTGGTTAAGGGAGTGGAGTAACAGAGTTAACCTCATTTTTTAATCGAGTCATTTTAATGGTGGAAGGAAAGAGAGCGTGATGTGATCTCAGAGGTGGAGATTTAATGAGTCTGACAGAGGTCTATGGGGACGACAGCTCTAAAAAATTAGAATCAGTTCAATAAATGAGATGATAATGGCGAAGTAAAGGCTGATGAAAGGTGAACGCTGATAAATGATGGTGTCAGTGAATAGAGGGTCGAGTTGGCTGTCAGTCACCCCATCTCACCGAGTCGCTGGAGGTTGAGTTGGCAGGGCACACGCCCCCCAACTGCCAGGTCTGCAGATCAATAACTTAGCCAATGATTGGTCCTACAGTAGTACTCAAATGCCTTCCCTTTTCCTCCGCATACATCGCCCTGTTTTTAGCATGATTATATCAGACTTGATCCTACATTCTGCAATCAATATGGGCAACTCCACTGTATAAATAGTCCACACTGACTCAAACATACACCATTTTGTCTGCAGAACACTGGCAGTTCTTATGATGACTGGACACAACAAATTAACATATGTTTGATTTAAATCTTAATTAACATAAACGACTCACAAATATGTCATTTTTATTTTTGACTAGTATACAAAACACTATTGATTGATTGATTTATTGATTGGGGGTAAAAATCACCCTGAACAGACAAGGTCATGTGTCAACTTAAGTCCCTACTTGTTTAAATTTCAATGGTAATATGAAGTGTTGAAACCAATAGGGAGCGCAAGTCTCATAAGAATTATTACGAGATTTTGTGATATCCGGTGACAGATGACGCCATTAAGAACATGTTTGATGACCTTGCAATTCCATTTGACGTATTTCGTTCCATAACGTCAGATTTAAACGTCATTTTGGAACGAAAAACGCTCAGTCAGATGCGCAATGCAGTGCCGGTGACAGGAAATTTGTGGAATTCACACGTGACTTGCGCTCCCTATAGACCATTTGCCACTTTTTTGCGCAACAATGACATGACGTTGTGGCACCAATCTTAGACCGGACAAGCCCAGTTTCCAATTAGACGTTTAGCTATATTAATTTGAGGTGCCGTTTCATGCAAGATTTTTTCGCATTACGTGATTATTTCAGACATATACTGTCAAAATACCGGGTTTCTTTCCTAAAATATGTTGTAAAAATGCTGAAAATTTTTAATTAAAAACAGACGGATGCTTTGTCCGGTCAACCACATTTGGCCATCATTGTGACGTCGCTAAATTACGTCATTTTGAAGTAATTGGCAAATCGCCAATTCATATATACCCTAGGCTCAATTTTCAGGCGAACTTAAACCTCAGTATTGTCTTGGGAATTCGATTTTAAGTAGGGAACATTGTAAATTTTGGCAGGTTATGCCACAGAGACGACAGTTAAAAATCAAGTTATGGAGCGGAACGGAACACGGAACGGATGGACGTGGACGGCACTGGTTATACCATAATATGGCCAGACTTTCTCTTTAGTCGGGCGTATATAAAAATTAGATTCATTAAAATGAGATAATAATGGTGAAAGAAAAGACTAACCCTAAGCTTAAGACATAGTTTAATAGCAGCTAGAGAAAACAAACCAGTTGGCAGAGGAGTTAATGCAAGCCATGCTATCGATCTTTTACAAGAGTCAAATATCAAAGAGTGAATAATTAAAAACCTGACATTTACAGTTTAAAAAATTTCGCAAATGGAAATTTCAAGAGCTGTGTTCAAAGCATACACTGGATTAAATCAGAGTGTCATTTTTACTGCGACTTTCTATATAATGTGTCAAAGCTTACAAAAAGCAACGATGGCAAGATGCCAGTTGATAGAGATTAACAGAAAAAAAAGTGCGATTGGAAGCTAAGGAATGATGGGCCAATGATAGCCTGGTAGCAAAGGGGAGCGCAGTAACAGGGATAACCACATTTTTTTTAATCCAGTTGTTTTAACGCAAAAAAAGAGAGTTGTGTGTGATACAGCAAAGGGAAATTAAATGAGATTGAGGAGGTCTGTAGGGACGACAGCTCTAAAAATATTAGAATTAGTTAAATAAAAAGTTAAATACTCTCAACCCAAGACGCTTCCATGTAGTTTAGCATACACCATTTTAACAATTGTAGACTGGAAAATATTATGCTCTATTGACCGAACTGATTATTATATAGATCTGAAGGTATCCATAAAGATATTGCCGATTTTTACTTTGTTTTCTATCGGAACTTTTGAAGTAGCATTTCTGAGTTTAATTTGTCAGATAGAGGGCAAAGTGCTAGTTGATTGACGGTTTAAAGAGACGTGCTCGGAGTTATTATTGGTAAAATGTGTGCTATTCTACCATTATTTATATAAAGATAAGGATTCCAGATGGCTATTGGTAACCTTCCAGCTCCCACAGACCAATGGATAGGGAGTTTTATTTGAGGATTCCAATGTCTGCTTTGTTGTTGTAAAGAATCGAGTGTGCAGTAGAGCCGTTTGTGCTTCGCTTTTGGTCTACTTTCGGCTGTTTGTTTACTGACTGTTAGACACAAAACAATAGCAGCACAGGATTCCCTAAACAACTCATAAAATGTATATTTTTGGCGGAAAGTCGACTTGCAGTCTTTTACCAGAGATTGATCTTTCTAATAATCTGAAGGTCAACGGAGAACCACAAGAAACTTTTAAATTTGAAAAAAAGATGTAAAAAACTGAATTGCCACTGTAGTGTAAGGTAAAGAATAATAGACCACCATTAGCCTGCTGGTTAAGGGAGTGGAGTAACAGAGTTAACCTCATTTTTTAATCGAGCCATTTTAATGGTGGAAGGAAAGAGAGCGTGATGTGATCTCAGAGGTGGAGATTTAATGAGTCTGACAGAGGCCTATAGGGACGACAGCTCTAAAAAATTAGAATCAGTTCAATAAATGAGATGATAATGGCGAAGGAAAAGCTGATGAAAGGTGAACGCTGATAAATGATGGTGTCAGTGAATAGAGGGTCGAGTTGGCTGTCAGTCTCCCCATCTCACCGAGTCGCTGGAGGTTGAGTTGGCAGGGCTCACACCCCCCAACTGCCAGGTCTGCAGATCAATAACTTAGCCAATGATTGGTCCTACAGTAGTACTTCCCTTTTCCTCCGCATACATCGCCCTGTTTTTAGCATGATTATATCAGACTTGATCCTACATTCTGCAATCAATATGGGCAACTCCACTGTATAAATAGTCCACACTGACTCAAACATACACCATTTTGTCTGCAGAACACTGGCAGTTCTTATGTTGACTTGGCACAACAAATTAACATATGTTTGATTTAAATCTTAAATAGCATTAACGACTCACAAATACGTCATTTTTATTTTTGACTAGTTTACAAAACACTATTGATTGGGGGGTAAAAATCACACTTAACAGCCAAGGTCGAGAGTCGACTAAATTCCCTACTTGTTTAAATTTCAATGGCAATATGAATCTACATGTCGTACAGGACACTTGTTGAGCATAGCTTTGGCAAAAGAAAAAAAAAGTTAAAAGGGTTATCGAAAAACTGACAGCTCAGTGTCAACTTAACGAGTAATGTCAATATAATGTTCTGCAGAAACATTTGTAACAAAGGGATCGCAATTATGGTGGGAATTCAACAGATTTTTTATCACCAGTAGTGACATTGGCCATGTCTTGGCGTTTTTCCTTGTATAAACTGATGGCTCAGTTCTGAGGACCTGCAATAAAATACCTCAAATAGAATTGCGAAGTGATCAAAGCTTTTTTAAAACAAAAGAGACTTTCCAATCTTTTCAAAAATCAAACGAGCTGAAATTATTCTGTACAACCTTAGAGAGATAAAAGTGTAACAGCAAATGAAAGAAAATGGCAAGTTATTTTTGGAGCAAGTTAAGCATTTGATTTCAATGATCTGGTATTACTTAAATAAATAAAGTCGCAGGCGCCTTCAGCTGGTCCAAACAAACAATAACTACCTATAATTCTGTCTCAACAAAGTCACATCATTTGCTTACATGTAAATACATTTATGATAAATCTGGGCAACCGTATCTTTACGAGGGCAACCAGTTTTGCCATTTCAGCTTGCCCTGATGGTAACCGCCTTAAAAAGTTAAGTTCCATTACGGCTGATTCACATGATTTAATAAATGATGAAGATAATAAAATTAGATTCCTGAGTGTTTCAAACAGAAGATGTTTGATTGATTGATTGATGTTTTATGCCGTATTCAAGATTATTTCCCTTACATGGCTAGGTTGGCAGGCTAAGTTGGGATGAAAGCCTGGCAAAGACAGGAAACCCGCAAGTCAACCTACGGAGAGTACCTCGCAACTTCCACATGCAGCGATCGAGTGAAAAATCCACTCTGGAATTTTTCTGTTTTATTTGGTCTCATTGCGATTCCAACCCGCGACACATTGATGGAATGCCTGTGTCGGACTTAGAGACTATGACTCTAACCGACTATGCCACCGAAGATGTTTGAAAAACCCTCCAAAACTGTCAACGTTTACCACTGATATTGACTAGTACAAAACACCAATCAGTAGATATATTCACCGAAATTGAGCAAATAGTTTCTCCCAATTACCCATGGGGAAACGACTTCGCCAAAATTGACAAAACTAATCCATGGTTAAATGAAGTTTTTTGATTGACCCAGATTCTCGTGGGTTTCCGTCTTGCCATCAGACTGTATTTTGGCCAAATCTGACAAAAAAACTACCCCTGCAAAAACTCTGAGAAATTGGTCATGTGGTACCTTAATATAATTAGGTCAATAGAATTGGATTAAAGAGAAATGGTCAAAAACAAAGTTGGATTCAATACGATATGTTTCCATTATTAGAGCTCTTTAAATTGGAGGTACATTTGGTGCTGTGAGTGGGACAGTCTAGATTTTCACTCTATTTCAAAACTACGTACATGTATTTCACTTATATATGGCAGTGTTGCCAGGTTTAGTGGGGGGGAGGAAAACCCCCACCTTTGGCAAGTACCTGATATTTTTATCTGATAACCGGACTTAAATTTTCTGTACAATTTGCCATTTATTAAACATTATGATTGTCCCAGAAATCTCACGAAAGTGGGGCAATGATTCCGCCTTTCAGTAGAGAGCATAACAAGGGGGACAACTTTTCCATGATGGAAATAGAACATATTCATGATAGATTTATGGAAGGGTCTTTAGTTTATGGAGGACATACCAACACAGAAAAATTTTGTATAAAACAAAAGAAATGCAACTTTGAAAATGGATCCATAGTTCGATGATATTCTATATTTCGGAAATATAGAATATCGTTCAACTATGGCTTCAGTTTTCCGAGTTGCATTTCTTTTGTCTTCAGTTTATGGAGGGAAGAACACCTAGGGATTTTATTTTAAAAACCAGGTATGCCTTAAGCTGGATATATTATGTGCAGCCCTTGGGGCCGTTTCACGAAGCCGTCGAAAAGTTCGATCAATCGCAGTTGCCATGACTCTGTATCTCTTCACTATGGTATCCATTGGTAGCTATGCTTCGTTTGCGATGCGACTGCTTTGTCAAACGAGCCCCAGGACCCATTTTTTTTTAAATCGAGTGACGGAAGAACTTAACTCCCCCCCCCAACAGTATTTCAGTCTTAACACTCCGACGACTTTCTAACGCAATTGAGAAACATTGCCCTACCTGGTACGGCTGAGAAAAACTTGACAGCATCTCGATGACCATGGAAGGAAAGTTGGGCTTGAGCCATCGAGCAATAAGGGATAAAACTACCGGGGGTAACACTGTCATTTTTATTATCACTGTATACCCTGATCACCCCACCCGGTCGACCTGTACTAACTCCGGACATTATCTGCTGCTTGTTATCTGAAAGCAAAAAAAAAAAGTGGATACAAATCGTGAAAATCTAAAACTGAAAAGTTGGATTAAAACAATTCCGCATTTTCAAAAAATCATGTTTTATTGAACTGTAAAATAATATTACACTGTACATCCTCAGGTATTTTGAAAAATTTACACAAGAAGGAAGCATGTATCTATAAAATGATTCGTAACAAATCACCATTCTGTTAATATTATTTGACTTGCTGATAACCAAAAGGCTAAATAAACTAGTATATTTCTTCAGATAGTTAGCATTATTTTTTCGCACAGCCACAACAGTGAATACTGTACTAATGAAACGTCCGTATAGACCATTTTGATTTACATCGTACCTGCTTTAGTAATCAGACGTTTATGGGGGTGGTGGAGGTCAAGAAAGTGAAACGCAGTATAAACAAGCTTTTTGAGTAGAAACGCAGTATTGTATTTCTTCTAAAGATTCAGCCACTTTTTTCCTCATAAGGATTCGACCATCAGAAAAGAAATATGCTAAATGCTCCACGACTCCATTTTTGTCTGACTCAATGGAAAATTTAGGCCATTAGAATGGCTGAATATTTAGAAGAAATACGATAAACAAGCTTTTTGAGTAGCAACACAAGGTATAATTCGTTGCTTTCATTTTTTTTAAATCGCCAATAATAATTATGAAAAAATGTTAACTTTGGTGAAGGGGTGGGAAGAGGCGCAAAGCTATTAGAGGGTACTCTTGGATAAAACTGTCAAACCAAATTTAAACTATTCTTGATAGAACTAGATTTCCGTTTCATATGAAACTGTATTATCCCAATATTAAAATAAAGTCTGTGTTAACGGGTGCATCAAAGCATGCATTCGGTTAATAATTTTGAATTGCTCTTAACATGATTAGCGGATATATAACTCCTAAGGTGAGGTGATTTCGTAGTAAACTCATATCACAAAGCTAGAAGTTATTGAAATTCAAACTACAGCAGTAAGTTAAGAAATTTGTAAAAAAAATGCCAAAAATGGCTGCTCAATTAAGAACAAATTGTTAACGAGGAAGTTTTAATTAGTCAGTTCTAGATTGCACAGATATTTTATAAGTGGCATGGATTAATATTTAGGGTATCGTTATGAAGGAATTGAAACTTTAAACCAATGAAGAGTGAACTACCTCCAAATATGGCATCGTCCGCGTCATCTGTTAAACACGCATAAATTTTAAATAATTATCTAATAGCGATAATATTTTTTTTTAAATATTTTTTTTACTAATTTAAGCATAAAGATAAAATTAAGGAAATAGAAAAAAAAAATGATTCCGCCGTTAGCTATCAAATAAATATAATGCCCTATGTCTATAGAGCCCTCATAATATTTAAGTGACATGAACTTCAAGGGAGAATATGAGCCTTTCAATTTTACTCCATTGTTTTCATTTTTTTTCAGGCCTGTGTTACCTTCAAAAAGCCTGGCTCAAGATTATTTTAATTATAAGGCGGCGCTGCCAGGTTTAGTGGGGGAGAAAACCAGAGTCATCGGCGGGAGGAAACCCCAGACCTTTGACAGAACCTGGCTTAAGAAGACGGTTGATTCATAGATATTTACAGCATACTTTCTGTGAGAGGCAATTAGACTCTTAGATATGTAGCTGACAACTCTTCCCCATAGGGTAATTGAGTAAAAAAAGCCACTCAGAAATTTATTTAATTTATCATTTTAATTAGTTAGTCTTTTAGAAAGTGGGTATAACAGTATTTTGTTATTTTGTGATAACTCTTTCTTGAAAAATGGCAGAAAATCTTCTACATTCTCATGGTTAGCTAAATGGATAGGACAGTCAGCATTTACCATTTGTGATAGATGCCATGCTCTGGGCCGCGGGTTTGATTCCTGCTTCAAGCATCACCCAAAATCGGTAGCAGAATTTCTGGGTTTTTTACTAGCGAGTGTTATCCCAAAAATAAAGAGAATGTTGTTGAATTAAATTTGGTATGAGCATCTCCAACTCAACACACAGAGCCTATGGATAATTGATTAATTGATATTTTAGGGCGCACTCTAGATTATTTAAATTATTAGGCGGCGCAGCCAGGTTTAGTGGGGGAGGAAACCCCCGACCTTTGGCAAGTACCTGGGAACTCTTCCACTTACAGGCAATCAAGGCCAATGGGAGGAGCCAATAATGAGTTCGTAAGGGATCATGACATTTCGTGAAGGTTTACAAGATTCATCTTCCCTCAAAAGTCTGTCCGATTGATTGATGAAACTTACTTTCTGAGAGTGGTACTGATATGATGACGCCATTGCCTGTTCCAATCCACAATCTCTTACAAGCGATCAGCATGGCTGTGATCCGGACAAAGGAAAAGCCTAGTTTACCAGTACCTACAATACAAATCAGAAATAAATCGGCTTGAAAACAGTAGTCATCTATAGATTAATTGATGTTTGACGCCGCACTCGAGATAATTTCACCTATATGGGTAGTGTGGGAGAAAAGCCCCGACCTTCAGCGAGTACCTGACAACGTTTCCACATATGGCGATCGAGTGAAAAATCCACTCAAAAAACGAAAAATCCACTCAAAAATTGTTCAATTTTTATTTGGCCTGACTACGATTTGATCCCACACAGAATCAATGGAAGGATTGTGTCGTACTGAGAGACTATCACTGATTGAGACACCGCAGACTTAATCATCTATAGAAAACACATACCCGAACAAAGCATGACAAGACATAAATGTATATGACAGAACAGCTTTTACCGCGAAAGTAATTTTTCTTTAGTAGTTATGATACAACTTATGAATTGTTAACCTTCGATATGTACAAACTGTGATGAAGAGGCTCGGACACAGCAGAGATTGTGTTACATCACCACTTTGAGGGTCCATCGACAACGGAAGTCGTGATTGACGTCATATCTCACTGAGTAAGCGTAAATGTAGCATTGAATTTGGTATGTGTTGCGCCGCAAATGTAATTGTCATTTAGGCCATACTTGTAAAATACATGTTCTGCAACACACTTTAATAAGGAAAATAGACCCATTTCGACTTAAGGACTGACGCTCGCGTGGAAGCCTCGCTGTGTGGGAAAATGACGCTAAATAAAATGGCAAAATAAAATTGAATTTTTGGTATAATCTGACGGCGGAATCATGTGCATTTCGTCGTCACAGCGACTGCAACAGAGAAATTACGTCAATGCCATACATTTCGAACGACGTCATAAAAACTTCATTCTAAGACAAATGGGTCTATAGGAAAGTATTGCCGTAAGTTGTTCATAAAACCTTTAAGATGAAGTGAGGCGAACATAAGATAAAAAATATATTTTTGTAAATTTCTCCTCACCTAACATTTTGCTGACGTAAGGTTCAATGTCCACATCCTGCAGGTGTTGGTGAGTATAGGCGTGATAAAGTCGTAAGGTACTGTCCAGCCTGATGGAAACCCAGACACCGTCACCAATCCAACACAACTGTCGTACTTGGCTCTCTTTACGGGGATGGGCATCAAACGTGTTCTAAAACATGACATCAACCAATTAACAAACACCAAAGTAATAATACCCTCAAATTCAAACATAAAAAAAGAACACATCCCACAAAAAAAGCCTCTTTGACATCATTGTATACCGAGATCTGTCACGTTGGGCTTTCGTTCTCAGAACATTTACATTTGTCTTCAACCTATATGTAATGAAATATCATGGGTTTTGGTTTATCAAAACAACTTATCATTGAGTATAAAGGTCTTAATGGCATAGACCTCTTTTTAACACAACTAGAAACTTGTCTCTATGGTTATTTTAGTCAACAAGATTTTCCCTGTGTATGTTTGTTTTATTGTGCATACATATATCCATAAACACAAAAACACAGGGAAAATCTTCTGAACAAAAATAACCATGGAGGCATGATTAAGATACATTACATCATTATCCCCCAGAGAAGTTTCTCTGCAATCTGATTGGTCAATTGCCATTCGATAAATACATGATAGCGCACACCTGATACGCTAAAACCTTGTTTTCACATGTTTTTGCGTGAACATTATTTTTAACATTTGATTGTTAGTGACTTCGATTGATGACGCCACAGTGTGTACTCGTATCAGGTCACCTTTTACAGCTATTTGGCGAGCAACAATATGTTGACGTTCTTTGTAGACGTTGTTTAGTGGTGTCATTTGAAAACGTTGGAGGGCATGCCCGTATCAGGTCACCTTTGACAATTATTCGGTGTGTGTGTGTGAGATTAAATCAATGAGCGATTTATTGGCTTATTTCACAAATAAAACTAAATCTCTTCGAGATAATAAAACCGTCATCATGGTTCATGGAGGGGAGGGGGGATACAAAGTATTTACATGGCCAGCGTGATAATTGATAAAGAGTCGATAGGCGAGACCGCTATCACTTACAACGCTGAGCATGTAAATACTTCGTATCCCCCTTCCATGAACAATGATAACTATCAATATTAAAGTGGCATGAGCTGCCAAAATGTTGATATTTTGACGTTAAAACAGAATGTTGAAATTATTTTCCAATTGTTCTCAAGACGTATAATTCAGAAGATTTTTAGTGCTTCTTGTCTCGAAAATGTACGATAACGTATTGTTTTGAACTAAATATGGCTTAGAATGAATAAATGGTCGTCCCAGTTATTCAAATTTTGTTTACTTTTCGAACACTATTTCCGTTTGAATAGGCCACATACTGTATGGATTTTCCTCATTCCAACTCCAATCATTTAGTTTTTCGATGGCCTTCAAAGTCTCTTACTGCCGTGACGATCAGAAATTATGAAAAAAGTGTGAATTTTGGCAGCTCATGCCACTTTAACTATTAAATAGCTTACCACAATGCTCATATGCTCTGGATCAATGACATGGATGATGTTTTTGTAGCCACACCAAACATGTTTACCCGCCACAATTGTCATACAGCGAATAGATTGACGAGGCCGACCAAAATCTAATATATGATAGTTCCTCAAATCCCACTGACCATCTGAAAAAAAACAAACGAATGAAAATTATATACAATATAACAAACGGATGAAAATGACATACAAAATAATGGATGAAATTGACATACAAAATAACAAACGGATGAAATTGACATACAAAATAACAAACGGATGAAATTGACATACAAAATAACAAACGGATGAAATTGACATACAAAATAACAAACGGATGAAAATTACATACAAAAAAACAAACGTATGAAAATGACATACAAAATAACAAACGGATGAAATTGACATACAAAATAACGGATGAAATTGACATACAAAATAACAAACGGATGAAATTGACATACAAAATAAACAAGAGTTTCGGGAAACCCAAAATACGCCCGGAAAGGCACAGTAACTGCAGCCATACCAAAACAAATCCTTCCATATTTATTTGAATTTAATTTTCAAAATTAAGAGGGAAGAGGTTGAAGCTTGGTAAATGATTGATTGATTAATTGTTTGGTGTTTTACGCTGCGCTCAAGATTATTTCACTTACATGTATATGGCGGCGTTGCCAGTTTTATTATGTGAAGCTTGGTAAAAGGTGATGTTATGTCAACAAAATGAAATCTTACCACTAAAACCTTTAAAATCCATCTGTATCAAGTTTAAAATGGGCTATTTGGATCAACAATTATTAACAAGATTTGTACACGGTACAAGTCATCAATTCTCGCTGCTGTTAAAACACGATGTTAAACATTGTTTGTTGTCAATAAAGGTTGCACTAAAATGTTTCAATTTTTTAGAAAAGCAGTTTATAATTTACTAATCATACTTAAACAAATGTAATTAATTGGTAATTTCGCAGCTCACACCAATTCAAGTAGATTTGACAATTTTTCTCATAATATTTTTTATCTACATTATTTGGCCATAGACATCTTGACAATATTCTAAATCTCCCCATATACCTACAGGTTATTACTTCTAATTTTATCATAGACCAAATGTTTACAATAGATTTGGCTATGGGTCCATTGCTAATGTCACCCACTGTTTTATGGGGCCATGTGGTACACAAAGGCTGGTTTAGCCATAAATCTCTCAAGAGAGACTGAAAGCTAACTGTAAGTTGACAAGGTAAATAGACCAAAGCTGGGATACTTATCTCTTGGTCTGTAGATAAAACTTTAATCCTTATATGTATTTTTCATTTGATTAAAACGTTATATATTGATTTAAGAATAGTCTTAATCAATTTAGAAACATTATTGCAATTTGAAAAAATCCTTTTTTGATGAGAATCGGAAAAGTAGAAGCCATTTTACAATTTAAAGGTTATTTTCATGAAAATGAAAGTAAGAATAAAAGGGAATGTACATAATCCAATAATTTGCAATAGTTGATATCATAAACAATTTTTTTACACACTGTCTGTTAATATGGTATGTAACATGAAAGATTTGAAAACATCGGATCATATTTGTTAAAGTTATGGAGAGAAAAAGTAAATATTACATAACCCAATATGGCTGCCATATTACGCAATGTATGATGTCAAAAATAGTTCGCGACACACCTTCCACCCATAAGGTATATACTCAGAAAAAATTGTGCAGATGGAATCAAAACATTGGAAGTTATGGAGCGGAAGGGAATATTACATAATCCAATATAACTCCCATATTATGTAACCAGTGATGTTAAAAATAGTTTGCGACACACCTTCTACCCATAAGGTATATACTTAGAAAAAATTGTGCAGATGGAATCAAAACTTTAGAAGTTATGGAGCGGAAGGGAAAGCGGACGCCGGACTGCCGTCCTGCCGGAGATGATACCATAATACAGCCCGCTTTTCAAGCCGGGCATATAAAAAACGGATGAAATTGACATACAAAATAACAAACGGATGAAATTGACATACAAAATAACAAACGGATGAAAATGACATACAAAATAATGGATGAAATTGACATACAAAATAACGGATGAAATTGACATACAAAATAACAAACGAATGAAATTGACATACAAAATAACAAACGTATGAAAATGACATACAAAATAACAAACGGATGAAATTGACATACAAAATAACGGATGAAAATGACATACAAAATAATGGATGAAATTGACATACAAAATAATGGATGAAATTGACATACAAAATAACAAACAGATGAAAATGACATACAAAATAATGGATGAAATTGACATACAAAATAACAAACGGATGAAATTGACATACAAAATAACAAACGGATGAAATTGACAAAAAAGCAACTAAAACAGTTTGATTGAATGATCGCACAGACTATAAAATTGCACTTGATCATTGATTTGTGATAATTTTCTGAGCCTACCTGAAGCTCTATGGAAGAAGGCAATAGTTCCATCGGCTAGACCAACCATCACACGCCCTTTTATATGACTGGTGGAGACAAGAAAAACAGGGTTAACAAAAGCATATTGTTGATCAATAGTGAACATTGATTGATTCATTAATATTTATGATCACTAAAACACACGGGCACAGGGAAAATCTTCTCGTCTAAAATAACCATGATGTTTTAAGACGCATTCAATAAAAGTATGTACAATGTATTAGGGCGCAAATTCTTGAAAGTAAAAGTCCTTCTTTTTTTGTCTAATAAATGGCGCAAGAAATATTTTACAAAACGTTTTTTTAACTCATGAAAACTTGAAAAGTTTTGACTGGATTTGTTCTACTCTGCATGATGCTATGTTCTATGCCATCAAAAGCCATTTAAGTCGGTTTTTTATTTAGCTAGGTCATCACAACTAATACTGGTCCTGGGGCCGGTTGTTCAAAAGAAAATTAGCTTAACGGCAGGTTAGATGAGGTCGCGTCACAAAGGAATTTCATAGTTACGTCACGTCATTTAACCTGCTGTTCAACTTATTTTTTTTTTGAACAACCGGTCCTTGATGTGAAATCATAACGGAGTATTGTGAAGAAAGGCTTTCAGTGATTTCCGCTGGAGTCATTGGAAGCTAAACATGTAAGTTAACTAATTATACTTGGAAAAGTTTCCAGTCAAGGATAAATGACAAGTTTTTGTGAACACCTAGCGATGATTTGTAAATGTAAATTGACTAAATATGTATCCAAACACATAATGTTAGAAAATCACACTTCCTGGGTGTCAAAGAAAAAGCGATTGAAACAATCAGAAACGTCTTCGTATTTGATGTCATACTTGACATTTCAACCAATCAGAAGACACCCAGACTCAACGTCGTCCATTTATGAGGTCACAACAATGGTAATGTACATATCAGATGTCAACTATGATGTCACGCTGCTAGGCTAAGAAGTTTCCGTATAGAGGTAGGGAAAAAAACAGTGCCTTAAATATTGTAGGCCAGAAATCTCATTTTCTTTTGACCGACTTCGTACATTATTAGTTCCTCAATAAATTGCTTACAAAATAGGAGGTATTGTTTTAAACTTGTCGTTAATCCTTTAGTTCAAGACTTCTGAGATGTGTGTGTAAATTTATTGAGTTGTTGACTGATTTGTTCAATAAGACATGGAAAAAAACTCGAGTGTTTTCGAAGCAGTCCAGTAATGAATTAACAGGTTAGAATATATAAACACGGTAATAATAAAACAGTTTCTTTAACGAGCCACAGTGGTAATGATTGATTGTTTGGTGTTTTACACCGCGCTCAAGATTATTTCACTTATATGGCGGCGTTGCCAGTTTTATTGAGGGAGGAAACCCACGACCTTCCGCTGGTAACTGGCAACCATCCCACATAGGTCGTTCGAGTGAAAACCCCGTCAGAAAACTGAGTGGGATTCGAACCCGCGCCCCATTGGTGGAACAGTGGTAATGAAGTAAACTCCTAAAAATTAAAAACTGAGCGATGCCAGCCAAAACGAAGAAATGGTAAAAGTTGATACCTACACAATACTTAACACAGCTTCGGCTAATTTCACTGAATGTAAACATCTTTTCCACTGGGCAACAGAAGAATGTACATACAAACTGGAAAGAAAGAAAAAAAGAACACTTGCTTGAAAAAATATGTTTTTGCCAATTACTGGAGTCAATTTAAAGTGGCATGAGCTGCCAAAATGTTGATATTTTGACGTTAAAACAGAATGTTGAAATTATCGCCTATTTTTCTCAAGACGTATAATTCCGAAGCTTTTTAGTGCTTCTAGTCTGGAAAATGTACGATAAAGTATTGTTTTACACTAACCTTGGCTAAGAACGAAAGAATGGTCGTCACCGTTATTTAAATTTTGTTTACTTTTCGAACACGTTTACGGGTCGTACAAGCCACTGTATGGATTTTCCTCATTCCAACGCCAATCATTTAATTTATCGATGGCCTTAAAAGCCTCTTACTGTCTTGATGATAAGAAATTATGAAAATTGTGTGAAATTTGGCAGCTCATGCCACTTTAAGATTAATCACATAAAATGTTGGGGGAAAAAAGGTTATGTGTGGGAGCCAAACATGAACTGCATCGATTGCTGGCGTAGGTTGAGTATTCAACATCCCAGAGACACCTAAGAGTTATAGCCAGTAAGGAGATGGCCTATTTCTAATAAAAACAGAAACGAATGATATCATTTTGAAATTGGTATTTGTGTGAAAACACATTCAGCAAAAATGAAATAGAAAAGACAACTTGCAAAAATATATAAAATCGCACAAATGGATGCGCCAATAAGCTAAAACAACCAACCAACAACAACAAACAATCTAACCTTCCACTTTGACAGCCCATCCACATTGTAGGTAAAACACTGCTCATCTTTTCTATCTCCTCACATTGAAGATCATTGGCAGAAGGGGAGGTAATTCCATCTTTAACTAGCTCTGAGGGTTCAGATAATAACCTTTTCTCTGATTGGTCAGTTGAGGAATTAGGTGTTGTGGCACCAGAGGATGGAGGAGAACCAGTGGCTTTCAAAATGGTGGCTTTTTGGTCAGACGGAGAATTGTCTGTTTCTGTAAAGAAAAATACACAAGAATTGATTGATTGATTGATTGATGTGTATAGCCACACTCAAAGTTATTGCCTAATGTTGTTCATAAACCTTTAAAGGGATGTGCCCGGAACAAATATCGTTAAAATGTGTGCTATTCTACCAAATGGCATTTAGAAGTTGAAAGGTTACAATAGGTGAAGATGACGTTTTGACTACATCATCGGCACTAATACATCTATACTACCTTCTGCGTCATAGTGTAGCACACAAATCAGACAAGTGATATTGTATCCACTGACAAAGATAGTATTTTTTGTTAATTAACTATCAGTTCAGCAATTTCCAGTGAAGAGTTGTCTCACCTTCATCCTGCTTTTCGTTGTCACCCGATGTCTCTTCAATGCTCTCCTTTGAAGCTTTCTTGTTAGAATCTAGACAGTAACCGAAAATGGCAATATATCATTTAAATGTTTGTATGTCTTTGGGTCAACTTTTCTGAAGATCACAGATGCAATTTATGAGACATAACGATCTTCATTGCCAAGGCTTATATTCTTTATTAAATTTTAAAATTGGTTATGCAATTTAGAAGCATATGAAAATTTTAAAAAATTTCCAGCACCAATATAAATGTACCTTTTAATCTCTATATAAAAATTCTGAGAACTATTTATAACAGCAATAAGACATAAAATGATGGCTTGATTGATTGCTTTTTCAAGTAGCACGTAAGATTATTTCTCCATGTGCCAGGTTAAGTGGGGGAGAGAACGGAGTTCTTTGTCCAGAGAAAACCTCAAACCTTTAGCAGGTATGTGGCTCCGTTTCTAAAACGCGCAAAGTGCAAACCATTATAACATTTTTAACATTCAGTGGAATTCGAACCTGCAGCTCATCGTGGAAAGTGCTGTTCGTCAGACTTTTGCTCAGCAGACTTTGGTACCAATGAGCTTGATCATATAAATGAAACAATCTTGAATGCAGTGTATCACACCCAACGATCAATCAAATCAAATAAGTATACTTAAAGTGGCATGAGCTGCCAAAATTCACACTTTTTCATAATTTCTGATCATCACAACAGTAAGAGGCTTTGAAGGCCATCGATAAACTAAATGATTGGCGTTGGAATGAGGAAAATCCCTACAGTATGTGGCCTGTACGAACCGAAAACGTGTTCAAAAAGTAATCAAAATTTAAATAACTGGGACGACCATTCATTCATCTTAAGCAAATGTTAGTTCAAAACAATACTTTATCGTACATTTTCTAGACTAGACGCACTAAAAAGCTTCTGAATTATACGTCTTGAGAAAAATAGCCAATAATTTCAACATTCTGTGTTAACGTCAAAATATCAACATTTTGGCAGCTCATGTCACTTTAAAAGAGGTGCCAACCATTCACCTCCATAAGTTAGAGAGATACTCAGTCAGATACAGGCCTTCCATCAATGGGTCGCGGGTTCGAATCCCACTCAAATATAATTGAAAAAATTTTGAGTGGATTTTTCTCTTGAAGGGGGCTGAATTTGAGGAAGGGGCATGGGGTACCGTTTTCTCCAGCACTAAACCTGGCAACGCCACCATATAAAACCCCAATAAATCAATCAATCAATCAATCATGCACCTCACCTGGTTCATTCCCTATAGCTTCAACAGCAGCGGTCACTTTAGATAAATTAGTTTGGCTTCCTGGGCTCATTGCTGTAAAAACAAACCAAAAAGTGGTTGATTAGTGTATAGGATTATTTAACTTCTATATCCAGGATTATAGGGAGAGAAAACTCAACATTCATTGTACAGGACGACCCAAAAACATAGGATTGTCTTATGTTCTTGTTTGGAGGAAAAGCTGACCTTGGTAACTCAATCAGTAGAGGAAGTCACTCACACAGACAAAATTGATTGACAGATTGATGTTTTACACAACACTAGACTTATATGGCGGTATTGCCATGTTTAGTGGGGGAGGAAACAGTGACATGGGAAGGGAGCAAACATAACTCTATCACTTGAGAAAACCTAGGTCTGACCTATACTAAGACTTGGTACCCGGCGAACAGGTATATAGGTCAATCGGATAAAAACCTGGGACCTATTTCACAAAATTGGTTAAGGCCCGTTTTCACGGTGCGATTTGTTGTACCAACTTGTAGGATACGATTAAAATGGATGCTTTTAATTGGTTGATACGATTCGTCAACCAAGCAAATACATCCATTTAGAGAACACATGACAAGTTTGTACGACAAATCACAAAGTTTTAGAAGCTGTAATAGTATTTCTATAGTATGGGTTGCCATGACAGTTACGTGAGAGTTAAATTCGTGGAATGTGACCTTGTAAAAAAAATTGGAACTGACCTGGTGAATTTGGTGGTGATGGTAGCGGGGAATTCTCCGTACTGCCGCTCTGACTGGACAGACCTGTAGCACACTTTACAAACGTGATACTGCCGATACCCCCGTCATCTCCTTGGTTGTTCCCGTCAGTTTCTCCCGTGGAAGATGACTGTTTTGTATTCAGGTTCTCTTTCTGCCATTCGGGAATATCCTTACGTGGGTAGTCAGATTCCATGGCGCCTGTAGTAAAAAGAGTTGAAATGTTATTTTTAATATTTTTAAAAAGTTGACACTTCATGAAACATTATTCCAATAAAATGTATGGTAGCTATTTATAAAATAAAATTAAGTTCATTATTGTGTCACAGAGTGCCAAAATGTTGATATTTTCTCGTAAAAACATAATTTTTACATTGTGAGCTATTTTTCTCAAGGTAAAAATGAGTGTTTTTTAATGTCTCGAGGATTTATGTTAAAGCACATGTTTGAACATCGTCGGAACCCATGATTAAAACTTACGCTTACTCGTGGGACAACTGAAAGCAAATCCGTCGTTTCTAATTTAATATGCATGAAGACTTTGATTGGTTCAGCTACAAAACTGTGGTGGAAATTTCACCAATCAGAATTTGCGTTACATAAGCATATAGTCAGTGTTCAAAACAAAGATGAACGACTTTTTGATTTATGCTTCAATTCGACAAACTTGTCTCCAAAACTTGCGAGTTCCAACATTTATAAGAGAACTTTTGATAGGTCCGACAGTAAATGGGTGTTCCGAGAAAACGAGGTTTTGTATGGCAGTTGGCCCAGGGGTAAAAGGTGAGCTTGTTGAAAATTTATCCCTGGTCATCCGAGGATGCTGTTTGAACTACACTATAATTAAGACTTAATATTAATAAATTTTATCAAGGCTATTTTTATCAGTATAAAATAGAAATTTTAAACTCTTTAATTTTAAACTTAAAATTAATTTTAAATTTAAAATAGAAATTAATCTATATTAATAGACATTTTATCAAGGCTATAATCTGTTTACATCAGTTCATATATACATTTCCATTGATCTCCAGCTAGAACTGTCATTAAGCATTGATTTGAACTGTCGCTAGAGTAAGCAATTCACATAACTTTCCTACCTGGTACACTGGCAATGGAGAGTATATGTGATGACGTCACTCTAAATGACTCCAGTAGATCACCAGGGTTGTTTGCATCGATAACTGTCACTCGGCTATACGAGTTCGTACTAGTACATATCCACACTAAAGAGGACATCTGATCCTGTTCCGTCTTCTGAACATTTTTTTCATGTTCCTAAACAAACCATGAAAAAAATAAATTAAACAAATCAAGACAGAATACACACAACTTATTTCTGGAAAACAAAAATCTAAATTTCCCATCATTCATTTATTAAATTAACCAGTATTAGAAGCAGAAATAAAGAGGAAAATTAAAACACATAAATTCAGACAGAATTAATTACATGCCAACCAACATTTTCAGACAATTTTAATTTATAAAATTACATTTTTTTCCCCAGAAGCTTTCATCTAAGCTATGTATGGGAAAAGCGATTGTTTGAATAATGCTTTATGCATTCATTTTTTCACTTAAAAGGCTAGATTTAGCATGGGAACAAATCAGCCTCTTTGCTCGAACAGTAAACCTCGGCCTTCAGCGAGGACATGCAAACTCTTCCATATTACGCGATCAAGTGAAAAAATTCCATCAGAAATTCGTTCTGTCTTGATTTTGACCGAGTAGAATTTTAATTGGCAGCCCATCAATGAAAGGCTTGGGTCAAAAAGTGAGAAATAAAATTAACCATTCAAGATTAAAGTTTAAAAATGAAATTATAAATTTAGTCTTACATTAAAATGTTAGATTAGTATGGGTTAAACATTATCAGAAATATATTATATATAGAGTAGGCTACTAACATGCATACATGTATGTGGCTATTATAACTGAATGATATTTATGGTTGATATATGTACGAAGTTGATATATAAATATATAGCTGAATAACAAAGAAATAACAACTAAAACCTGTTTTCTAGTACTAATTTCTGTTGCAAAATGAATAAGATTGATAAGCAAGCAGACATATAGATGTTAAAAAGCGTAATTAATACTAGGCAATTAAGACCTGCAAAATGAAAGTATATGCAGAGTTCTCTCCCATTTTGGCAATCTTTAACTATTTGCTGTCGAAAAATTCTCTTAATTGTAAAACTCAACTCGTTTGGTTTTGTTGATTTTTGTTCAACGCAACACTCACAAACATTGAACTAATATGGCAGTGCTGTTTTAGTTGATTTCTTATTTAATCGGATTAAAACTTCAATAGCACGGTGACCTAGCGGGGGTATAGCATTGTCCCAGAACAACAGGCAGAGGTCCAGGGGCCACCCAGGCCCCAGAAGTTTTCAGGTCTTATATAAAGGGAGAGGAGTTCTAAAAGCTGTTACAAAAATAAAAGCGTCAGTTTTTTTTTGGCAAAATTAAAATCTTACAGTTTCACATGCATCACTTTTCTTACTACTATTCAGAACGCTGATTTTAACGAACTTTTCTTTGGAGCAGTGACCCAATGATGATGGACTTGTGCCAGCGTGGAAGACAATAGTCTATTTAGTGACCCACAAGGACAGCACATTGAAGGAAGGCTTGTGAATATTCCATTAACCTCTCTGGCAGTGCTATGCGTTTAGGCCTATGGTTCGGAACACCTTTTGTCACGTAACAAATATCATGACGTCACAATGTTATTTTACTGAGTGTGTGTAACCTTATCGAACATGTGATGCTGGAGGTCTATTCATTGATAAACGCGCCACAACGTTGCTTAAGAGTTGGTTAAAGTATCCATCAATTTTGTTAAAAACAAATCGACTGATTGCTACATTCTTTCAATCAGTTATTTCAAATGCATTGCTTACACTATAAAATGCATGACACAACAAAGCAGTGTACAGATACATATACATGTATAAATGCAATACGTTGTAAGACATGCTATTAATATTAAGCAGATGCAAGTGTTTTAAATTTTATTGAAATAAAATAAAAAAGCATGGCCTTAACCTATTCAGTGAAATGTGCAAAACTGAAGTTGATCAGTGCAGCATAATATTAGTAAACTGAATGAGTTTAAAGTTAAGTTAAAAAAACTAAAAAAAATCTTGCACCATAAAATAAGAGAAAGAAAATTTCGGTGTAAAAAATGTCTATTCTAAATATACCCGTTTTAAAATACCAACTAAAATCCAACCCCTAAAAATCAAAACCATAACTGATGTTAGGAGGTATACGGCAAACCGTGTAGAAGCAGAACACGTAACGGAACACGGACAGTATAACGGGGAGTGTGTATAGACCACCTTGAGTTCCCTATCTAACTTTTCCACCTCGTCATTGGGGAGGTTCTTGTTATCGACAGTCTCGACGGCTGGAGACGAGTAGAACACACTTGCCCCGACAATTGATCCTCCGTCCTGAGTCCGACCTCCCGTTAGATTGACGCCTGCCGCACACCAAATCTACAAAACATAATGACACTTCAAGAAACAGAAATCACAAAAATGTAGCAAAGAGAGTGGTCACTTCGTCCGTGCCATGTTGAATTTGAACTGGCACGATTCGATTAGTAGGAACCTCCTTTCTGTAGGGGGCGCCCTACAGTCGAATCGTGTACAGTAGGAACACCCTTCCGCTAGGGGGCCAGAAGAACATGCCGGCAATGCTGATTGGACAAAGTGACCACTCTTGTCAATCTACTCTCTTTGCATGTAGGTATCCTTATAGAATTCATACTGACCTCTGTCACCTGCGCTGTCTTTGTACATGTGGCAAAATTACACACCTACAAGGGTTCCTACCAAAAGTCGGAGCGTTATTTGGACTAATTGGTACTTGCTAAGCATTTCATATTTAATTGGTCAATTATAAACCCAGTCAGAAGGCTTTTCAAATTTCTCAAGAATAAGTGGGATTCAAATCAGCAAGACATTGACGGGAGGCTTGTGGCCACCCGCGATGACACCATTAAATCCTATGAGAAGTATATGTATAGGGAAGTGTGAGAGGTCACCCCATATTCAGCCTGCTTATACTACATAATGTGACGTTTTTGCGCAGTAGATTTTGAAATTGTCAACAGTTTTTCAAATCATAAAATATATTCACTCTCCACTTTCTGGACTATCATATCTATCAACAATCCCAGTAACCGCAGTTTGGAGAATGTATTGTTTCTTATAAAAGCTTTACCGAGCACGCAACTCTGATATCTACATTTCGACTCGGATCGTTCCAAACAAAGTTTCTCATCTCCGTTTCAACTATATGAAGTTCTTCGGAAACTTTAACTTTTGCTCCATAAAGTAACGTCACATCTAAAACGTTCGCCATCTTTTTTCTTATGCATCCCATAATAGCTCATACGAGGAAGAGGAGAAAAGTCACGGTTTCTGACTAACGGAGATTGGCGCTGTTTATGGTGACCTCCGGGCCAGGGGGGCTGTTTCTCGACAGCGACGTAACTTTGCGCCTAGTCGTAACATCATGGCAACATATACCTTCAACATTACGTTACGACCAGGCGCAAAGTTACGCCGGGCGTAAGTTGTGTTGAGAAACAGCCCCCTGTGCCCTGAATATGGTGTAATGGGGCGTTTCACACTTCCCCATTCATAGACTTCTCATCATGTTTATGATCACTAAAACACACGGGCACAGGGAAACTTCTCATCATATATATGCATACCTTAAGTCCGGACTCTTTATCCAAGAGTGGCCTGCAGTAGACAGGTACTGGAACGGGCACATGGCTCTTACTGGGCTGTTCTCGGGGCAGTTGAGGTGTAAACTTAGCGGGTAAACTCCAGCCATATGCCTGCATACGCCCGTCGTCTTTCTTAACATGAGCACGGACTTGTTTGTACTGCTCTCTGCGTTCTTTCTCTCGCTCACGGCGTGTCTTTTCAGCCGATCTGGAGATAAAATTTAGAACATTTAAAAACACATTGTGAACATGGATAGAGCGGTAAAGAAAATTTGTCAGAATGTAAAAATTACGATTTCTTATATGGCATGCTTTCGCAAAATGAAAGATAACTAAGAAAAGAGAGCAAATGAAATCAGTACCAACCAAATAAACTAAAATTAAAATAAATTTAATTCTTATTAAACAACTATGATCCTTTTAGCAGAACTTGAGATTGTTTCACTTTTATATCTGAATATTCACAAGTTACCCAAACGTTCGTTTAAAATTTCATACAAAAAAAACAACAATTTTTTTTTCAATTCAACAATGTATAAAGACGGGGAAAACAAACACCCAAGACCAAAACGTTAGTAACTTTAAATTGTTAAGTAAATTGTTGTTATAACATGCATTGTCTTTCATATAGAGAACAGAATGGCCAAGATGTCACTATCAATATATATAATGATGTTAACTAGTTTAGTAGAAGAAATTTTAATAGGTTTCGGTAAAAAAGTGTATTAAGAACAGCAAATAATATAATCAGAATTTTCTTATTTCTATGCTGAAAAAAGTGTTAATAGCTTCATAGAAAATTTTTGTATGAAATTTGATTAGAATTGGTGGCACTTTTTACAGGGTCATCAGTGTCGGTTATTTCCTAATTCAGTAATTTCCCTGATGATGACCGCAGCTAACAGTTATTCTAAATGTACTAGATGAGGCAGGAGTGTCGAAAATAGTAAATGTTATTTTAGAAAATTGAGAAGCTATCCTAATACACTATTTTAACCCAAAGGCTCCCAATATTTCCTGTTTGAGCAATAGTCATTAAATTTTCTATGAAGTGCTTTGAACAATCACGTTGTCTTGAAAAAAATGTTTGAAATGAACTCATGCCACAATAAAATATTTTCAATAGGCATTTACTTTATAGAGTATCTTAATTGTAGTAAGAGTGAATAATTATTATTGGGGTTTATTTGTGAGCATTATTGGACAGATAGCGGCAAGGGGTACTTGGTAGGCCTTTTGGGGTGTGGATGGGTAGGTCGAGGGGGGTTAAAAGACCCTAAAAATGCCGGATGAAGGGGGAAAATGGATGTTCTGCTTGGCTGTGACAGCCTCCAGCTAGATATTAAATAATGCTAGTAATGGGATAGTTATGTTTTAGTTTTTAGAGCCTCCGCAGGTTATCAGTAGAGTGACAGTCGCTTGTGAAGGCATGAGCCTTCCATCAATGGGTTGCAGGCTTAATTCTGAGTATCGCGTCGATCGTGGAATGGGTACCCAGGTATCGCAAAGGGCTTGAGTGTTTCCTGTAGGCAGCGAGCCACGGTACCGTATTTCCCCCACTAAGCCTGGCAATGTTGCCATAATTATCTGTATATTTTTAGTGAAATATGACAGACTGTCACTCTACCAATGGAGACATTGAGGCCCCAACCACACTTAAAATAACACTTTTTCCAATCATCATGCTCAACGGCTTTAATCCCTCCCCCATTTTCTCGAGGGAAAACAAAATGTAGAAATAAAAACAGTAAACACATCATGTGTACAGTTTATAAAACGTCATAAACGTCATTAACTCCACAAACGTCATATGAAATTCAATGCTT
The DNA here is from genome assembly GCA_963971465.1 of Lepidochitona cinerea. Classification (NCBI taxonomy): domain Eukaryota; kingdom Metazoa; phylum Mollusca; class Polyplacophora; order Chitonida; family Tonicellidae; genus Lepidochitona; species Lepidochitona cinerea. Next base: position 61,650,571 of record OZ020552.1, on the reverse strand, counting down.
TTTGTACAGAAATAAAATGCATTCATTAGGCATGCTTTTTATTCAAAATGCCACATTCAGAATACCTACTCCAAATCAGGAAATTTCAGTTTTCTGAATTAGAAAAGACAAAGATAACTAGAGTTACGGATATATAAAATTGTCTTGGTGTACCTGACTACAAGCACACTTTCTCAACAGCCCGAGTTTTTGCTGTTGGGTTCATAGTGTTAGCCAGAGACGTTATTTCACTTGGGACGAGAGAAGTCGCTGTGAGGATATGAGACGTGAGGCAATATATTGAGATGGTATAGGCTTTTTAATACACTAAAAGTTGTATATCGGAGTCAGGGAGGTTTTTCCGTAGATATGAGTCCGTGGTTGAATAGGAATTTGTTTACAGTTAAAAATGTATAGACGTTTGTAAGAGGTATTACAGAATTAAACGCCTCGGTCATACTTGAGGCTATCCTATCAAATTTACTTTGAAAATGTTTTCTTAAATTGAAAAGTTCAATGTGACTGTCCACGTTGACCAAAACAAGTGCGAATAAATCAGGAACGACTTGCAGTGTGACCTCGGCTTAAAGGGAGTTTATATTTATTTTATGCGTTCGGTAAGCTTTTGACTGGTCGAAAAAAATACCAGAGCACGATCTAAGAGACGTGTAGGAAACAGTTATTAAAAGATGAAACACGCTTTCATCAGTCGTTCCTATTTAGAAAGAGAACAACTGTAGGAGCATTTGCAAGTCATATACAGAGGTCGCTTAAAGTGGCATTAGCTGCTAAAATTCAGGTTCTTTTTTTTCATAATGTTTTTATTGTTGTGAGAAGTTGAGAGTTGGAAAACTTGGAAAACTAAAATATTGAAGTAGAGATCAAAAAAAAAAATTCAAATAGCAAGGACTTATAAGTACATTTTAGAGTCATCGTTTTTATAAAAGTGTCCCGTTCATCAAGGGACACAACTCTTATTCTCCCAAAAGGGCGGGCACTGGGGCAAATCGTCTCAGCATAATTAAAGGTATGCCTGTCTCAAGCACTTTTTCCCAAGGGTTACAAAACCCAGCATTAGTTTTACTAAACATGGAATCATTATCATTTTAAATATGAAAACCGTGTACCAACTTTTCTGAAATGTTAAATGACAACACAAAAGCAGGCAGATGAATACATGTAAGTGAAAAGCAGTAAATTAACACAAAAAGCGAACGTCTCTGAATTTACATACGGTTCTTTTTTCTGAGGTGGTCTGTAGCAGTTCAAAGAAAGACACAGTGAATAACGAATGGAAGCAATCATTACCATAGCAACAAAACGTAAATCAAGTCAAACAATAAACAAGACAATTAAAGTGCAATAGATTTTCAAATAAAATGAAATTTACGTTTTTCTTGAAAACAAACATTTAACTAGACCCCAATAAACTAGAGAGTTTGAGAGCACATCAGCATTTGAACAATAGCGACAATTATCGTGCAATGATGCATTTTCTTAAAATCCACTGAACTTGAAAATGAACTTTAATTCAGCAAAAAATACAGCTACAAAATCATTATGTTTTTTTTTCCTGCCAAAAACAAATACAAAATCAAACATATGGACAACAAACATACTATATTCAATTTCAAGTCACAATCAAATGTGCAGAACCTTAAAAACAACATCAATTGAAATATACGAGAGGAAACAGAAATCAACAAAATGAAAATTTTGTTACTTACGCTTCATCATGAAGGAAATCGTACGCTTTTGCCTTCTCGCCCAGGTTATAGGTGTCCCTTTTCTTTTTGTTGGGGTCCCCCACGGGGCGTACATTGGTGGTTGGGGCATTGTATTTGACAGTTGCCATAGGGAGAGGTGGCTGGTTCTGCTTCTTTTTCGGTTTGTCCGAAGAACTGAACAAGTTACTGAAACTAACAAGACAAAGCAAAAGATTGATTAATAGATTAATTAGTGTTTAATGCCTTAATTAACAGTGATTGGTTGATTCACTATATGCAGCATTCAAGATTATCTCACTGCCAAGTTTAGTGGTTGAGAAACCAGGGATCTTTTGCAGGGGGGAGGGGGGGGTTGAGAGGAAACCAGCCATTTACGAAGATGAAACTCTCAACCTTTGGTTGATTGATTGTTTGGTGTTTTACGCCACGCTCAAGATTATTTCACTTATATGGCCGCATTGCCAGTTTTATTGTGGCAGAAAACCGGGCTCTATGCCGGGGGGAAACCCACGACCTTCCGGTGGTAACTGGCAACCATCCCAAAAAGGTCGTTTGAGTGAAAACCCAGTCAGACAATTTTTACATTTTTTTGGACTGAGTGGGATTTGAACCCGCGACCTCTCCACCTTTGGCAGGTAAAAAACAACCCTTCCACATAGGGTGATCCTGTGAAAAAATATTTATTGAAGGGGAAACAATGTTCTATGCTGGGCATTATGTCATAAATATGTTTAGTCAGCTAAATTTAAATAATCTAGTAAATGGCAATGCTTTAACATATCCGTTTAGTCGGCTATCTGACTTCAGGAAATCAGTGTTAGGAAATTTAGCTCCATGGAGCTGGACGGTAATTGGCTCGAACTTCTTACACACCATTTGTCACAATACTTTTTCCATCATAGAAAAATTACCTCCCTTGTTGTGCTCTCTATTGAAAGGAGGAAGCATTTCTCCACTCTCGCAAGATTTCTGGGACAGGCATTAAGTTTAATGAATGGGGAATTTTACAGAAAACTGTAGACTGGCCATAAGGCCAAATATTTCCTTGGGTTTTATCTCGGATAATTAAAATAAGAAAATAAAGGTTGAATTAATTCATTAAAGCCTAACGATATTATCTATAAATAGATCTCTTTCATAGGTTGTGTTCCCGTGCATTAGAATGAGAGTGAGGCTGTCCCACTCATACCACCAAATGCACCTCCACTTTGAAGAGTTCTAATAATGGAAATGTAATGGAAAATGCAATGTATTGACTGGCGCTTTGTGCGGCTACCTCGCTCATGACTTAGGTTATAAGTATCAATGTCTCAAAAGATCTTTTTTCTCAAATGTATTTCAGAGTTTCTGTACTTTTGAAATGTAAGAACTAAAACATTTGGATAGGCTTCTTGTGATTGTTTGATGATCTACTGCCCACTTAAAATATTACACTAGAATTTGATTCATTGGGGGAGTGAGTGATTTGGGTTTTACGTCCTGCTTTACGTCCAGTATTTCAGTCATATGAGTGAGTGAGTGATTGGGGTTTTACGTCCTGCTCAACAGTATTTCGGTTATATGAAGACGTTGTCTCCTTGTGACAGGGCGGATTTCCACCGCTCTTTTAGGTGCTGTCTCACCGAGACGACTTGCCGAAGACAACCAGCAAGCCCCTTCACCCAGTCACAGTATACTGACACCGGGCCAACCAGTCGCTGCTCTAACTCCTATTGCTGAGCGCCAAGCGAAGCAGTAACAGCTACCACTGTTAAAGTCTTTGGTCTGACTCGACCCGGGCTTGAACCCGGATCTCCCAGGCCTGAAGCGGACGCTCTACCGACTGAGCTATCGGGGCTGGTTCAGTCATATGAAGACGTCTCCTTGTGACAGGGCAGATTTCCACTGCTCTTTTGTTTGGTGCTTCCTCGCCGAGATGACTTGCCGAAGACACCCAGCAAGCCCCCTTACCCAGTCACATTATACTGACACCGAGCCAGTCCCTGCTCTAACTCCTATTGCTGAGCCAAGCGAAGCAGCAGCAGCTCCCACTAAGTCTTTGGTCTGACTCGACCCGGGCTTGAACCTGGATCTCCCAGCCCTGAAGCTTGATTCATTGGGGCTAGGCCTAAGCGTTAAACTCAACAGCCAAGGTCATATAGTAATAAAAATGTCAACCAATCAAAAGATCCCCCAACCCCTTATCTAACGTTTTACATTAGGCCCCACAGACCATCAAGGAAGGCTTATGTATTTGGCATACTTAATTTACCCAGTGCTAGGTCAGGAAACATGGCTAAATGACACATTGGACCTAGTCTGAGGATTGAAATGAAGGAACTAAAATAAGTGATTACTGATTTACAGTCTATTCATCATTATTTCACTAGCATGCCTGCCTCGCCAGATTTAGTGGGGTGAAAACCTTCAACAACCTTTAACTGAGTTATTCCACAATATTCCACAATTATTGTGGCAATCAAACGAAAATAGTTAGACGACCCTAACACATAATGAGACCTATACCCAATAGACCCTTTCGGCTTAAAGATTGACGTTTGCGCAGAAGCCTTGCTGTATGGCAAAATGGCGCTGAATTGAGTTTTTTAATCAATCGGACGTCAGAATCGTATTCATTTTGTCTATGACGCAATGCAAAAGAGGCATGCCACAAGGACTGCAACAGAGAAATGACGTCAATGCCATACAATTCGAACAACGTCATAAAAACGTCATTCTAAGCCGAAAGGGTCTATTGATGGATGAATGTCGCATGTTTATTTGGAGTTGACGATACTGTCAAGATTATTTTGACAGCCATTCGACTGATGTCGATCGTCAACTCATTTCTGAATCTAGGCTGTTCAGAGAAAAAGAATGCCTTGAATTTTGTAGGTTTTGTGCCTGAAATCTCATTTTGTTTTTGACCGAGTTCGTAGGTGTATACGGTGGAAGTTTTTAAATAAATTGATTACCAAATAGGTCGCATCGATATAAACTTGTCATTTATCCTTTAATAGCCAAACATCAAAAGTCTACAAACCGCAATAAAGATTAGGTACAATATTGGCTATATCCCATGTTTTACATATAGGCCGTCCTAATCCCCATGGGGGACAGGGGGACAATCATTCATCTCTCTACTAAGGTTCTGTAATTCAAATATGTCCTGAACATCCAAGGGTATCTAAGTGACCGGAAATGATGAGGGTACTTAAAGTGGCATGAGCTGCCAAAATGTTGATACTTTGACGTAAAAACAGAATGTTGAAATTATTGGTTATTTTTCTCAAGACATATAATTCAGAAGCTTTTTAGTGCTTCCAGTCTCAAGAATGTATGATAAAGTATTGTTTTGAAATAAATTTTGCTTAGAATGAATGAATGGCCCTCCCGGTTATTTAAATTTTGTTTACTTTTCGAACACTATTCCGGTTCATATAGGCCAAATACTGTATGGTTTTCCCTCATTCCAATCATTAAGTATTTTGATGGCCTTCAAAGCCTCTTACTGTCGGGACGATTAGAAATTATGAAAAAAGTGTGAATTTTGGCAGCTCATGCCACTTTAAGTAATCAATCAAAACCCTGCAGGCTAGCTTTGAAGTGTCCTTTAGTGTTGGTTATTTATACATTCGACTGGGTATGAAGATCTAAATGACATACTCCCCTTTTAACACAACGAGAAACTTGTCTCCATGGTTATTTTAATTAAGAAGATTCCTTAAGTGTTGGTTATTTATACATTCGACTGGGTATGAAGATCTAAATGACATACTCCCCTTTTAACACAACAAGAAACTTGTCTCCATGGTTATTTTAATCAAGAAGATTTTCCCTCTGCCCATGTGTTTTAGTGCTCATAAATATAATTCGTAGATGTGAAATGCGCTGAACAGAAAAAAACTCTGCAGCAGATTCTCATTTGACAGAGGACGAAAAAATGGCTATCAATATGCATTTGATAATCTCCCCAAAGAGGAAATCCTGGATTAGAACCAATAACACATTGGAGGATGGCTTGTCAAGTTTACTGAGGACCCTATTGATTGATTGATGTTTTCACCACTGTCTCACTATTTCACGTTACGTGGCCACGTTGCCCAATACAGTGGGGGAGGAAACCAGGCTCTTTGCCAGGAGGAAACTCCGGACGTTCAGCAAGTCCCAAATGGGGCGATTGTACCAAATAGACCCTTTCGGATTAAGGATTGACGCTTGCGCAGAAGCCTCGCTGTATGGCAAAATGGCGCTAACTTGAGTTTTTTTATCAATCTGACGTCGGAATCGTATTCATTTCGTCTAAGACGCAATGCAAAAGAGGCGTGTCACAGTGACTGCAACAGAGAAATGACGTCAATGCCATACAATTCGAACATCATCATAAAAACATCATTCTAAGCCGAACGGGTCTATTGATGGATGAATGTCGCATGTTTATTTGGAGTTGACGATACTGTCAGTATTGTTTTGACAGCCATTCCACTGATGTCGATCCTCAACTCATTTTGATTGATAGATTGGACTTAATATAAAATATGAAGATTTTGCAGGTCCACACTATTTTCTGTAGATAAAATGAGATAAAAAAAATCTCGAACAGACCATGGTTCCGAGGAAGTCAACATTTTTGAGGCCCTGAACAGAAGTATGGAGTTATTTCCAATTCTAACACATGTGTGATTTCCCTACATGTTGTGAGATAGGACAAAGCTGGCGTATAAACTAGCATATACGCAGAGAACGTTTTTATTGTGACGTCAAACGCCCTGACACTGAACGACGTCATCATTTTAAAATTTTGGTGACGTGATGGAACACGACGTCACGGGATGACGTCAGCACCTAAACGCGAGTGGGGATGTCAGGCCGTTGTGTTTGCCTAGCATTTCGCCTGTAAAACTAACTTATAAACGCAGGACAATGTTAATACTCGGCGGGAAGACTTGAAAGTGAACTTCCATAAGCTAAAAGTGTAGATAAATGTTTAAAAAGTTATCAGGTCTGTTAGTAGACTTAAAAATGGTAACACATAAAACATTTTTTTGAAGCTAGCACCCCTATCATTTTTTCGATATAGATTCGTCCACGAGGCAATCAGGGAAAAACTATTCAGCTATAACGTAAGGGTTGCCAATTTTTAGTTTGAAGTAGAAAATAAGGCAAACTACTGAAATTCAGTTTTTCTTTACATTAAAGTTTATGTGTTAGAATAGAAATAATGGATTGATTCTCTGCGTATACGCTGTGATAACTGCAAGAAAAAAAGGAAGTGTCCACACTTTTTGAACTCGGGCCTCTGGCCCTCGTCCAAAAACAATGGACACTTCCTTTTTTCTTGCAGTTATCACAGCGTATACGCAGAGAATCAATCCATTATTTCTTAAGTATAAGTATTTTAGAGGCCAGAAATGGAATGTGGCTGTGCTAAATTAAAGGCAATTCAATTTTTAATGAGGTAAATTGAGTTTCTATGGTCATTTTGAGGGAGTTATTCAAACTCAAAAATTATGTGCTAAATTAAATGCAATTCAATTTTTATTGAGGTAAATTGAGTTTTTGTGGTCATTTTGAGCCAGTTTTTCGAACTCAAAAATTGACTTCCAGGAAACCCTGTGGAGGTATGAAAAGTCATTAAAAGCCCTGTTGGAAAAGAAATTGTCAATAAAATAAAGAATTTTTTCTCAGATCTCCACCACCAATTAACATATTTTTAAATACGTTTTTTCACAACATTTGTGAAATAAAACAAGAAGTCCATAGAAAACTCATTAAATGTAAAATAGTCAATTTATTTACAATAGTTTGAATCTTTTTTATAAATATTTCACAGAATTTTGACAATTTAATTGATATTTCAGTTCTCCTAGTTACACAATCATCTCGTCTATTTGGACACAACAGGGATCAAAATACTTTAAATGGTGGCTAAGATCTGAGATTTCGCAAGCAAGAAAAAAAAGAAAATCAGAAAAAAATCTTCACTTTGTAGGCGGCACTGACTCTTTTGACTGTTAAAAGATTTAACTGCAAGAAAAGAAATCGGATATATTTATTATTAAGATTTTTTTTTTTTGACAATTAGGATCAATAAGAATTTCAATTTGATTTTAAAACTTTCGACTTGCAGTTTTAAAAATAATTAGGCGTTATTCATTTTTGACAAAAGGAAAGGGGAGATTTGAGGGGTCATACTATCAGAGCTAAATGTCAAAGAATTGAATCCAACTGTTCCTGGTTGAGTTTCAAAGAGTTGAATCTAGTTACACAGAATTCAAAGAGTTGAATCCAACTGTTTCTGCTTGAGTTTCAAAGAGTTGAATCTAGTTACACAGAATTGAATCCAGTAAGAAAGATACCCAAGAATTAGACCACCAGAATTTCTTATTGATCCCTATTGTGTCATGCATAACAAATTGAGCATAGGAGAAATATTAGCATAGAACGTAAAATTTCTTTCGCAATAACATCTCGCGCGTAAAATTGGCAGTGGTAATTAAATCCAAGCATTCGCTAAAATTATTCTTTTTTTAAACCAAAAGTCTAAAAAATGCTTGGAACTGTAAATTTTAAGTCACATTCGACCTAATAAATTAAATTAAAAAGTAAACGATTCATTAACAATAAAACACTCTTTAACAGCCTCAAGATTCAATCACAAACTAAAAATAAAAATCAACAAAGATTATCACAAAAAGTCCTTTTTATATAAAATGCAACTCAGATTAAACTTTCAACTGTAAAATAGCAAATAAAGTTTCAATTTGAAAAAAATTCAATTTCCTTTTTAAAACTTCTTGAATATTTTAATGAACTGACCCTATTAAAAAACATTTCTGTAATTTAAAAAATCAGGAGAATAAGTCCTGTGGAACGACTAAATTGTGACTGTTTCTATCTCTGAGATCTGAGACGACGATTCCATGACTCAGTAGCTCACATATGTTTAAGGGTTTAATACCGCCGTAGCGGTGTTTGTTGCGTAACCCGATACCGCTGAACGTTGGTTCGTACCGAGTCAAACCACGAGAATGCGCAGCATTCGAGGGGTTTGACGAGGTGCGAACCAACGTCCAGCGGTATCGGGTTACGCAATAAACACCAAGACGAAGGTATTAAAGTCGATTCTACCCCGATAATTGAGAAAAATGAGGAAAAAGTGACGGACAGATTGGGAACTTTTAACCAATCAACGATAAGCTTTGGTCACGTGCAACGGTGATGCACTACAGACTCGATGTCGTTTGAAAAGTCATCTCTACTTAACATGTATATTTGCACACGGCACGCACATGCAGGAGGGGTAGAATATATAACATACTATGACAATAAATACAGATCCAAGAAAGTTGAGAATTCTTCATCACTGAATATAAAAATATCGGAAATTTGATAGAATAAAGCAGAAAATGCCCTGAGTATTTAGCTCAATTCTTTATGACCAATTGTGATTATGTTTAGGACTTGAGACGGTTTTCGTTGGTGTCAGAAGTTTTAGAGGCACACAGGCCATAACGGGAGTTATTTCTAGACTCTCGCAACAATTGAGCTCTCTGGCAGCAACATGTGTCAAGGCCAAACGTTCCCAAAACTCAGCGAAGCGGCTTTTGTCTGACGCCATTGCATTTGAAACGTCGCAAGATTTTTTTAACGTTTGGCTTTGCCATGTTGTCTGTCAAAGAGGTCTCTCAGATTTGGTAGCGGCAAAATTATACCACACCGTTTATTTGTGATTGAAATATTAAAAACATGGCGAGGGCTATCAAATGATTTGAGGAGGGGGATAACTCTTCTTGGCGGATGACCTGGATGTCGGAGGAGGAGGCTCCGGTGGACTGGGGTTCACCAAACTCCCAAAACTGAAAAACCATAAAACTTCAGTTAATATATATTACACAAAAAAAAAAAGTATCCATGTATTTAGCATTTTAAGATTCTGAAAAAAAATGAAATATGAGATGAAATATGATTAAATAACATTGATGATACAAAAATGATCCAAAATTTGAAGCATGGGCTGTCAACATCTAGACATGTTTTTTTTTAAAGTTATAAGCTTGCAACTCATGTAGCTTTTGCAAAACGGAAACTGATATGCAAAATAGACCCTTTCAGCTTAGAATGACGTTTTTTGCTATGACACGCTGCTTTTGCATTTCATTATAGACAAAATGAGCGTGATTCCAACGTCAGATTGATCCAAAAACTAAATGTAGCATCATCTTGCCTTACACAGAGGCTACTGCGCAGACGTCAATCCTTAAGCCGAAAGGGTCTATTACATGTCCTACAAGAAAAGTCAATATGACAATGTGTCAATTACCAACACGGTAGACCCAAATTGATTAGATTAAGATTTCCATGCAAATATAGGCGAGAATGAGCGACAAACAAGTTCACACAATGGGAAATCTCAATATATGCTTTTCTAATAAATAGTTCACAGTAGGAAAAACAAACTAGATCTGCGTCTGGTGTATCACTAAAACTATACTTTGGTGTTGTCAAGGGGGCTATAAATGGACATTGAGTTCAAAGTGTAACTTAAAAAAACTTGACTCATTTTTGGGGGCGGGTTATTTTGCCATCATCACTGACAATGATGAAGCAAACAGCTGAAATATTGAGTCAAAATACGTCTGACGGTTTTCATAGTTATGCTACTAGTGGACAATATCAAACTTGAAGTTCTTATAGTGAAACACTGAACTTGTCACCAATTTTCAAGCTGTATTAAAACATGTTTGCGGAAATTTAAAATTTTGCTAGGTTTAAAACAGCGTCTTTGGCGAAACTTTTAAATTCAACAATGAACATGTTTCCCAAAATACCAAGTAGTTACGTGAAAATAAACAGAACAAAGTTATTATTAAAGTTAGAATGATAATCCTACACAGTTAGTACATCGTTTACGCCAAATTGCTGATCCTTTCCATAACATCAAAGCATGGCCATTTTATTGAAAAGACGACCAGAATTTCATCCGCCGTGAATGATGTTTGATGGTGAAAGATCTATTTGATGACAGTTTTCACAGTTGTTTCGTTAGGTCATATAGTGTCATATCTTCACATGTTAATTATGATAACAATAACACACTGCCTGTGAATTGCAACATCAGTGATCCTGTATATCTGGGGCCTCTGTGGCTCAGTCAGCTGTTTGTCAGTGCGAGACACTAGGAAAACCATTTCTACATGGCTTTTTCACTTGGTCAGCCCATGTGGGAGAGTTGCCAGGTGCTCATGCAAAGTCAGCAGTTTTCTCCGAGCAAAGAACCGGAGGTGGCAACGCTGACATATCAGTGAAATAATCTTAATTTCAAAGAAAAACATTAATCAATAAATTAATGAACCAGATACACAGTGAGTTGCAGAGGCTTTGATAGAGAGTTAGTATGAGTGGTAGTAGAGGCAACAGACACCAAAATCAGTCGTAATGCCATTTCAGAAGCGGTCACTTTAAAGTGGCATGAGCTGCCAAAATTCACACTTTTTTCATGATTTCTGATCGTCACAATACTAAGAGGCATCGAAAAACTAAATGATTTGCGTTGGAATGAGGAAAATCCATACAGTACGTGGCCTGTACAAACCGAAAACGTGTTAGAAAAGTACATGTAAAAAAAATTTAAATAACCCGGACGACCATTCATTCATTCAAAGCCAAAGTTAGTTCAAAACAATACTTTATCGTACATTTTCGAGACTAGAAGCACTAGAAAGCTCCTGAATTATAGGTCTTGAGAAAAACAGCCAATAATTTCAACATTCTGTTTTAACGTCAAAATATCAATATTTTGGCAGCTCATGCCACTTTAAGCAAAATTCTATAAATGTCTCACAATTGACATTATTTAGCTTCAGGTCTTTAGTATGTTTTTTCTAGGGTTGGCAGCAACAATTGCTTTTTTAGTTGGTTAAAAATCCTTGTAAAAAAATGCCATATGAAATAAATGTAAGGATCGTGAGATTATAATGTTCAAGTGTTTCAAATGAAATTCATGTTCTACAGGTTAGACGTTATAAGTTAGTTGAGATGAAACTAAAGTGTTGATATGACAAGTGAATACCCCAGACTCACCATCACGTTATTAGGTAATATGTAAGTCAGGTTAGATCATTTCCAGGAGAGCCTGTAGAAAATAACAGACTTCAACCCTTAAACACTTTTATCCAAATCTAAGATTACGTCGGTACTTGCGATGCAATGCCAAGTTTTGGGGAGATTGATTGTTTGGTGTTTTAGGCAGCGCTCAAGATTATTCCACCTATCTGGCGGCGTTGCCAGTTTTATTGTGGGAGGAAACCGGGCAGCAAAATGGTTCTGTCATGTTATGACTAATTTAGGGTCACAAAATTATGACTAATCTAGGGTCACAAAACGCCCACACTGGATAATCGATTATCTAACGTTCGAGCGCTTGGCGTAGCCAAGTAGAGCTGCCAGACAGGTCAGTAGAAAACAGGCCAGTTTCTTGAAGTAATCAAGTAATTGAAGTAATCACAAAAAAATACTAACAGTCCTAGTTGCCATGATGTTCTTACACGCCACTAAGTTTTCGGAAGGCTTGAGGAAATGAGCATTTAACTGCTTTGCGATATAGCTAGCCTGTCTATCAACTAGTCCATATTCCGAAGCTCTTCAAAAAGATAAGCTCCATGGCAGGACTATGTAAGCCTTGAATGACACCAGGAATCCGAAACACGATTGACTGATTGATAATATGCGCCACGCCACGATTTCACTTATATGGCCCAGGTTTATCAGGGAGGGGGTAATCTGGAACTTTCGCCACAGAAACTTCATGGAGTGACTCTTCCACTTACAACGTGGCAACATGAAAGTTCTGTGTAACACTGGGCAACAAGCAACTGTTCCAATTGAATTTGAATCATTAAACTGAAGTCGGGAAATTATGTTGAATGTAACATTGATGGTATGTGCACCGTGTACACAGACTACATATAGCTATTGCAAATGTGCACTCTACATGACTCATGTATGTGGAAAACAAAGACAAAAGAAATTTTGTAAAATCACCAAAAAGCAAGACAATGTAACAACATTTTTCTGAAATAGATCTGGTTAATGGTAGTTAAATACAAATGCATATTGGTTTCCGTGCAGCAGAGGGTGGGGGGAGGAGTTCTTCCATTCGTTCTTTTACATTTTGTACATGTGTTGAAGTGGAGAGTGGATATTACATTAAGTAAAGCACCATCAACTTGCTAACATTTAACTGAATTCGCACACAGAAATTCAATTGATTGATTGTTTGGTGTTTTACGCCGCGCTCAAGATTATTTCACTGATATGGCGGCATTGCCAGTTTTATTGTGGGAGGAAAGCGGGCTCTATGCCCGGAGGAAACCCACGACCTTACGCTGGTAACTGGCAACCATCCCACATAGGTCGTTCGAGTGAAAACCCAGTCAGAAAATTGTCCAATTTTTTGGACTGAGTGGGATTCGAACCCGCCACCTATTGGTGGAGAGCTGTTCGGATTAAGCGTCCAACGCTCTACCTACTGAGCCACAGAGGCCCACCGAAATTCGAGGGCAACATCCTACCTCCTCCTTAACTTCACTGGCCTCAAATTACTAATTGAGACATCAGGGTCCAGTCTCACAAAGGTGTATCAATCTTAAGCCTAACTTAACGATGCAGCATCAAAATTACATTGCTTTGTTACATGACATATTTAGGCTTGACTTAAGCTTAATACACCTTTGTGCAACCGGCCGCAGTAACTATCATAACTGTGAGTTTAATTGGCAATTAAGTTATTTTTGGCTAACTATACAGATATGTGTCTTTGTAAGTTCTTAAGCCAGCATTCTGTTCCAAACTTATGTCAGTCCTAAAAAAACTTTTTTTCAGTCACCCTAAAATGGTTGTTGGGAAACTACTAGGGACTGTCTTGCAAAGCTGGCGTAAGTTACGTCGGACGTAAATCTGTGTTAAAACTATAGGAACTTACGCTGTGGACGCAACCGGTCCATGTTGTAGGCCTATGCACAAAATTAACCCCAGCTTTGTAAGACAGGCTCCCGACAGTCACGGTTTCCTCTGGTTAATTAAACCTCTAATATGCAGTTTTAATGCCAATCAATCAAAACTTTTGTAAAAACAATAGAACTATTAAGTAGAGGAAAATACTCGCAAGTTACATGTATACAGCACTTTTCTTTCGATGAAATTGAACAGATCATAGAAACCGTTAAAAACTCTTACTAAAACTATAGATAATCAATACTTTTTATGAAGACGAGGATTACTTATGGATAAACAACTTCTTAATTTATTGTTTATCCATAAGTAATCCTCGTCTTCATTTGTACTTCCAACTTCTAAATACCACTGAAAGATTTAATACTTTTTATATGAATACAGATTGTAAAAATTGTAATATAATCAACAAGTTTTATAAAATAGAATACTCACAAGCCCCATATGGAAGATTTTTTCTTGGGCACTAATTCAGGGTGTTCTCGTGAAGCCCGGATCATCTCCGTCCACCTAACAGCTTCCTGTAGTTCCATTAGCCGTTCCTTGTACTGATTCCTCTCCATGAGGACACGGGCCATCTCCACACGGGTGAATCTTTTACGCTGAGCCATTGGCACGTCGTCCTGGTGATAAACAAAGGACCAGTGTCCGTAAGTTTTTAAATTCACAGCTTCAGAAAATGATTTATTGTTTTACACTCAAGATATAGAACTGACATTGCCCGATGAGTTAAGAAAATGAGGTTGATTGACACGAAAACGTTGCCCAATCATCTAATAGCCCCCCTCACAAGCATCGCATATTAGCCAATCGGATATAAACCCAGACTAGCCAGAAATTGAAAACGGAATTTTAGGAACCGAGCATGATTGGACAGGGCTCACTCCCTGAATTTAGGTAATGAGTGTTCAACGCTCTACCTTCTGTTCAAGAAAGGTCTGGTTAGACATTGTACTAATTAAAACAATAACATGTAATTAAATTATTTAATAATTTTGTGTCTATTTGCCCCCATAGGGGACACAACTTTAGGCTTCCATAGAATTATGTAAACGAAGGAAAAACTCTTTATCTCCCCTTTATGCTTCCGTAAAGTTATGTAAATGTAAAGGAAAACCTGCTTACCTCCCCTTCTGCCTGGGATTCATTCGTTTTCTTTTCCAATTCTTCCTTAGTTTTCTTTAAATCGTCTTCTAATTGTGTAATTCTGAGCTGTAATCGACTCTTTACTGTCTGCAAAGATGTGATTTCCTCACGCAGTATTTCTTGCTCACTGGATGAAAATAGAATAAAAATTTACATTCTGGATATAAAATTTAAATGTAAAAAAAAATACACAAACACATGGTAATTTTACCTTTCAACTTTGTGTTAAATTAGGTGAACGAAAAATCTTTGGTAGCTCTTAAATTAGGTGAGCTACCAAAATTCAGACTTTTTTCATAATTCTGATTGTCATGAGAAGCACGTAGCAAAACAACAAAAACGTTAGGATTGAACTTGAAACTAAAAATGCGGAAAAAAAGAAATATCAGTAACCAATACAAACATTATATTATGTAAGAACTACATCGAACCATCGTCACCCAATAAACCACGAAGTAGTTATCTATAAGTAATTCAAACAAAAATTAAAATAGGCGAATGTATTAGTTTGTTTTATTGGTTTTGTTACTAACAAACACTACCTTGATTTACATCTCAAGGATTGGTATCAGTGGGATACTCATTTTGTACTTTGGCATTAAAATAATGGTTACTTAACAAAACATACCTAGAGAGTTCATCAACTTTGGCTATAAGGTCATCCTTCACTATATTCAAGGCATTTCTGAAAAAAGAAAAGATATGGGAAATAATCTTACATTTTGACAGCCAAAAGGTGATTCAAATTTGTACTGTGTTGAAATCTAAGATTAATTGTTTGATGTTTTACGTCGCACTTGGGATTATTTCAAGCACATGAGTCAAGGTCATCGTTATGAAGAATAAAAATATGTGAAACAATGCTCTATGTGAAGCGATAAGAAGTCTTTGTTGATTCATGTTTTGTGCAGCATTCAAGATTATTTCCCTTATAGAGGCATTGCAACGTTTGATTGGTGACGCCCAAGTGTCATGTTATTTGCAACTGTCATGGCAACACATTGCATCAACAGTATGACACAGTTATGCCAGGCTTAAATCTTTTGATAAATATAACTTTTTAGGGTACCATTTTAAGGCCCATGGGGTGGTTTAACGAAGCTGTCGCACAGCGCAATCAATTGCAGTTGCCATCACGACGTATCTCTTCAATGTAGTATCCATTGGCAACTAGGCTTCGTTTGTGATGCGGCTGACCCCATGTTCCCATATTAAGTACCCTGTTAAAAAAATGCCCCCAAAGGGCATCGGTACAGGCACTGAAGGCAAAATGACACAGGCTCTCAAAATCATGACGCTTGAAGGTGTAGAACAGTTTACTTACTTAGTTGCTAAAAGTTCTGTGTTTTCCAATATTAAATTCTCCACTTCTTTACCCATTCCAACTGCAAGAGAAAACGTTGATTTAAGTATATAACTATAGAAGTTTTCAAGGACTCAGATGGAAGTTTATCAAAACATTTACGCCCCAAAGTCCAAAGCAAGGCCTAACTGCCAGGTATAACATATACCTTCAACGCGCAAAATTACGACGGGCGTAAATGTGTCAAGAAACAGCCCCAGAACACATAGAAAGTATTTCATGTTAAATTTATAACAATTAGCTTTTTTTTTAACAAAATTAAATTGTTCTTACGATCTTCTTGTCGCCAAAAGAGACAAGTATATTTTTTTTTTTTTTCTTGTCGCTCGAAAAAATTAATTGTCATCGATCTCTGAATGTGATTCAACAGCAATACCAAAAGGACAAATAAGATAATAAAACATGCATCAAAATTTTTGAAGATTTTATAGAAATTGTTAATGGTTAAATTCATACTTTTTTCAAAGGAAGAGAGCAACTAAAGTAGGCAGAGGAATCGAAAGATAATTTCAAGGTCATGAACAAATGTAAAATATTTGATGCTCGACAATGCATTTCAGCCAAAACAACATAAAATAAAAACATTCCAAGAAAATTAAACAAAAATCAAGATGCTGATATAGAAAGTATAGAAACATGCCTTTACTAATTTATTTTATATTTGATGAGCCAAGATTGATTTTGAACAGTGAATAGAAGTGGTTCCAAACAGCCTTCAATAGGCAACACTGTAGTGGCAGTAATAGTGAAATCCAATTTCTAGAGCAGTAAATTTGCTGCAGAAAACTGAAGTTTGGATAGGTTCCTTACAGAAAATTTTGACGAGAAATATTTTATGCCGCAGAGAATCAGTTAATCTAAAACAATTTTTTTTTCACTGAGGTAAACATCTGAATTCTTTGGGTTGCGATTAATATCTGTAGATGCAATATACAACTGTGACAATTTAGACTAGCTCTTAATTTAAAGAAACAGCTTTTTTGATTTTCTAGATTTAGAAAATGTGAATGCCAATTTTAGTTGCTCATTCCAAATTCCATCAACCCTATTAAACAGAATTTGATGAATATAGTGGATAGAAGTGGAAAGATAATCGTCTCCTTACCAAAGAAGTTGTCACTGACTGTAATATCCAGGCAGGAGAGGGGATTAATAAGAAAATATAGATATATATATGGATTAGTGGGTGTTAAATACTTATCTACATCTACGATCAAATGTATATATATATGTAAGTATCTGGAGCCTGTTTCACGAAACGGCGCAAATGTATTTTTTCATACCAACATATCTCTACAACATGGGTTGCTATGGCAGTTACGTGAAAACTTACGCTACAGCGCTTTGTGAAACAGGCTCCTGAATGGCCAGCTAGAAGTGGCCTTTCCATTTAAAACATTTAATTGATTGATTGATGTTTTACGCCACACTCCTGATTATCTAACTTATATGATGGCGGCAAGTGGGGACGAAACATGTTAACTAGCCTACATGTACATGCATGGAGGAAATACATGACCTTGCGTTGCAGCCCCTCCCCCCTTTCCAAGAAAGATGGGGGTTATATTCTGTCTTCTTGCAATGGGGATTGTTTCACATAAACAGAGTAATGTAAGTGTTGACATAACTGTCACAGCAACCTATACTGTAGAGATATGTTGCTATAGCAGCTATGCAAAAACTTACGCTATGTCGCTTTGTGAAACAGTCCCCACTTTCGTCCACAAATTAAGTAATCCATACAAGCTGAATTTCAGTATGGCATCTAACATTAAACTAGTTGTTCATCACTGAACACATCAGGGATAATTTTCTTTCGACATTCTTCGTTAACCAAAATCTTAATTAGGACTGGCCATTCATATACTTATCAACGATATATATACGGTAAGAATTCCGCTAATTCAAGTACTCAAAACATTACGAAAAGCACTCTAAAAGTTTAGACTTTTCGTTGGGTGTCTTACCTCCTGCACTGAGCGACCGATAATCCTTTCGAGCAATCGCTATTGTTGTTAGACCAAACAATGCAGTCTAATAATTTGTTATCTTCACATTGCTCGTCCTTGAATAAGCGGAATTCTTACCGCCTGGTATATGATATTATGCAGTTAATACATGAAGAAGCACTTGTTAACAATAGATGCATTCAAATGTTAAATAGGCATGAGCTGCCAAAATTCAGACTTCTTTTTTTAATAAGTTCCGATTGTCATGAGAAGTTGAAAGAAAAACTTTCAAATTAAAACTATAGGTAAAGCCAGTAACCTGTACGAACCAAACATGTATGCTACTAACGGATAATTCAAATAGCTCGAGTCTGTTTCACAAAACGGCGTAGATGTATTTTTTTGCACAACTTTTATAGGAATGTATCTCTACAGAATGGGTTGCTATGTAAGTTACGTAAAAACTACGCCGCTTAGTGGGACAGGCCCCTGGGATGTAGCAGTAAGTTTTGGGGGGGTTCTGTTGGTTATAAAACTACTTAGACACATACAAGATTGGTATCAATCAAAAGCTTACTTTGTACATCTTGACAAAAATAAGGAACAATTACATGTAGCTAATTCTGTTTAAACAAAATTTTGACATATATTTGGCAGCTCATGCGATTTTAATGACAGAAATGTCAAAGCTCACTGGCAAATTTGAACCAGAAAGTATATCTTATACACATGCTTCTTCAAAGTAAATGTTTTAACTTAGAAAACAGTTGCAATGCATGCATATGTGGGCACCCAATAACCAGACGTTCCGGACAGTAGAGTACATCTATATAACTAGTACAGCAATAGTATAAAACAACCCCACAACAAAACATGCAACATACACATTGTTGATACATCATTACAAGTTTGCTTACAACTTAGCATTATCTTAAAGATATATTCAAATATATTCAACTTAAAGTTTGACAAACATCTTTTTTTAATGACTAGATAACCTTTCAATTTATAATCAGTCACACAAAACAATAAAACTGTTTGAGATTAAAATAGAAATATCACTGAAGCCTAAAGAAACGTGTTAGATATCTATTTCCGCAAATGAACTCTTCAAATATACACAGCAAGAAGGTGAAAAAGGCAGTTTTGTTAAAATAAGAATAAAATAAAAAATAAAAAAAACGAAACAGTTCATACCCATTTCCCCCTGGTCTCCATCTTCTGTTGAGATACATGGGTTGGAAAAAACGGGGAAATAGAGGAAGCCAAAGTCAAAACGCAAACAGAAAAAAAAGAAGAACAACAACATGCGATCAACTTCCAAGAAACAAATATTTAGCACAATGCAATCTTACACATGCACTTTTCAAGCAATTAAACAAAAAAGTTTACAACAACAACATTAAGAATAATGTCGGCAGCTTGTTTGGTTTAAAATTTTTTTTAACTCCAGATGTTACAAAAATTACAGGAAGCAATATGAATAAACACAAAAAAAAATAAATAAAAAGAAAATATTGAAGAAACATTCGTCTTTTGTAAAACTCTAGAATGACAATTTATGCCTGGCAAAATTGAAATTTTAAAGGAAATCGTACCTGATGATGCGTATTCCCCAGGATGCACCTCTTTACCTAGATTAACAAAAGTTTAAAGATAAAAGTTCGTTGAATTATCAATTGTTCAGATGTTTCCGTACAAATAAGGATTTTTGAAAGAAATGTTTTCATAGTTCATACAGGGTCCCGGTCAAAGGTGAGTTTTATTTTTCAACGAGGGGCAACTAGCTACACTTTGTGATGACCAAGCCTGTGTTTGTTTATTTCAAGGGAATATGTTCAAAGGCCCAGTTTATCAAGCGATATTTGCTGGACTCGTTTCTCTTGCGAAATCTTCTGTGGTTGATCTGATTTCTCAGGTTGACCATGACACTTTACTTACACATCTTCTAAGAGATTTCCATTGGTCAGTCAGACTCCCCAATCTTTATGGCATGAATTCTTTGAACAATTCTTTTTTTATCTAAACCATTTACGCACAATAGTGAAATTATTAAGAATCAGCCATCAACACTTAGTACCTATTGATGTATGGAGTACCCGAAAATTGTAAAAGCATACCTGTAATATCAGCACCAAAATCCACATCCCCGATAACATCAGGCGTTAACTCGTCAAATAAAGAGTCGTTATTTCTCCTGTAATCAGACAAGACAGTTACTCACAAAGTGAATAAAATCAAACTCAATTCTATTCGTTTCTATTCTGCCAGACTCTGGGACCCGGGTTTGACTCCGTTTTGGGAGTCAACCAAAATCGGTAGAAGAATTTCTGCCATTTTTCAAGAAAGTGTAATCCCCAACGAGAATACTGTTAGACTCAATTTTTACCTAATTAAAATAAGGAGAATACTGTCAATGCTATTCCACTAAAATCAGATTTATTTGTAACTAAATTTAATGTTTAAAATGTTAAATATAACAAACTTTACAGGAAATTCCAACAAGAAAGAATAATAATAGGGTTTATAAAATATGCAATAAAAAACACATTTTATGCTGAAATAAAAGCGTTGATGATGATTGACAAGATCAACTGTTTTTGTACTTGTAGCAGCATTGTTATCATTAATTGTAGGAGACCATGCTCTGTGTTTAGAAGAAACCTGGCCCCTAGGGCTGGTACCAGGCAAACAACATAAATAGGGCAAGTTGATTTATAAAAATCCAGTCAAATGTGTGTGTTTTGTTGTTGTTGTTGTTTTTAAAGTGGGTGTAATTTAAACCTTCAACCCAATGCTGCATACAAAAAGGCTGTTCGGAGACTGATAAAAATACAAACCTCGAGACTCTATTTGGTGTTGAAGTAGACAAAGATTCTTCCATTTCATCTAACTCAGGGGTACTGGCAACAATATCAGCTATTGTTTTATCTACAGCTGTTAGAAACAAAACAGAAACAGTGAATTTTAACATAGAAGGCAAGAAAGATCAAATGATGAAAATTCATAGTCAAAACTTGTGGCTGAATTTTTAATGTACAGATGGTGAACAAACATTTTTACAAAAATCATATCGAGAAACTTTGATGCAAGAAATTAGATTTTCAATTTTGAGAATAAAATATTTATCAGTGTAAAGGCTAATAATACTAAAGGCACACTCGACGATTAAATCAAGAATACTTTGTACATTGAAAAAGTGGGTTTCTGTATTTTAACCAGACAGGGTAAGTTAGGAAAGTTTTATTGTTGCCCAAAATTTAAAGTTTTGGCATCATTTTGAATTTTTTATTTGAAAACTAAATTTTTTATTTAAAAACTGATTTTTTTTTTGTACCCGCAATGTAAACAAACTGCAAGCCTGGGTATGCTCACAAGCGCCCTGATGATTTGAACAGTATGGGCGACCTAACAGTATAGTATAGTTTTATGAGCTTTATCTCAGAAATGCAGATGCAGGATCTGGTTTGAGAGACCAAAAAAGCCTGCCAATAAATTTTAGAAAGTAAACCAGACAAAAAGACCTGAAATGAAGGTATTCCCACATCCAAGCTAACCGCTTTCAGGTCGTTGTTGTTGTAATGGGGCTTTGATTCTTAGTAAGCTTTACAGTTTATACCACTAATTATACATTCTAATTATACATGTATAATGTGTCTTATGTTTAATTTTAGTGGTTTTACTTGTAGTAAGCTCGTGTAAATTGGCTTTTGTAATGAATGTCCGAAAGGCTAGAGCGGCAAGTGTGCCTTTAACATTTCAACAGACAAAATTTTTTTTTTCAAAAATAGCCTACTATCTTATTGGTTTGATGAACAGTAAACTATTAAATGTAAAGAAACCAAAAAAAGCTCTTTATTAATTTCTTTTACACAATTTCTTAGAAATAATATATTTCTCAAGTTTAAATCATGTGCATGTATACATGTAAGAGGAGCAATACAAAGCATGACATTTTTGTGCAAAACTAAAACCTCAGCCTAAGCATGCAAAAATCTAAACCAAAACAGTCAAGCATTTATACATCAATCAAAGTGAATGAATGTGAAATGACTATGCAGATAAATTTGCCCTAATGGAATAAAACTGAATCAAAATATGCAAAAGGATTCTAGTAATTTCGACGCAAAATTGAAATGCTTATTTGTAAAATACCGTTAAAGTTGTGCTTTTATTTCTCTTTATTAGCAGCATTTATTTGACACTTACGCTGAGCTCAAAATTATTTTATTAATCTCGAAGGAATGATTCTCTTGAGTTCATTTCAAAACGTTATGTCTAAAGCCGTGATCCCTGAACAGAAGTTTATTGGAATGATCTAGATATCTTGGTTTCGGAAGTCAACGATATCTGATTTTTTTCTAAACATATATTTGGACATTCAGTAATCACATCAGCCCTACAATTTCCAGTATTTCCGTATATCATGATCTTAACGACAGGGGGATTAGGACACGATTATCTCCCTTTACTCACCTGACATAGCTAACTGAGGAACTCGAACTTCAACAGATTCCAGAAAATCACCGGACTCGTGAAAACTTCTTATTATTTCTGCTTTTGATGGCACAGACGAGGCGTCATTCGTCTCTATATGCTCTCTGGGTTTTTCTCTTAAAACGACCCCAGAGTCAGTGGATGCAACTCTTTCTATAGACTCACTTTTGGCAGGTTCTTTTAAAGAAACTGTCGCAGAGTTCAAATCTGATTGGCTAACAGGGCCATTCTGAGTCACCGGAGGCGGTTCCGCCTTTGATAAATTTTCCTGAGATGGCACATTATTTGATGATTCTAGTGTCTGTGTAGAGTCTTTACTTTGAGATGGCTTGCTTATGTCTATTTATGCGAACAGATGCGAAAGAAACAAAAGAGAACAAAGAGAAATGCTGAATGAAAGGTGCATGAAACAAAAACAATACTGAAAGCATAAAACATAAACGATGTAGATGATAAAAGTGAAAACTGCACCAAATGTCATGCATAAAACAAAAGATGAAATAATTGCAAATGGTTAAATAGACCCCTTGCCGTTGACGTCACTTCCCAACTCTGGGTATCATTTTACCAGTTACGCAAAAAAGCACATACATGTAGGTATTAAGAGCGTGACACATAAAAAAGATTAGGTTGAATTCCAAAAATGACGGATATATTACCCAGAATGCAAAGCTATGACGTCAATGCAAGTGATCCTTTCGTGTGGTATAGTAATATAAGCCCTAAGACCTTCCCGAAAACTTTGAATTAATGCATGCAAAGTTACCTTGACCTAAAAAAAGGTTTTTGATTGATTGATGTTTTACGCCACACTCAAGATTATTTCACTTATATGGTGGCATTGCCAGGTTTAGTTGGGGGAGGAAACGGGGCTCATTGCCAGGAGGAAACCCACAACCTTCAGTGAGTACCCGACAAGAAAAGGGGAGCTGGAGTGGTATAGATTTTTGATTCAATATATTGCAGTTTATGAAAACTGTGTATTCCCAAAAGGTTCAGTGATAGAACAAAAATATCATTCAACTTTGCATGAATAGAGTTTTAGCATGCTGCATAACTGAGCGTGCTTTATATCTTGAAGTTGATAGGAGATATCTGTGTGCATTTTCATGTTCATGTTGGAAACATGATAGTTATTAATTTTTCGGTGAATCCGTTTTTTTAGTTCACAATCCAGGTAAGGAATAATATACCAATATGTCCGCCACTGATAAATTTTGTCAAATGTGTGTGCCACACATACAGCATTATTTCAATTGCATGGTGGTGTTGGATAGAAAACTCAGGATGCTTTGGAATAAACAACCAGCCAGAGTTTCAAACCCAAACAACTCAGGGGGAAGAATTTATCAAATCCAATAATTTTTGACAAATTGTGCTCAGAAATGCACTTAAAAGGAATTTATTGGAACTAGCGAGAACTTTGTGCAGTTTGGATTTATTTTCCACAATGCAATATGGTTAATCAGGCTGAATGCAATTAAACGATTGAGATTACCAGGTAAACGCTTGTCGTCCGCATATATGTTATCATCACCTTTTAGGTACAGAGAAAGAATGAAAAAATACCAAGTATTCAAGTGTCACAGAAAGCCAACGTAACACGATATAGGCGAAATAACCCAGTTAAAAATACAACAGAACATTTGACTGAAGCGTTTAAATGAAAACGGTCAACCAATAAGCTAGAATAAACACATATCACCAGAAGTCCATGGACGAAAAGTATGCAACCTTTAATATAAGGGGTTGAATGTGTATTTGTCGGACGTTTTCTATGAGGAAATAAACTCAAGTTAAGATAAATCCAGCCTCGGAGATCAGTAAAATTGACAAATAAAAGGAAGTCATATTGATGGGTTGGACTAGACTTTGGAAATGATATGGTTGGTTAATGAATTAGATACATGGAATGGTCACGTTACATTGGTCTGCTAGGATCGGACATGCTAAAATTGCTGGCATATCTGTGAGATGCTATGAAGGTATGTAGTGTTTCCTAAAATCTTTTGAACGGTCAAAATTAGCGTCACAAGAATGTTAAAGTGGCATGAGCTGCCAAAATTCACACTTTTTTCATAATTTCTGATCGTCACGATAGTAAGAGGCTTTGGAGGCTAAATGATTGGTCAAAATTAGCGTCACAAGAATGTTAAAGTGGCATGAGCTGCCAAAATTCACACTTTTTTCATAATTTCTGATCGTCACGATAGTAAGAGGCTTTGGAGGCTAAATGATTGGCGTTGGATTCAGGAAAATCCATACAGTATGTGGCCTGTACAAACCGAAAACGTGTTCGAAAAGTAAACAAAATCTAAATAACCGGGACGACCATTCATTCATTCTAAGCCAAAGTTAGTTCAAAACAATACTTTACCGTACATTTTCGAAACTAGAAGCACTAAAAAGCTTCTGCATTATACGTCTTGAGAACAATAGCCAATAATTTCAACATTCTGTTTCAACGTCAAAATATAAAAAATTTGGCAGCTCATGCCACTTTAAGTCACCACCCTTTGTGACTTGAAATCAGGTGTTCAACCTGGGATGAATATGAAAGGGATATGAAACGCCTTTGTTTTTGCAGTCAGTCGACTGGCAGTTGTTTGACTCTCTATTGTTCTCGTCCGACGCCCCGTGACGGCATTCTGATCCGCTTAGAGAATAGCCGAAAGCCGTGTTGTGTATTCCGATTCATTCCGAACCATACCGGTGTCGTTGATATATGGGCTGCGCATGCCTATTTATAAGCTAGCAACACTGTCAGAATATTCAAAATGGCGATTGTTTTCTGTTGCTAGCTTACAAACGGGCATGCGCAGCCCATATATCGACGACATCGGTATGGTTCGGAATGAATCGGAATACACAACACGGCTTTCGGCTATTCTCGGAGCGGATCGGAATGCCGTCACGGGGCGTCGGACGAGAACAATAGAGAGTCAAACAACTGCCAGTCGACTGACTGCAAAAACAAAGGCGTTTCATATCCCTTTCATATTCATCCCAGGTTCAACCCATCCACGTGTCAGGATCAGTGACATTTAATTTGCCTCAGTCGTGCTGTTAAAATGCAGTCTATACAGATCAGTGTTTTGTAATGAAAGTCATCTCACAGTAATGGCGGTGCTTAAAGCATGTAAAATACCATGGGATGGCCATTCCAGGTATATAGTTGATTAAGTTTGAGTGTGTCCCAGAAACAACCGAATAAGGTATGGATCAAAAAAATGTAAGAACAATTTGATTATTTAGTAGGATGCATACAAATGGTCGATGAACTTCTGACATAACTACAAATATGTTGTACAAAAAATGACCACTGAAAATCCTTGGCAAACAAAGTACGATAACTTACTTGTTCCCGTCGCAGACTCTCGTACATTGATACTATCTGTCACCTGAGATTTTTCTGAAGTAGTTTTGGTGTCGCCTGAGGCTTTGTTTGCTTCCGAATTTCCTTCTGGAGTTTCCAAATCTTTCAGTTCATTTTTCAGGCTGACATTTCCATCATGACTCCTATTAGGAGTGATGTCAAAATCGGGGGTAGCCCCAGACTTCACGGGGGTTTCCACTGAACTTCCATAAATCATGCTGACAGGTCGAAGGTTAGGCAATTGAAATCCTCCCCTACAGCAGAATCAAACAATTTAAATTCACAGAAATATCTAAAATCACAATTTAGGCAAATATTTTGTTTATTGTCTAATTGAATTAGAAACCCTAGGCCTGTGACAAAAGGCCATTTGAAGTCTCCACTGCAGTCTACAATTTTTTTCTTGGAAGGAGTCACATTAGATTGATTGATTGGTGTTATACGCCGCGCTCAAGATTATTTCACGTATGGGGCGGCGTTGCCCGTTTTGTTGTGGGAGGAAACCGGGCTCTATGCCCGGAGGAAACCCACGACCTTCCGTTGGTAACTGGCAACCATCTCACATAGGTCGTTCGAGTGAAATCCCAGTCAGAAAATTTTCCAATTTTTTGGACTGAGTGGGATGCGACCCTAATTGAATTAGAAACCCTAGGCCTGTGACAAAAGGCCATTTGAATTCTCCACACTAATCTACAATTTTTTTCTTGGAAGGAATCGTATTAGAACTTATGATCAATCAATGGATGGCTTGTGTTATGCTCCTATAAGCAGCGGATATATCTCATTTTTCTTCCACACACCCACTGATCCAGTTCTATGCCAAAGATAAACTTCATTAGTTGGTATTTTAATAGGTGATGGTTTTATCATCCGTGTCCACTCACCTTGTTCTGGGGCTATTTGCTAAATCTCCAATTCGATCGGGACCCATTAAAATCTTGGCCCTCTCCATATAATCCATATGAGTTTTAAAAAGCTGAAAGAGTTTATCATAAAAAATAAGCAAAGAATAAGGGAGGCTGAAAAACACTTAAACAAAACAGCCACGTTTCAGCCAAATCTATCCAGAAAAAAAAAATGCAATCGTCATTTGGGAAACTACTAAAAAAACCAATGCCAGAAGAAGAAATAAATATAACACCCAATGTAGTGAGTTTAGTTCTCAACTTCTCACCGGCGTTAGATGAATAAAACTAAATTTAAGTGACCCAAAATTCTGGCCTGACAATAGCTTCAACTTTGACAGTCATAACCGAACAGGAGAAATGCTATTTAAAAGTACACCGCAGTGTGAAACCAAGTAAGCACTAAAACGTACCCTTTATTTCCCTGTAATTGATTGAGCAATTAGAAAGAAATGAAGGATCTTTTCAAATCAGATGTTTCATTTAGTTGAATGTGCGCTACACTTGCAAATTAAATTCAAATTTATAAAAAAAGTTGACAAATTTGACGTACCTCTGTATATCTTTCGTGTAATTTGGTATATTCTTTTTTCATCTCTGCTTCCTTGTCTTCCAGTCGACTAACTACAAGGGGAGACAAGTCATGCTACAAATAGTTTCTTAACCCAGAAGCACATCTAATTACATGACATTAATAACAAATATAAACATGAAGTCAACAAAGTTATAATCAGATTCTCATCTTTATACTCTGATTGATTGGTAGTTGGGGTTTCCTGTCACAATCTTATTTATTTCCCTTTTATAATATGGCTGCACTGCAAGAGTTTTGACAGGAGATAAACGAAACTTTATCCAAGATGAAACCTGACCTTTGCTATTACCTACCGACCCTCCATATAAGACCTCTGGCAAAATTTGAGAAGAGGGATGCAAACTCCCCACTTGTTGCAAGACAAGTTTGAATGTCTTGGAATTATCCTCGTCTATTTAAAATACAGGAAGGCTACCAATGGCTTCCCTTAATTGCCCTGAGAGAATAATCGATCTTCAAATATTTGCTCTTCTAAATTTTACTGCATATCTATCATTGGGATATCGGAAAAGAATTTAATGTGGATATTGGCTTTGTGGTAGGTTCAGGGTTCGAAATGACGGGTGCATGGGTGCACAAATGCACCCAAATTTTTGTTGGTGCACCCAAAAATATAAAAGAGAGTAAAAATGGGTGCACGCAGTGCACCCAGCGGGCATCCTGTAAAAAACACTGTACTACGGCCGGAAAGGTCTGTAATGTAGGCCCTTTTTGTAAGCACAAGTCGTCGAAGTCACAAACTTTGAGCGGTCCGAAAAGCTGGGTGGATACGCCTACGTATTAATCAATAATCCGCTAGACAATAATTGGTAAATGTAGCTTTTATTGAAAAGTTGGTTTGTGGAACTTAACTTAATTTACTTTCAACTTGCGAGAAGCAGCGAGGAAATTCATTTACCGACTTTTCAAGCTATAGCGATAGATTCACAACCTAACGACCAAAGTACGGTAGCTTACGTCTGAACGCCGTGATGCTGCGAGCAGCGATTCATCGATGTTTCTCGCTGATGAATGGGAAGGATAATTGCAGTAACAGAGGATATAACCAGAGTGTGGACATATAACTCTATTCATTACTGGTTTGTTGAAAAACAAAATTGACGTAAACTTCAAATATTCAACATTGAGCGTGGCCGATCTTTCACTGAAACTTTCTACCGCTTTAGCACTTATATATACAGGTTGTACAATTGATATCCACGGGGTCCCAATAGGCAATAAACCGGGCCATTAGTTCCTGGTAATATCGGCCCATATTGAGGATAGACAAAACTTGAGGCGAGCATGCAAGCACGTGGTTGTTGTTTTGTCTCTTCTCTCGAGTAGCTTCGTTTATCATTAGGGGTCGGTGTGGGAAGGCGACCAAGTTTGAATGCATGTCACTTGTTACAATCAATTTAACTCAGACAACGGACAGAAAAAAACGCGTTCAAAGATTCTTCATTTTACCGAATTCTGCCGTTAGCGTTAGGCCCCTACTGCAACAGACACGAGCGGAACGCTTGAACTAAATGACCCCTCATGGAGAACTCAATTTAGTTAAAAACAAATAAAACACCCTTTATCCATACGGTTTGGTAAGATTTATTTTTGTATCAAATATTTTGATGACAATTTCGGTATAACTTAGTCATTAGAACCAGTCAACTATCAACAAATCTCACGGACGGCCATGAAAGATTCTTAGAGCTATAGGTATAGACGGTAATTCCCACTGGTTTTTTTTTTTGTTTTTTTTTTAATTTACAAATGGATATAAACTATTCTGCATTGTTAAGTTGAATGCAGATTGGTTTTAAGCCTTCCTCCTTCATTTACTGAGCATTTGTAGCTTTTTACCTTGTGCACCCTAATATAAATTGGTGCACCCGTTTTCAAAAAAGGTCATATTTTGGGTGCACGGCTCTGGTGATACCATAATACGACCGACTTTTTTTAAGCCGGGCATATAAAAAGTGACGCAGTGCAATCAATAGAAGATGGCATGTTGCACATTATTCATTTCTCCACCCATGTGTCTTTAGTGAACCAGGATTCATTTACAATTTTTTTCAGACAGCAGTTTTTTTTTCTTACCATGATCTGCTGAATTTTTCGATTTAAGTTCTAACATTCGGACAATAGACTCAAGGCTTTCAACCTTCTCTTCCAAAGATTTTTTCTCTCCTTCGATGGCATCTTCAACTTCCAAGTATTTCTGTAGACAAAAAAAAATACATTGTTAATTGTGTTCTTTTTCTTTATGGAAAATTTGTTTTAGCAAATATTATGCCAATTACAATGACATTTCGAAACGTTTCAGAGCGTAATTCATTCTGCTCGTTTTTGGGAGCCCCACAAAAACTTAATTTCATCTTTATTTTTCCGAGTTTTTGATGCAATTTGTTGAACTTTTAAGCAAATAACAATTAAATGTGTGGTGGTGTGGGAAGGAAAAATGGACACAGTTACATTGTTAAAGCTTTCTGATTGAGTCAATCACACACAGGCTATATATGTATGTGCAACTGCAACAAAAAACATTCTGAAACCTTCTGGTAAGACAGATTTTCTGAGGTCACAATTTAAATTGTAATCAAAAGAAATGAAATTAATTTATAAATTAATAATAAAATTTATACCAGAGCTAGAGGCCGTAGAGCTAAGCCTTACAGTTACACTACAGTTTTACACATGATCTTGTATCATGGTTGCGGCGTTTTTCTTTTGATGAGCAGTCCTCGACAAATCCAATATCCAATGGACAGAGAGTGGGTGTGGCTTAAAAGCGTTGAATAACTTCCCGATCTGGAAGTTATTGTATGGCTCTCTTGACTGGGTATCACGACCCTCTGAATTCAAACTTTTCCCACGGCAAAAAAAAGTTGCCGCGGAAAAGTTTATTTTTCACAGCAAAAGTGATTTCACCACGGCATTTTTATCCAAACAATTCGCACTGCTCTGTTAACTAAAAGGTGCATTGACAAAAGAAAAAATGTCAAACACTGTTCAAGAAAGATTTTTTTAAAATTTCTACTTTGATTATCATAGAAACCAGCATAGAGAAAATGCTAACTTTGTCGTCTTACGCCTGACTCTGAACGGCCAATGAGACATAACTGACAGTTGGAGACATTCTGACGCCAGCCACGCCAGAAATTAAGCACTTAATTGTTCTGCCCCCCCCTCCCCCCCCCCCCCCTCTTTTGCAAGAAATTTTTAAATAAAAAAATAGGCCTATATTAACTGCTTGGGAAAATGGAAAGTTCAATAACGTCTTCTTTCAGAGAAAAATACAGAAACATGTGGCTTTTGGCCTCTTCTACTTGTAAAGAAATAGATTCTTTCGGAAAATCTTTTCCCAAATTTTCACACAACTGCTCTTTCTCGTCTGGTTGTAGAGTAAAATCCCCATACATCTCATTCCCCGTATCTCCATCACTTAACTCATACTTCTGGATTGTCTGTGTTAGGCTCATACATTCAAATCCTTCGAAAATAGCATGCCTATCCTCTATCTCGGCACAAATCTGAGATAATTGTATGTCATAACCATCCAGGGTATAATCTAGGGCAAAAGTTTGGGCACCCATAGTACGACTTGACAATACCATCCCAGGGTTCATGAAGGCTGCATGCAAAGAACTCCTACTTTAAACCACCATTTCTGTGTAATATGTCCCTAATATTTATGTTTTCAATACTTTGCAAAGCAGGTTTTACTTTTATTCAATATTTAAACAACAATCACAAAAAAAAATTTTCTCATACCCTGGTTTGGGCGCCCAAACTGTAGAAGCCCAAACCCTATATATGGGGATAAAAGTCAGCCTAGATTAGGCCCTGCCATCCTTTGTTTAATCAAACATTTCGATATATGCGTCTATCGAGGACATCTTAATTTTCTATTCTGAACTAGGCCTAACATCTTGGACCAAATTTCATCTTGGCCAATGTTGTAACCTTTTATGACTGGCCAGCGTTTTAACACTCGCTAGTTGATTGACAACGTCAATCATTCGTTCCATGATACAAGCACGTTATTGAATGGCTCCCTCGAGTAAGGAAGAAATTCTGAGAGGCGTCCTCGTGCTTCGCACTTGGACACCTCTCAGAATATCTTCCATACCCTCGGGAAGCCATTCGGACAGGATATAGAATATGTCCGTCACTTTGAAAACTTCTTCTGTCAATAAGAAATGGTCGGTGATCGTAAATATTTTATGATAGCCAGGGGGGCAAGCCCCCCTAGAACCCCCTAAGTTTTTCTTTTTTTTTATGAATTTTTAATTACGAAGAAATTAAAACTTTGTTGAAGTTGAACACTGGCGTAGAGACTCGTATTCAGGCAAGCTCGTACATTGTCCTGTCTCATACATTAAACGAAGCAAAGATGGCGAGGCGAGTGTTTGGAATTGCTTGTGTGTAGAGTCAAATCGGCGAATTAGTAAATGTAGGCGAATTTTGTGCAAGTAAAGACGGATTTTCCGATTAGGGAGTTCCTTAAGGTATTGTACAGAATATTTGAAAGGAAACTATGTGTTTTACTGTAAGTTGCAGGTGACGGACGTATTCTATATTCGCACCAGCCATTCAATAACTCTAACATGTACAGCTGAGCTAAGCCAGATTAAGACTGATCAGATCGAAGTGACCACAGGAGGAAAGCCAGGCTAGAGCCATACAGGTACCAGGTGTGATCAGATTGTCTGATTTGACAGCCTAATAACATTTACACAAACAGATCACAAACCTGTTCAGCACCACGACGTAACTGTTTTTCCCGTTCATATTGCGTCAACAGCTGTTCGTTGTCGTCACGAAGCAGTTCTAATTCAACATCAGATTCTTGTTTGTCTGCATAAGCTTGATCTAGACTTTCTAAAATACCAACAACTAATGGCATTAATTCTTTAACGACATCCTCGTCATATTTCTTAATCATACGTTCAAACTCCTTGTAAACGCTGGATGCGAGAGACTGCACTTTTTCAGACATGACATGTCCTTCGTCGGTCGTACCGTACACCGTTTCCACCATCCCATCCTCCATTTTGCCGATTTTTTTGCAACAGTAAGTTTTAATACATCACCATCTGAATCCTGGATGCTTTGACTTTGTTTCATTTAATCTCCGTTTAGACAAAATATGTCTACAAGTGACAGCGTCCAGGCCCATCCTACAGAGACATTTCATTACAGATGTAAATGGCGCATCATGTGATCTTGACGCATGCGCATTGGATGTAAACAAAAGCACTCTGGGAACGGACCTCGAACCCATGTGTTAATATTTAGCCTTATTTTCGATTTGATTCAGAAACTGTCATAACATTTGACATTGGGATAGGGTCGGAGACAATGGCGGGCTTGTTTACGTCGAGGACTCTCGCCAGGGTCTCTTCTCAACTCTGTTCACCACAGAATGGAAAGCTGAGTCTCCCTGCAGTGTCTTACGGGGACTCGTCCAAGCGATATTCCCAAATTTTACCCGGCCGCCCAGTGAAGATTGGTTGTGCCAGCGGGTTTTGGGGAGACACTGCTGTTGCCGGTAAATTGGACTAAGAAAGTTGGCTCTGTGAAATGAACTTAAAAATAACACCCCTGTTTTTTAAAACTATATTTTGAATTTAGATACCGTGAAAGTGAGCTATATAAAAAGTACTAGTATTCATATAGTTCAATTTACTGAACTTATGGTGATATTACAGTATATGTAATATCACCATAAGTTCAGTAAATTGAACTAGTAATAGTATTCATACTACTAGTACTACTACTAGTACTATTACTATTAGTATTACTAATACTAGTCTAACTACTTAGTAATAGTATTACTTTTATTAATATTAAACTAAAGTTAATTGTAAATCAATGCCTACAGGTACCTCGTTATTTATGTTTGGATGTTTATTGGTCGGTGCCTAGCCGACAGCTAATAAATGTCGGAAATTATAACGAACGGAGTAAGACCTTTACTTAAGTGAAGTATAGTAGTAAACAATATCCTCCTAGACTCTAATTAAATAATGAGCTATGAATATCGTCATCATCTCTGTAAGCGTAACTGCACCCACTGGGGTCTGTTGAGTTTGAAGCAATAAATATATGCAATTATTATACAACCAGTATTCATTAACCAATGAAAGACTAGCATTTGTACCACGTGTCGATCATATATCAGTCGATATTGGAGCCGAAAGCGATATCGGATAGTGCTATTGGATTTTCATCCGGGTATCGGCAGAGAGAAGAGCGACTACGTCAGTTCGATGATGTGTAACATTCAAATCTGACGTCACCGCGGAGTCGTCTGTTTCGCTCCTGTCGTTTTGTCAGAACCCTCATATCTCTGCAAGATGGTAGATGACGCTGATATAGATAAATTTGTCGAGGGTCAAATACCAGAAAA
This sequence comes from Lepidochitona cinerea, assembly GCA_963971465.1. Taxonomy (NCBI): domain Eukaryota; kingdom Metazoa; phylum Mollusca; class Polyplacophora; order Chitonida; family Tonicellidae; genus Lepidochitona; species Lepidochitona cinerea. Next base: position 61,616,652 of record OZ020552.1, on the reverse strand, counting down.
CACTAACAAGAAAACGAAATGCGACGTTCTAACAATTGTGAATACGTTGAATATTGAAATAAATTATTGTGCTTGTTTAAAGTTAAACTTGAAATAATTGTTGTTGGCGTTGGATTGCATATGTATAATAAAAAGGTTATTATATGACTTCGCATTCAATAGGGATATTGATTGTACTCGTCACCGTTGGGTTTAAAGTCGATATTGGACTCGACGCCTTCGCCGTCTCGTCCAATATCGGCTTTCAACCCAACGGCGACTCGTACAATAAATATCCATATTGGATGCGAAGTCATATAATAACCTCATAGTATTAAAATAACTTTAATGGTGTCATAATGTTTAATGTGGACTCAAGAAAAGTGACAAGTCACACTCACAGTCATAAACATCTTCAACATTTAACTTTTAAGTGGCATGAAGTAAATATGAACTGCCAAATATAGGGAAAAAAATTGTGAAACAGAATTAACTCATGGTTTTTAATTTTTACCAAAAAGTTAAAAAAAATGAAGCTTTCTCATAGTGGTGATGTCAGTTTTGGAGTATGTTTAATTCAGTAAGCTACAATTTTAATTCATTATAAGCACATATCTTCAGTTTGTTTTGGTTACTGGCTTTTCGGCTTTTTTTTTATTTCACTGCCAATTCTTTAGTTTTTAATATGCCACTTGAAAAGTTTAAGACAAGTAGTTCTCCATATTAAATGTGTTGGATAATTAAAATTATATTCGGACTAACAGACCGTTATATAAGAAAACACATTTATACCGTTACAGGCAAATGAATTCCTTATCGTAGCCATGTTTTGTTTTCTTCACAGCACCTCAGCTTATTTATGGAGCGAAATTGGATTTCCTGGTTTTTGACTATTTATCTGAAATTACCATGTCTTTACTCACTGCAGCCAAACGCAAATCTCCTGTAAGTTTATACATCTGAGTGAACAAGAACTTTCAATTGATCTATATAGACTTTAACATTTATTTTATGTTTTAAAAAGTGCAAGTGTAGTCATCGTCGAAACCCACGGTTAAAACTTACGCTTACGCTCACATTACAGTAAGAGGTGAGCTTGTCGAGAATTGAACCCTGGGTATCCGAGGATGAAGTGTAGTATGATATTGACTAACGAACAAAATGTTTCTATTAATTCATTTAATAGATCAAGGAAGTCAATGGTGTAGGGGGCTTTACCGTTATAGAATATATAGGTATTGATAAGTATGTATATATTCAATAGAGGTTATGCCCCCTACACCATTGATAATGCCCACCTTTCACCATTGATTCGAGTGACTATGAGTTTTAATCTCACCATACAAGTACCCTGTCAATGGGCTGATTGCCTAAGGGCATTATCAGGGTATAAGCAGGGATTTAAAAATGGCTGACGTAAACATTTTTGCAGTGGAAAAAGGCTTGTAACAAAGTCAGACCCCCTCATATATCCCATAATTTTTGAGTGACGTCATTGGGCTTTGAACCTCTGCTGCTAGTCTTGATCTAAGATAAAAAAACTGTTGATGAAATACTGTACAAAAAGCCTCTTCATGCTTTCCTTTTTGGGTCAAAGTCGACACTCTTAAATTATGTTTTCAAAACTCGAGTTTTTCATCAAGATTTATCTCAAAGCTGCTGAGCAGTATAATTATGGATTTATGTTATACTGCACGATCCTTGCTTACTGTGACACAATCATGCTTGACTCATTTCAGAAATTTCACAAAAAAAAGGTCAGAGGGTCAAATGTTTAATCTAGGCATAGGCCCTATACCCCTGCCCCCAACCCTCCACCCCAATATAAGCCTTGTATATAAGCCCATGTAAGTTAAATAACCATAAATGTGGCTTAAAAACCCAAACAATCAATCAACTAAATTTATAAATACTCACTTTAAGATCTAATTGAAACTGTTCATTCTTTTTAAATTCAGGAAATGGGCTATGCCCCTGATTTTGTCCAAGTGGCTGTCGCTCCTTTTATTAAGGACATTAAAGATAAAGGTAAGCAGGAAAGAGGTCTAAGTTTTATATTAAAGTGGCATGAGCTGTCAAATATAAGGAAACAGAATAAGTGAATTTTTCCTCATTTGTATCAAAAAGTACAAAATAAGAGCTTTCCGCTGACACAATCTTGAAGATGTACGTTTAGAACTGGTGCATTTCAGCTTAATTAATTGTGTATGTGGGTGTGTAGCGTTAGTCCGAAGGTCCTGTAGCCAGAAAGACCTGTAACATATACAGCGGCCTGCACCCGTATATGTTATTAGCACACATGACACATCTTCAGTTTATGCAGACTACTGACTTTACCAATAGTTTTTTATTTCAACGTCAATCCTTTAGTCCTTCAAGGTACTTCAAACATTGACTGGGGTGGTTGCAACGGAAGGTCGTGGGTTTCCTCTGGGCATAGAGCCCGATTTCCTCCCACAATAAAACTGGCAACGCCGCCATATAAGTGAAATAATCTTGAGCGTGGCGTAAAACACCAAACAATCAATCAAACATTGACATTCATAATCTATGAAAAGAAAGCTAAATTTGTCAGCTCATGTCAATTTTTTTAACGTAAACAGAGGGTTAGCCATAAATTTGATTTTCCTTTGTAAATCAATTTTCCTTGACGAGGGTATCTGAATTTGTTTTCTGAAGCAGTGTTTTTGGTACGACCTTTATAGCAAACTGGAGCACCGAATACGTACTTGTTTTGTCAACACTTTTATCCTTGCTGACTGTTTAATATGTGTGGAACGCTTTGTTTGATGATAGTTTGGTTCATCTACAAACATACTCAGATTTTTTTCTTGGGACTGTTGGTTTCTCTCCCCACCTACGATAGATAGACAAGAAGATTTTCCCTGTGCCTGTGTGTTTTAGTGTTAAAAAATAGATGGGTTTTGAGTTAATATCTTTGAGCAGACAAATAAAAAATGCAACTTATTTGGACAATTTTTCACTTGCCAGCAAAAAGTGGAAGAGTTCTGAGTTACTCCCCTTTAGCAATAGCGATGGACTTACTTCCTTTTCAGTTGATTTTATGAACTGTGCAGAATCATTCTGATATAGATAATGTGATCAAACTTGTTCTTATAATTGGGGTCATCTAGACAACCCTTTTGGACTGTTTGTCCGATATTTCTTGAAATAGGAACTTTCTTCATATATCAATCTTGGATACAATGTATGTACGTAAAGGTAGATTTTGCAAGCAGCAAAAGGTGGTTTATCACAACAATTTGAATTTTGTCCGGTTTTTTTTTTAATAAATTAGGTGAAGGATTTCAATTTAATCCTTAAAGGGATTAATTTTGCCAAAATTCGGAATTTTTTCGTCACTTGCCATTGTGAAGAGAAGTTGAGCAATTAAAAATTTAAAAGATTGAAAATTTGATGTTGAAAAAAAAAATATTGATAAAGCCTGTAAACTGTACGCCACAAAGATTTGTGCTAATAACAGACAAAATTCAAATGGCCCGATTGTACGAGTAGATTTTAGGGGTTTGTAAATTGAGTAAATATGTATCTAAAACGATTCTAATGCTGAAACGAAACGAACTTTCGGTAGGGTCCAAGGGTGTCCCAGAAACAGCGATTGAAAATATGCACATCTTCCGTCACCAATCGGGAATATCTTCGTATTTGACGTCATAGTTGACATTTGGAACGTTTTCGGCGTCATTTCAACCAAGTGCAAAGACACCCGGCTTAACGTCGTTTGTGTATGACGTCACAACAATAGTAATGTACATATCAGATGTCCTGATCAGACAATCAGCATACGCCTGCCCTAGCTCACCAGTCACTGCACTAGCGTAAGAGAAACTCGTCAACTCTGAGAGTGCCATTTAATTCTAGGTTAATTTTGATGAGTGCAAGACGCTAATAACGAAAGAGAAACACTCTGAAATATATATTTATGAACACTAAAACACACGGACACAGGGAAAATCTTCTTGTCTAAAATTACCATGGAGACAAGTTTCTAATTGTGTTAAAAAGAGGTATATCATTTAGACCTTTATACCCCGTCATACATTTTTGTAATAAACCAAACCTATGATATTTCATTAGGTTGATTGACAGGAGCTTAGCCTTGGTCAGTAGAATTTTCTGGAACACTTTGTAATACATTGGCAATGCTTACGCATCTTAAGCTATGGCAAGAATATGGACAGACTGAGATTGAGTCCCATAGGATCATGGGAAAAGACAGTGAAAATTTTGGTCCAAGTTCAAACTCAAAGGATAAATAGTTTGTAATGTTTGAATCCAAAAACTTTCCCTTTCCAAACGTTTGTGCTTGGTATCTGCAGCGGAAGTGAGAAAAGGGTTTTTCTCAATAGGCATGATTTCAAAATGGTCCTTGACTGAATGACCTAGAGTGTTGAACACGAGCTTGTCTGGCCGAGTCATTTTCAGTGTATTTTCACACCGTAAACCACATGCAAGATTCACACACATGATTACGAAGGCTTATGGGAGCCCATTTGATACAATTGTATGTTTTTTTTTTTTGTTTTTTTTTCTCCCCTTTTAAAGGATAAATGCCAATTTCTTGTCATTTACCCTTAAAATTTGACATTAAAGTGGCATGAGCTGCCAAAATTCACACTTTTTTCATTGTTTCTGATTGTCACGGCCATCGAAAAACTAAATGATTAGCGTTGGAATGAGGTAAATCCATACAGTATGTAGCCTATAGGAACCGGAATAGTGTTCGAAAAGAAAACAAAATATTAATAACCGAGACGACCATTCATTCATTCTAAGGCAAAGTTAGTTTAAAACAATACTTTATAGTACATTCTCGAAACTAGAAGCACGAAAAAGCTTCTGAATTATGCGTCTTGAGAAAAATAGCCGATAATTTAAACATTCCGTGTTTACGTCAAAATATCAACATTTAATCCTTGAAATCTTTTTTGTAGGCATTAAAGTGATCAGTAACGCGGGTGGCGTAAATCCACTAAGCTGTGGAGCTAAGATTCAGGAAATTGCTAAAGAAGCAGGTGTTGACATTAAGGTTGCCGTGGTTACTGGAGATGACCTCATCCCACAGGTGTGTTAATATATTTCGAGTACAATTCCTTGTAACAGTTACTTGGCCAATGTTTTTCATTAAAGTGGCATGAGCTGTAATAAATTAGCTTTTTCTTTAATAATTCTTATTGCGAAAAAAATAAAAATTGCAATAAAAAAGACATTAAAAACTTGTCTGGGTGGTTATTTTAGTTGGAAGATTTTTCTTTTTGCCTATTGCGCTGATCAAGATCTTCTTATAGAATTTTTTTTTATTGAAGCTGGAAGAGCTACAAAAGTCTGATCTCAAAGATCTCGACTCGGGTTTGGAGTTCCCGAGTAGAGTACACAGCATGAATGCGTATTTAGGGTACGTACTTCTGCCCATATTTTAACAACTTTGTTTCATGGTTTAGTAGAAGAATCTGAGAAATATTCTCTGTAAAAAGTCCCATAGGTCATAGGGAAAAAATCAATTGTATATCAATTTGAATTAATTTTACTGCTAATAGTTGGTAAATAAACAAATTTCAATTCAAAACTTGCATTTAACGTCATTTTCGGCCCCAGTCAGCCATTTTGATATTCAATGTTGCATATAGCTACGCATATGCAACACAGGCAAGTCAATAACATCAATAACAAAATTGGGTTGGCCTTCAAAATGGCAGATATATTACCCAGAGTGCAAAGCTGTGACATCGGCAATATTGTATTCCACTTAATGCCTGTTAATGCCTCCAAAAATGTTCCAACGGACATGTATTTGGTCTAATTGAATCGTGAGTAACATTTGCTCAACACTAATTTCTTCCCCTAGAAAAACTGTTGCCATTGCCTGTAAGTTTCTACGTTAAATTTGCAGGTGACATTTTTGTGCTATGTTAATATGATGGTCCGCCGCTTTAATTGTTCACACGGACGATTGATTGATTGATTGTTTAGTGTTTTACACCGCGTTCAAGATTATTTCACTTATATGGGTTACTTTGGGAGGAAACAGGCTCTATGCCCGGAGGAAACCCACAACCTTCCGGTGGTAACTGGCAAACCTTCCCACATAGGTCGTTCGAGGGAAAATCCAGTCAGAAAATTTTCAATTGTTTTGGACTGAGTGGGATTCGAACCAGAGACCCATTGGTGGAAGGCTGTTCGGATTGAGCGTCTAACGCTCTACCTACTGAGCCACGGAGGCCCCTACTGATCCTGTGTCCCAGTGCTGTAGCCGCTGTGACCGTTGATGTTTCGGTGCGGTTTCTCGGGTGTAATACCCGGATGTAACGATCTTCACGGGGCATATATACGGAAAACTGATCATCCTTAGACCAATCAATTTGTTGTACATTACTTTTTAGGGCTGGCCCCATTGCTCGTGCTCTCACACTGGGTGCTGATATTGTCATTACGGGCAGGTGTGCAGACAGTGCCCTCGCTCTTGGACCCCTTCTATATAAAGTAAGATACACCTCATATACATGTACAACGTATATCTAAATATATCTCCACGTAGTTACATACATGTACATATGTTGTTCCGTTAGCCTCCAAAGTGGTTGCTGCTTGTCTGCAAGATATTTCCTGAACCGTTGGTCGCAATTTATAAAATTTTATTTTTAGCTTATTAGTATTTCTAAAAAAGTAAATTCGTATATTAGCCTCTCATTCAGATATTTTGATTGGCTGTTGCTTGTCAATAGGATATCTCCAAAACCATTTTTCCTCAAAAACATTATGATTTATTGTTAGGGACCTTTGTTGTGGATCTAATTTGCCATCGGTAGTTCTGTTCACTTTCCGTCAGCCTCCAGTTCGCTTATTTTCATTGGTTGCTGTTCATTGGGCAGAACTACATGTACTTGTGACAATTTTCTGAAATATCTTTCTACCTTTGTATGACTGTTTGTTGACCCAATTAATATTTTGAAAGTCACATTATGCAATTGTCTGTATGGGTGTGTGTTTGGGAGGGAGGGGCGATTGTTTTGGGTACAAAACCTTCTATTTCTCTGTGGGGGTTGTTCTTCCCGGAATAGAGCCAATCAAACCTGTCAAAATTAATTGAAATCAAGCAATTAGTCAGTCGGTCACTTTTAGATATTTCAAAAGTTTCTGGGATGGCTAGTTTTAAAACAGGACTGCCAAAAAATAATTTTATCATATTTGATTCTGTTTTCAGTTTCCCCAGTGGAATGATGGTAATTTTGATCTCCTGTCAGCGGGCAGGTGAGTTTAAAATACACATTCTACTTTCAACTGTATTCTCTCTCCCCTTGCCCACCCTGGGGGCCGTTTCACAAAGCCATCGCATAGTGCGATCAATTGCAGTTGCCATGACGGCGTATATCTTCACTATGGTATCCATTGGCAACTATGCGTCGTTTGCGATGCGACTGCTTTGTTAAACGAGCCCCTGTTCTACACTCCCATACACCCCTGTTCTACACTCCCATACACCCCTGTTCTACACTTCCATACACCCCTGTTCTACACTCCCATACACCCCTGTTCTACACTCCCATACACCCCTGTTCTACACTCCCATACACCCCTGTTCTACACTCCCATACACCCCTGTTCTACACTCCCATACACCCCTGTTCTACACTCCCATACACCCCTGTTCTACACTCCCATACACCCCTGTTCTACACTTCCATACACCCCTGTTCTACACTCCCATACACCCCTGTTCTACACTCCCATACACCCCTGTTCTACACTCCCATACACCCCTGTTCTACACTCCCATACACCCCTGTTCTACACTCCCATACACCCCTGTTCTACACTCCCATACACCCCTGTTCTACACTCCCATACACCCCTGTTCTACACTCCCATACACCCCTGTTCTACACTCCCATACACCCCTGTTCTACACTCCCATACACCCATGTTCTACACTCCCATAGACCCCTGTTCTACACTCCCATACACCCCTGTTCTACACTCCCATACACCCCTGTTCTACACTCCCATACACCCCGGTTCTACACTCCCATACACCCCGGTTCTACACTCCCATACACCCCTGTTCTACACTCCCATACACCCCTGTTCTACACTCCCATACACCCCTGTTCTACACTCCCATACACCCCTGTTCTACACTCCCATACACCCCTGTTCTACACTCCCATACACCCCAGCTGTCAATAGGACATGGAAGATTCCTCAGAGATTTAGCAATATCCCAGGGACCTTTTTTTTGATGATGCACTTTTAATAGTTGTTTTTTATTTGATTACAGCTATGGCTAAGGGCAGCCAATTTTGCAATGACAGCACCAGTGACAGGAAATTTGTGGAACTCTCACGATACACCCCTTTTCTTGTTTCTTATTACATTCCAGTACATCAACCAACCTCCCTCAGCCTCGGGCAAACATTTTTTGTAAGGGCTTTCATCAAACCTTTCTTATATTTTTGGGAATTTTCTCCAATTCTGTTGATATTGAGCTTTTTGTTTTTTGTTTTTTTTCCAGCTTGGCAGGACATCTAATGGAATGTGGTGCCCAAGCCACTGGAGGTATTTTCACTGACTGGTACAACATAGCTGACTGGTATGTATATTAGGATAAGCTCCCCCTACACACTTTGCATTTGTGAATGCATTCTCGGAACCCACAATTAAAACTTACACTCACGCTCACTTTACCCATGGGCAACTGGAAATAAATCCATTGTTTCTAATTTAATATGCATGTAGACTTTTCACCAATCAGAATCTGCGTTCTGTAACCATCTAGGCAGTGTTCAAACAAAGATGGACGACTTTTCGGTTTATACTTTAATCAATGAACTATATGCGTGGAACGGAGGTCACGTGGTGCTTGATATGCTTCGAATGCTGCCATTACCAGGAGATAGCGGAGCGTCCATCCAGATCTGTTCTGCACACGCTTATCAACTGTCAATGGCGGCACACTTTACAAAGTCTGATCCAAACCAGCCAATGAAAACTGTCCATTCCACACATATAGTTCATTGCTTTAATTCAATAAAGGTGTCTCCAAAACTGAAGAGTTCCACGTTCCAACGCTTATAAGAGAACTTTTGATTGGTCCGACAGTAAATGGGTGTTCCCAGAAAATGAGGCTTTGTATGACAGTTGGCCCAGAGGTAAAAGGTGAGGTTGTTGAGAATTTATCCCTGGGCATCCGAGGATGTTGTTAATGTTACCAAAACAAAAGGCAACAGAACAATTTGCTAGAGCTTCAATCATATCATTTCATTCTTTGCTCTGACGTCGTTCTCAAGTATACATGTATGATGTCCAAACAAGTCATTGGAAAGTCATTTTAAAAAAACTGTAAATGTTTGATTCCGTGGCTCAGTGGACAGTGATGTTCTCTCGGTCCAAGACAAACCTTCCATCAATGGGTCGCTGGTTCTTATTCCACTCACCCAGACCAAGTAAAATTTGGCAACTCAATCTGAAAGCCATTCTTTACTCACCAATAAGTCATAGATTGGACGTGCCTGTAAAAGTATTTAGACAATTGTATATCAGTTGGCAGAGTGATGTTCTCTTCGTCCAACACAAGCCTTCCATCAATGGGTCGCTGGTTCTTATTCCACTCACCCAGACCAAATAAAATTGGCAACTTGATCTGAAAGCCATTCTTTACTCACCAATAAGTCATAGATTGGACGTGCCTGTAATAGTATGACAAAAAATTGTAAATTGCTTGGTGCATCGCTCTGGACACGAAACCTGGCCCCGCCCTCTAATAAACCTGCCAATACTGACGTGTCAGTGAAAGAACTGCGAGTAAATTACTAAATTATCATTTAATCTTTAGTTAAATTTCTGTTAACTCATCTTTGCAACTTTTTAATGTAAAAATCACAAAAAGTACTTTGTTTTTATTTTATAAGGGACAACATTGGGTTTCCAATAGTGGAGTGCGCGGAGGACGGGTCGTTGTTGTTGTATAAGCCTCCTCATACAGGCGGCCTGGTTTCCCGAGGCACCGTCAGTGAACAGCTGTTATATGAAATAGGCGACCCAGTTCATTATTTTCTACCTGACGTTGTTTGTGATTTCAGTCAGGTGACGATCAAAGAAATTCCAGGTTAGATATTAAACTGCATACTGGAATATCCCTAAGTACATTTGTATATTTCAGTTTGAAAAGTTTGCTGTTTTTTCTCGAGATGTAGAGCCTTGTTTTCTTGAGCGCGAAAAAAACATAACCTATTCAATCAATCAAGTTACACAAGATTTATGTATCTCATCCAAAACTTTCAGTTTAAAGGGAAAGAAAAGCTAAGCGTTAGACTAGTTTAGATGGAAAGAGTAGAGTTCATTTAGTCCAAAACAACTGTCCAATGTATGTTTTATCCCCTCGTATGTGAATAATTGAAATTTGAAGGTGGCGTTACAATAGAGAATAAGCTACATAGGCCATTCACAAGGCCGCCACCATTTTTTCATTAGTTTTATCCAATTATTGTTGAATAAAAATTTAAGTGCGTTATAGAGTAGTCATGTGATGCAATTTAGCCAATGGTTTGGGGCAGCTTGGCTAAGAAATGGCGTGCGGTTGCATACTGACCTATATATTCGGAGACAATCTTCCCACTTCAAGTTTGTCGCCATGTTTTTTGGACCTAAATCTACCATTATACATTAGAGAGCGGTAAAAATACATCATTATTGATCTAAAAATAGCTATACCAACATCACGTCATCCTAAAACGGAAAAATGACTACACAGATAAGCCACTGTAAGGACATACTTCTGTCTGTTTTTATTAGCTTGAGGGTCACTGGAGGTAATTGACGTGAAATGTTATAAGTACTTTGAAGGTTGTTTTCGGCGATATTCCCTATGTATTTCTAGAGATTTCCCCTCCTTTAAGTGAACTTTCACTTCACAGGAAGCTAAATTATTCATGAATGTGACACTATTTCAGTAAGCTATATTGTTATAACAAACCGCCTGCTTTTTACTGGGCAGTCTACCCCGGCTTTTTGATTGCAATGAGCATAGTCATTTTGGAGTCAGAAACCCGGACTCCATTTAATTGTAAGTATTTTGTTATCCCTCAAGGTTTTGATGGAGGTGCTGTTTATATCAAAGGTGCCAGAGGACAACCGCCTTCAGACTTCTACAAGGTAAAATATATGGGCTCTAGGGGATATCATTGTAAGAATTTGTCTTACATTGTTTGGGTAGAGCAATAGCCGCTCACGGGAGAACCATCCATCCAGCGATGGATTGTGGTTTCGACCACCCCACCTCCCCTCACACAAATAATTGACAATTTTTTTATTTGTTTTCACTCGATTGCCAAAGACCTCTTTTCCAGGCAAAGAGCCCTTCTCCTTAAACATGGTTAGCCACTTATGACGGAAATAGTCTTGAGCGCGGTGGAAATCATCAATTCATTATTTACGTTGTTATCTGCTATCTTCTTATATACTCTATCCAACCTATTCATTAAAGGCACACTCGCCTCTGAAATCCAGAATAGTGTTTTATAAAAAAACAGTGGATGTTCTTCTGTATTTTTCCAGACAAGAAGTTAGGCACTTTCTATTCTTGCCATAAATTATGTTTTGGCATTATTGTGTATTTTCAACATGAAATAAAAAATTTGATTTGTTAGGTACCCACAATGATAACAACGTCCTACCTTGAACATGGATGCTTCTAGATAATTATAATCATGTAAGGGACCAAACCGTAGATTATTACCGTATTTCTTCTAGAGATTCCTTGGAGTCAGACAAAAAAACAAGCTTTCGGCTAGTCTGATAAGTTTACACTTATTTTCCCTCGAATGGCCGGAAAGGTACATTTTTTCTCATCCATTTTATTGATGTTGATCGGTTTCTGATCGTTGTTGTTGTATTCATGCTTCAATACTGCTATGTTTTTACATCCCCGATTTAGACATTTGAAACATAAGTGGACTTAAACAATATGCCCTGTGCTTAATTTTAGTGCTTGCACTTGCGGTAAGCTCATATGCAAATTGGCTTTCTTTACAATTGTCAGAAAAGGTTATGGTGACAAGTTTGCCTTTAATATATTCATGAAGATGATAACTTTTCCAGGATGGTAATAAAACGATGAGGCTGGATTTTTACGTTTTTTGACATAAAATAAAAACCTATTCCATAAACGTTGTCTCCCATATTATACGCTCATTTTGATATAATTCTGTCCTATCTTTCTGAAGGTCAGTGCCACGTATGGAACTGGGTTCCGTTTAACGGCTGTATGTGTGGTTGCGGGACCCAGGGCTGTGGATAAGGCCAAGAAGACCGCTAACTCCATAATAGCCAGGTGAGGGGAAGGGGGTTGAATTATTTATGCCTTCAAGCAAAATTGTTATTGATTTAGGAATTTATGAACAGGACTTGAGGCTGGTTTGTATATGGACTAAATGTTTATTTGAAAAACATAGACTGAAGTGATTGATTGATGTTTTAGGCTGCACTCAAGATGATTTCACATATATAGCGACATTAGCCATGCCACATCGATGGAAGGCCTGTGTGGGACTGAGGGAACATTGCCCTAACCCACTGGGCCACCGAGGCCCCCAGGCTGAAATGAAGCAACCCTCTTGTTAGCTCCCTAGTAGTCCCAAAAAAAGAGAGAGAAGAATATGTGCATATTATTCATAACTCAGGGTTTTCCCTGGCTCCCAAAATGTTGGGGTTCATTGGACCCCCATCAGATAAAAAGTAGGGTCCCATATACATTAGGTGGGGTCCAATTAGTGTTTAAATAGGCATTATTGTATAATATTTTGCTATTTATTTGCATCCCATGGGACCCTTCTCATTGCAATTTAGAGAAAATGAGGCCCAGAGATGCAGGTTTTAAGGGTCTGGTAAATCACTGAATTACTATTTGATAAAAGTCGGCAAAAGTTACGTCTTACACAACCTATGATGTGTACATGCTGACTTCAAGCTACTGACATCCTGAAAACGATGGCATGATACACAACAGAGGTTGTGAATGATGTGAACGCACAGAGAAAATAAATTTCTGTAAGTGCTTGTAAAACAAATATAGAAATGAATCATGCATGTTTTGCGTCCAAATTTGTTTCATTTTTAATCTGACATGTTCTAATGATGGATATATTAACCAAAGTTCATTAATCCTTGAATGGTTAAACCTCACTTTTTTAAAATCTCACCAAATTTCCATCTTTGCATCCCAATACATTTCGTAGAACTGGTTAATTTTCTGTGTGGAACTTTCAGGTGTCGAAGAATATTTAAACAGCTTCAATTAGAGGATTTCACTGACGTGAATATCGAGGTGTTAGGCTCGGAACATACGTACGGAGAAAATGCACGTCTGAGGCAGGTAATATAAAATGAACCCTTTAAAAAAATTAATGTCTGTTTGGTGTTTTATGTTACATAATTTACTATTATTACCCCTCAGAGAAGATTCTCTGCAATCTGATTGGTCAATTGCCATTCGATAAATATTCTCATCTGGTGTCCTACACACCCAATACGGTAAAACATCATTTTCACACACACCTGATACGGCGAACGCTATTTTGAACGTTGTTTTGTGACGTTGTTTGTTGACGTCATAGGGCGTGCTCGCATGGCTCACCTTTTGCAACTATATTGTGGGTGACAGGCGACTGTTAGCGCGTGCTCTTATTAGATCACCTTTTGCAACTATCGTGTCTGTGTGCGATTGAATTAACCAGCGATTCCACACAAAAATAAAGCTCTTCGAGATAATAAAACTGTTATCATGGTTCGCGGAGGGGGGATACGAAGTATTTACATGGTCAGCGTGGTAATTGATAGCGGTCTCACCTAACAGCTCGACCGTTATCAATTACCACGGTGGCCATGTAAATACTTCGCATCCCCCCTCCACGAACCATGATAACTAATAATATGACAGTCTGAGAATTGGCTGTTAGCTGAGCTAGAGTTTTGAATTAATGTAAGTATAAAAGAATTTAGAAACGAACATCTGTTCAGGTTTTTAAAATTATGTTTACGTTTCAGTTTGTATAAAACCAGATATTAGAATTTCCACTGACTAGCTTGACATAATAAAGTAGAGTGAGCAATCCGAAGAAAGACGTGTAAGACATATTAACTCAATATTTCGGTTTATTCTCAAACCATCATGAGTAATAAACCGAACTATTGAGTTGATATGTCTTATATGTCTTTCTGCGGATTGCCCACTCTACTTTACTGAACCCGATATTGTTTAATTCTCCCTTTTCCAACTTTACTCACTTACGGTTCAGTAAATTTCACAACGTCATACTGTCTCAAAAATCATAATTTACGGAAAAAAAACAGTGAAATTTAGCAACTCGTGCAAAATAAAATGCTCTATTCATGCAAAAAAAAATGGTACATGTGGTACACAAGTAGTGTTAACCCCAAAAAACGACAGTTTGAACTTTCATATTGACTCAATATTTCGGCATTTATTATACCATCATCAGGAGTGAGTTCTCAGTTGACTGGCAAACAACATAGGTTATATACATGGAAATCATTTACTTATCACAGAGACCAAAGTTAAAGGGGAATGAGCTGCCAAAATTCACACTTTTTTCATAATTTCTGGTCGTCAAAACTAAATGATTGGCGTTGGAATGAGGAAAATCCATACCGTATGTGGCCGAAAACGTGTTCGCAAAAGTAAACAAAATTTAAATAACCGGGGCGACCATTCATTCATTCTAAGCCAAAGTTAGTACAAAACAATACTTTATCGTACATTTTCAAGACTAGAAGCCCTAAAAAGCTTCTGAATTTTTTTTGTCTTATAATTTCAACATTCTGTTTCAACCTCAAAATATCAACATTTTGGCAGCTCATGTCACTTTAAAACGGCATTTAAAACCAAATAATTATAAAATAAGCTTAGCGACAGGGGGTCAAGTTTATCAAACAACATTGGCTACAGTTCACAGTATGCATATGGTTAAAGATCATTGAAGTCCAACACTGGCTAGATTACAATAACTAGATAACAATTTACCTAAATAAAACAAGTTCCGTACTAGCGTTAAGACCGTGGTTTAGAATGGGTTTACATCTATGTATACACAAGGTCTCTTTTAACAAAATATCAGACCAGTGATAGGGATAACCATGTTACTTAGTATAAAATCAGTAAGATCAGGAGTATTCTCGTTGATTTGGATTACACTTTCTTGAAAATATGGTAGAAATTCTTCTACCGATTTTGGGGTGACGCCCGAAACGAGAATCGAACCCCGGTCCCAGAGTATGGCACCTATCGCCAGCACTAAATGCCGGCTGTCTTATCCATTCAGCCAACCGGCCTCCTCTTTCTACCAAAGAAAGTGTTATTCCAAATTAACGATAATACTGTTATATTCACTTTCTAAAAGACACGAACTAATTAAACTAAGATAAGTTGGTTGATTTTGACTAAAGTTATCCAGCAAACAAAGCGTTACTTTGATATGTTCAAACAAATTGATAGTTTTATTTGACATCTGTCTGTCTTCGCGATTTTGCAGTACCCCCGTGAAGTAGTTCTTTGGATCTCCGCTCATCATAACCAAAAAAAGGCTCTGGAATTCTTTGCTAGAGAAGTTGCCCCAGCTGGAACTGGCATGGGTAAGTGTCTTAGAAAGTGAGTATAACAATATTCTCGTTATTTTGGGATTACACTTTCTTGAAAATATGGCAGAAATTCCTCTACCGATTTTTGGGTGATGCCCGAAACGGGAATCGAACCCGGGTCCCAGAGTATGCCAGTGTATTGTAAAACTTTAAAAGTGTCGAAAATTTAGGTCCTGGCAGTACTTGTGACTTGGCCCAAATTGTGTCATCTGCAAGCAATCAACCATTGTCAAAAACCATCCTTTTCAGTAAAGAGTGTTTGAGTTGTAATATTTTATATATTTATTCATGTAGCACCTGGCCTAACAGCCATTGTGGGCGGAAGACCAAAAGTGTGAGTAAAATAATTATATTTTGTCTTTTTTGTATTAGATTTACTTTTTATGGTTTGCTTTGAGCAGTTTATGGTAGGAATTCGGCTAGTTCGAGTACTCTAAAAAATTTGGGGGCTAGAAAAATATTTCGAAAAGGATTCTAAAAGTTTGAAACTTTTTGCTGAGCGTCTAAAATCAAGGAGTGAGCGATCGAAAATAAATAGATTGGTGATGTAAAATTGGATGTTTTTGTTGGATTATTTGTATTCAAATAAAATATATGATAAAATTTAATATGTATTTAATATTTTCCCCTTTTTATTTCATTTACAGATCACCTGTTTTAAAACTCTTCTCCTTTCTTTATCCCAAAAATAAGTTCAAGGTAAGTTACATGTATGTACAGTGGGGCAAAAAATACCTCATCAATAGACCCTTTCGGCTTAAGGATTGACATCGGAATCATGTTCATTTCGTTATGACGAAATGCAAAAGAGGCGTGTCAATGCGACCGCAACAGAGAAAGGACGTCAATGCCATACAACTAGAACAAAGTCATAAAAACATCATTCTAAGCCAAAAGGGTCTATTAAGATACTTGACAACAGCAAGTTTGACATAAGGCCCAATCAAAGCTCAAATTCCACAAACATTTGCCCAGTTGGTTGCGGGTTCAAATACCAAACATCCGGACAAACTTTACAAAATCGCACTCAGGAAATTGTTTCGCTATTTTCCCAAATATTGCCCACTAAAAGCTTTCCATTTATGCACCCCGACTCATCATGCACAGTGGAAAGTAGATGACAAACAACAGGAATGCTTAAGACTAATTATAATATAGCTAAAGCTTACCTAAACTCTTCCTCATAAGCAGATTTTGTACAAACCACCTATGCCATAAATCACCCAAAATTTCAACGATTTTATTCCCAACTAAAGTCACATATTAAGGGTGGTTAATGGTATTTCCCAGGGATTGGTGAACAAAGAATCGATTTGACAGTGAGGAGCTGGTGGCGAGGTATTCATGACGGTCTCTGGGATGTGTTGATAGTCGCTCGCTGGTCGTCTGAATGCATTATGTTGTTTAAAGTGGCATGAGCTGCCAAAATTCACACTTTTTCCATAATTTCTAATCGTCACGACAGTAAGAGGCTTTGAAGGGCATCGAAAAACTAAATGATTTTGCGTTGGAATGAGGAAAATCGATACAGTATGTGACCTGTACGACCACGAAAACGTGCTCGAAAAGTAAACAAAATTTAAATAACCGAGACGACCATTCAATTATTCTAAGCCAAAGTTAGTTCAAAACAATACTTTATCGTACATTTTCGAGACTAGAAGCACTAAAAAACTTCTGAATTATACGTCTTGAGAAAATAGCCAATAATTTCAACATTCTCTTTTAACGTCAAAATATCAACATTTTGGCAGCTCATGCCACTTTAATGTCAGTTATAATTTATAGTGTTGATCTTAGAGTAATAAGTTTTTGTACTGATCCCTTAACTATGGCAAGCAATGTAGACATCACAAATTTGGTGCGGATGTACATGGAGGATAGTGATATAGAAGAAAGGGGTGTTAACTCTGCAATGCTGACAATGTTTTCACACACAAAACCAAGAGACAACAGCCTTGGGATGTCCAGTTGTTCAGGTCACATTGGAAAATTTCTTGACATTGGGTTTGCTGGAAACTTTTCACAAAAATTGAAATTGAAATTTGATTAATGCATTTCGTGTAAAAAATAAAACTTCAAGAAACTTGATCAGCATTGAACAAAAAATCTAATTCCTCTCATTGCGGTTTACACGCTTTCAACATCAATCGTTTAATTTTTCGATGTATTTCAAGCTCTTGACTTTAGACCAATCTTTAATAGTTCATGTATCTTCATGACAACAATCAGTCAATCATTTTTCTCTCGTATTTAGATTGATATCTACATGAATGGTGATCATGTTGAGGAGTATGGTGAGACAGACGTGAGCACACAGTCTTACCCGGACAGATGGTGGGAGTTACCACAGGCAGAAACTCCGCCCACGATGGACCTCCCCTCCGGAACATTCTCCTTCAGATTAGAGGATCTGGCGTATACAAGAAGTGGAGATAAAGGAAACACGGCTAATATTGGTACGAATTCAATCGACTGATTGTTTTATGGTGTCGTCAAGGTATATTGAGAGAATCAAAGAAATGTTTGAAACTCTCTTTAAACGTGGGTTCAATATCAATAAGAAATGATTAAGGCGTCACATCGTAGTTAGTTGTTTGTGGATAACATATGCTTTCAACACCTATACCGATGTCTTTATCAAGTGTAACTGAATAAAAGTTACACTTGATAAAGACGCCGGTACAGGTGTCGAAAACCCATGTTGTTCACAAACAACTTACTTCGTGGTGATGCCTTAATCATTTTTCCTTAGGTAGAATCAAAACGGCAGACGGAAGTATTCTGTTCAGAAAAGGCAAAAAGTAATAAAATAGGTGGCCTGTTTGGTAAATCATTAGATGCTCAATCCAAGCCTACCATGGATGGGCTACGAATGACTGGGTTTTCATGGCTACGACCTATGTGGAATGGTTTCCATGCACAGAGCCTGGTTTCTTCTCCCAGCAAACCTCACACTGTGTTTGTGTATGTGGGGGGGGGGGGGGGGGACTTCAGCCTAAGCAGATTGATATCCATCACGGTGAAGGGTTCTCTTTAGTGAGTGATTTACCGGACAAATAAAACCTGAATCTCTGGCCCACATTTTGTCACTTGGACAATAGAAATGCAATGTAATTGGTCCATAGCATGCAAACAAAAATTCTACAATAAGAATACAGAACCCTTCACCGTGATGGATATCAATCTGCTTAGGCTGAAGTCCCTCTGCATCGTCAGAAAAAAATTAATAAATAAACGAAGTAGTTTGTAAAAAATAAATAAGTTTGTTATCCATACCAACCCCGTGTTTCTGTATTGTCAAATTCAACTTTTAAATGCGACTTAAACAAGTGATCAATCAAAATATGGCTGCCATATATTAAGCCATTTTATGCTGGTTTCTCCATTTCTATAGTTATAAATTTGATAGGTTACAATATACAACTGTCCATGTAGGTCAAATAATTTTGACTCTGGTATAAAAAACAAATCAACCAATGTTTTATACCTCGCCCACCAAAAACCTCTTCACTTAAACATTCAGGCTCAGGTTAAAAGTGTTAATAAAGGATTCAGGACTAATATTAATACAATATTTTCAGTATCGGTAGATATTTCATTTTGCAAAGGAAATTAACTGCATGACTGAACAAAATCGGCTTGAGTTTAATTAGTTAGTTTCTTTTAGTAAGTGAGTACAACCATACTCTTGTTATTTTTGGGATAACCCTTTCTAGAAAAATGGTAGGAGTTCTTCTATCGGTTTTGGCTGACGCCCGAAACGGGTGTCGAACCCGGGAAACTGACGGAGCCACCCAAGAGCGCCAGATTCATAACAACTCTCCTGCTTACTAAGGAGATCATATTAACGTGTATTTAGTAGTACTTTTACAGAATGTTGCTATATTTTTATAGGTGTCGTGTCAAGACATCCTGATTACCTCCCCTACATCAGAAAATTCCTCACAGTTGAAGCTGTAGAAAAATATTTCTCACATCTGTTTGAAGCCAATCAAAACAGCTCAAGACCACAGGTTAGAAGGTATGAAATCTCTCTCTCTCTCCCTCTTTTGCTTGAAATTATCATTAAAGGGGCATGAGCTGCCAAAACAGAATGTTGAAATTATTACCTATTTTTCTCAAGACGTATAAATCAGAAGCTTTTTAGTGCTTCTAGTCTCAAAAATGTACGATAAAGTATTGTTTTGAACTAACTCTCTCTTAGAATGAATGAATGGTCGTCCCGGTTATTTGAATTTTGTTTACTTTTCAAACACGTTTTCGGTTTGTACAGGCCACATACTGTATGGATTTTCCTCATTCCAACGCCAATCATTTAGTTTTCCGTAGGCCTTCAAAGCCTCTTACTGTCGTGACGATCAGAAATTATGAAAAAAATGTGAATTTTGGCAGCTCATGCCACTTTAAAAAATTTATGAACACCCTTTGGCAATATTTTCTAATTTGCGTTGTAGAACATGTACTTTACAAGTTTGGTGCAGAACAAACAAAACTTTTTTTCATTGGTACATTTGTCGTGGTGGTTACGAAAGTTCATTATCTCACTGACTTATGATGTCAAACTCTACCTCCATGGTGTACGTACCCTCACAATGGTGACATATTATCAAATGTGCTGTGTCAGCGTCTCTTTATGGCAGTTTGTATACATCGAACGTTGTTTATGACGTATCTTAGACAAGTTTTTTTAAATAGTTACAAAAATATTGAAAATATGCATATAGCGTTCTGACTACCATGAAGATAACGCAAAGGTTGTTTTGTTTCAATTTATGTGTTTCAAATATACAATACTAATAGTTCGTAAACAAATACAGACCAGGGGGCCGTTTCACGAAGCCGTCGCAAAGTGCGATCAAACGCAGTTGTCATGATGTTGTATCTCTTCACTATGGTATCCATTGGCAACTAAGCTTCGTTTGCGCTGCGTCTGGTTTGTGAAACGAGCCCCAGCTTTCAACCCTGTTTATAAATCCTTTAAACTTTAAGGCCTGTCTACACGATGGAAGATTTGTTTCAAGATACACATATTTTATGGCATTTGTTTTATCGCTATTACCACATCATGCAACAGTGTAGAACACTACGAAACATCGTAGAATGTCTCCTACTGTTGACCCCTGCCCTGCCACAAGGAGACAACGTCTTCATATGACTGAAATACTGTTAAGCAGGACGTAAAACCCAAATCACTCACTCACCCTACTGTTGACCCCACACAACTTATCATTTGACTTTGGTTGCATGTCACAAAGATCATGTGGACCAGAAAGCACCATAAGATGACTTTCTCAGGCTCCGATAAAGACCTTTCATTGTAATATTTTTAAAGATTGTTTTAATGATATTTTATTATTTGTATAGGTACGAAGTACCCGGTATTAGCGGGTTTAATTTTGTGCTGCACAATGTGTTAGGAGGTGGAGGCATAGCGTCATTACGATCCGATCCTCAGGTAATACATATTTACTTACTGTTGGCAATGAATCAGAAAAGGGAGGTAATCTTGCAGTGTTCGCTCTGGCCTTTTATGATGTAAAACACTATAGGCCCGGAGTTTGATGATGTCACTCGAAAAAAATGTAAATTTTATGGGCTTTGCCTTGTGACCACTTTGTGACACCTATAGCCGACAGAAATTTTGCGTCCGCCATGCTCTCTCACCATAATATCCAGCGGACTTAAATAATCTACTTTGATTATAAAGACACACCTTACCCTGAACTTTTTGTGAATTCCTTGAAAGGATCTATGATTGATTATTCAAAGAGGTCAAGTAAGATGATGTCATAGATACAGCTTTATATGTGCACATCTTGCATGGAGGTTTATGATTGGTTTGTTTATGTTACCAGTTCGCCATTTTGTTGACCGGTACTTATAAAGTTATAGCAAGACGTCACTTCCTTGGAAAACATTGATGACATAACGTATTAAAAAGTTGATACTGATAGAGTAATGAAAACAACATGTTGTGTACCGAACTACACATCCTCAAGTCAGAAACACAACAGATAAGCGCCGTCAAAAGATCTGGCGCCTTTTACATCCTCTTCTCGATAAAGTATTATTCCTTCCGCCATTTTGTAAAATTATGTGAATATCCCTCAATCTCCCAAAATGCTGTGCGCATAATTTCCAAGTGACGTCATCAAGCAATCGGTCAATTATAGGAGTGCTGTATTCCAGCTGTACACTGGTTTCTGTGACCTCTATACGTGTACACCAATTTTAGGAAATTCAATGCAGTATTCCAACTCTACACTGGTTTCTGTGACCTCAACTCATTTGACCTTTGAAAATACTCACTGATAATTGGTTTCTTTCAAATCACAAGGAGTAATCAAAACTATTTTAAAACCAGGTTATCTTTGAAATGAAGTATAATATATTTTAGCTGGTGGGTATTAATTGTCATTTTTAGCCAAACTTTTTGGGTTATTGATTGTTCAATTTAGATTAAATCTCAGTATTTACTATTATGTTGAAATTGCCATTTCTTTGCCCAAATTATCTTATAAATCTGATTGCCGTTTATCATTTTACAGGGAAAAGCCTTAGGACAAATGCTGTTAGATTTTGAGATACACAATGTCCCAAATCTGCTGGAACAGAAGAAAAATTCCTGACTCTATGATAGAAAAATCGCTTTGGCGTGAAAAAAATTATTACAATTCTCAGTAAATTCTTAAGACTTTGAGGGAATCTAAGGTTGTTATAATGTCTCAGTTCAACACAGGCTAGCTTCCATTGATGGACTGCTAGTTCAAATTTCAAAGTGGGTTTTTCAGAGTTGCTGGCTGTAGGTCGGGGTTTCCTACGGTGAATGAGGCAGGTTTCATCCCCTTATTAAACCTTATATAACGTTATATAAGTGAAATAATCTTGAGTGCAGCGTAAAACACGTCACCAATCAATTAATCAATCTTAAAGTGGCATGAGCTGCCAAAACTTGATATTTTAACACTAAAACAGAATGTTGAAATTATTGGCTATTTTTCTCTAGACCTATAATTCAGAAGCTTTTTAGTGCTTCTAGTCTCGAGAATGAACGATAAAGTATTGTTTTGAACCAATTTTGGCTGAGAATCAATGAATGGTCGTCCTGGTTATTAAAATTTTGTTTACTTTTCGGACACTATTTCGGTTCGTATAGGCCGTAGACTTTATGGATTTCCCTCATTCTAACGCCAATCATTTAGTTTTCCGATGGCCTTCAAAGCATCTTACTGTCATGACGATCAGATATTATGGAAAAAGTGTGAATTTTGGCAGCTCATGTCACTTTATTGCAAAAAAATTAATAACGCTGATTGTAAAATTGTGAAATTTATTGACATAATTAATTTAACATAAATTAACATAATTAATCAGCTAGTGAGTGGTCCAAAAATTTTGTATAAATATATATTTATCTAATGCTAAAACCCACTTGAGATCTCCGGTAACGTCACATGATCTGGCTACACCTTTCTCAAATTCAGCTAGCTGCTTTGTGATGTTACAAAAGTCATGATGTCAAAGAGCAGCTTACTCGAATTTATTTAATCTCTGCGACCGTTTGGCATGTTCACAGCGAGTTGCCGAAACTTTAATTGACCAATGATTTCATCAGTAGGTCGGGTTCAAAACCCTAGGAGTAAAAAAAAAAAATAAATGTTTGCAAAAATATTTTGACAACGTTTTGTGGGTGTGGTATAGTTGCTATGTATGCTACCGACTGGGCTTTCACTCGAACGACATATGTGGGATGGTTGCCAGTTACCAACGGAAGGTTGTGGGTTTCCTCCGGGCATAGAGCCCGATTTCCTTCCACAATAAAACTGGCTATAAGGGAAATAATTTTGAGCGTGACGTAAACAATCAATCAATCAACCAAACTTATGGTTATATTACATAAATGAATACCGTAAGTTCGGTATAATTGAAGTAGAGAAACTCTTCACTTATGATCACCCTTGGTGTATCTCTACAGCAATATTGTAAGGATATGCCAAGCAGTGGCAAGCACACCCTAAGTTGAGAGAGCTTTGTGCTAGTGTATTTAGGAAAACTTTGGCGTTTTCTTTCTCAAGGATGCCAGGAAATGCCATCAAATCAAATGAAATTATCTTGAGGGTGGCGTAAAACACCAATTGATTAACAAAAGGGCCAATGGTTATTGTTACTGTAAGGCGAGAATTCACATGCAGTGACTGTGGCATGACTTTCGTTGTTGACAGACTGGACCTGCCAATAGATTAGCATTATTCAGGGATGTGATGTCACTTGATTCTGGGTTGATCATTCCTGAGTTATCCCCCTTTGGGTTTATAAAGCTGTTAAGTATTACATGTACATTGATTGTAATTTGTATGCGGATTTCCTTAAATATTGTGTGGAGTGGTGATCAGGAAATATATTTTTCTTATTTAAGGTATACCTTTGTTTCTTTATTGTGTGTTTGCTTACATTGATTGATTGTTACACTCAAAATAATTTCACATATTTACTTTCGAGGAAACCAGGCTCTGTGCCTAAAGGAAACCCCCACCCATCACTTAAAGGGACTCCTCGCCTAAGTTTGTTGGGGTTTTTCGTTGAGCTTCAAATTAGTGGAAAAATAAGTAGTAATCAATTTTGGATGAAGGGCCGCCACTAAATTTTCTGCCAAACAAGTACATATTAAGGGTTGTTTAGGAAATTCCCTGCTGCTATTGTTTCTGTATGAGCCGAGAATGCACCATATGCATGGCTTAAGATGTAACCGTGCTGAACCAATGGGTGCTAGGCAAGTTTCCAATGGTCATCTGGAAACCTCGTCTTTATGTAAAAAGCATTCGCATATGTAAAAAAAAAAAAAAAATTTTAGCGAGCTTCTTTTCATATCAGTATTCTCGTTATTTTGGGATTACACTTTCTTGGAAATATGGCAGAAAATCTTCTACCGATTTTTGGGTGACGCCCGAAACGGGAATCGAACCCGGGGCTCAGAGTATGGCACCTATCGCCAGCACTAAATGCCCGGCTGCCTTATCCATTCAGCCAATATCCATTCTTTCCATGTCCCTTTCAACAAGAGCACTGCCAGGTTTTATGGGTAAGAGAACAGGCTCTGTGCCCAGAGGACCCCTACCCCAACCTTGTGTGGGTACCTAGCAATAATTGGATAGTTTTATGGTCTTCGCAAGAGGCAGAGATGAGAAGAAGGGCGAGATGCTGGCCTGGAAATAAGATGCAGGTATTGACATGCAGAGTAGGAGAGATACCAGCCAGGGGAAATGATACGCCAAAGAATGTCAGTTACGAGAACAGGAATGAAGAGAGAAAGGCTGACGGTAGAAGAGACACAAAGTTAGAGATATATGGACGAAAATTAAGGGTACCATTACCACAGTACTCGCCGAAGATCAGGGTTTTCTCTCCCACAAAACTTGGCAAACCTTAATCAATCAATCAACTATTTTTTCAGCTCAACGGTTATTAAACTTTGAAACGGAAGAGAATTCCGGACCAAAATATATCCCCGGTCGACCCACGCTACATATATACTTATCTACAGCTTAAAACTGTATAAATTTTGATGCTGTTTTAATGCATAAATGTGTTTCATGCACCGAGGATTCGTTAATTGAAAGGTCCAGTTTGTATATTTACATAGTTCCCTTTCTCGGTGTATATATCGTACAATATAAGCAGATGTTAAAAACCATCTAATGTTGCTGTAAATTGACAGACATTTTTTTTTGCGGTGTATATGATCAATCCAGACAAAATGTCGGTCTATAACGTCAGTCCGTTGCCAATTTTCCTCATCAGGGACATATCTCAACACAAGGGATGGGGTGAACCTCCTATATTAGATTGATGAGAATATATGTTTTTGTGTTACCTATTGGCCTGGAACTTCACTGAAGGGGGATTTGTCCCATAGGAGAAGTCGGCTGTTAGTGATAAATATCTCTGATGGGACTGAACTATCCAAAAGTGTATTTATCTTCATCTGTTTATGTTAATTAATAATCTCTTTACTCGGGTCATACATAAATAAAGTTTAATCGACTATTTTCATGAGAAGTTGGATTGACCCAAAAGTCTAATCGCAAAATTTCAGGAGAAGTCTTTTTGGGAAATATTAGGAAAATTTGTTTTGATCGGAAGGTTGATTGATTGGTGTTTTACGCCTCGATTATTTCCCTTATATGGCGGCGTTGCCAGGTTTAGTGGGGAAGGAAACCGGACCTTGGGCGAGTACCTGGCAACTCTTCCACATACGGCGACCGAGTGAAAAATCCACTAAGAAATTTTTCAATGTTTTTAATTTGGTCTTAGTGTGATTCAAACCCGCGCCGCATCGATGGAACAGGTTTATTGGGGGAGGTTTGTGTGGGACTGAGAGATGATCACTCTAATCCACTGGATCACCAAAGCCCCGAAGGTCTAAGGAGACGTTGGATTAATCGGAAAGTCTAAGAAGTTGGATTGATTGGAAAGTCTAAGGAGAAGTTGGATTGATCGGAAAGTCTAAGGAGAAGTTGGATTGATCGGATAGTCTAAGGAGAAGTTGGATTGATCGGAAAATCTAAGGAGAAGTTGGATTGATCGGAAAGTCTAAGGAGAGGTTGGATTGATCGGAAAGTCTAAGGAGAAGTTGGATTGATCGGAAAGTCTAAGGAGAGGTTGGATTGATCGGAAAGTCTAAGGAGAAGTTGGATTGATCGGAAAGTCTAAGGAGAAGAGAAGTTGGATTGATCGGAAAGTCTAAGGAGAAGAGAAGTTGGATTGATCAGAAAGTCTAAGGAGAAGTTGGATTGATCGGAAAGTCTAAGGAGAAGTTGGATTGATCGGAAAGTCTAAGGAGAAGTTTGAGTGATCGGAAAGTCTAAGGAGAAGTTGGATTGATCGGAAAGTCTAAGGAGAAGTTGGATTGATCGGAAAGTCTAAGGAGAAGTTGGATTGATCGGAAAGTCTGAGAAGTTGGATTGATCGGGAAGTCTAAGGAGAAGTTGGATTGATCGGAAAGTCTGAGAAGTTGGATTGATCGGGAAGTCTAAGGAGATGTTGGATTGATCGGAAAGTCTAAGGAGAAGTTGGATTGATCAGAAAGTCTAAGGAGAAGTTGGATTAATAGGAAAGTTTAAGGAGAAGAGAAGTTGGATTGATCGGAAAGTTTAAGGAGAAGTTGTATTGACCGGAAAGTCTAAGGAGAAGTTGGATTGATCGGAACGTCTAAGGAGAAGTTTGATTGATCAGAAAGTCTAAGGAGAAGTTGGATTGATCGGAAAGTCTAAGGAGAAGTTGGATTGATCGGAAAGTCTAAGGAGAAGTTGGATTGATCGGAAAATCTAAGGAGAAGTTGGAGTGTTCGGATAGTCTAAGGAGAAGAGAAGTTGGATTGATCTGAAAGTCTAAGGAGAAGTTGGAGTGATCGGAAAGTCTAAGGAGAAGTTGGATTAATCGGATAGTCTAAGGAGAAGTTGGATTGATCAGAAAGTCTAAGGAGAAGTTGGATTGATCGGAAAGTCTAAGGAGAAGTTGGATTGATCGGAAAGTCTAAGGAGAAGTTGGATTGATCTGAAAATCTAAGGAGAAGTTGGATTGATCTGAAAATCTAAGGAGAAGTTGGATTGAAAGGAAAATCTAAGGAGAAGTTGGAGTGTTCGGATAGTCTAAGGAGAAGAGAAGTTGGATTGATCTGAAAGTCTAAGGAGAAGTTGGAGTGATCGGAAAGTCTAAGGAGAAGTTGGATTAATCGGATAGTCTAAGGAGAAGTTGGATTGATCAGAAAGTCTAAGGAGAAGTTGGATTGATCGGAAAGTCTAAGGAGAAGTTGGATTGATCGGAAAGTCTAAGGAGAAGTTGGATTGATCTGAAAATCTAAGGAGAAGTTGGATTGATCTGAAAATCTAAGGAGAAGTTGGATTGATAGGAAAATCTAAGGAGAAGTTGGATTGATCGGAAAGTCTAAGGAGAAGTTGGATTGATCGGAAAGTCTAAGAAGAAGTTGGATTGATTGGAAAGTCTAAGGAGAAGTTGGATTGATCGGAAAGTCTAAGGAGAAGTTGGATTGATCGGAAAGTCTAAGGAGAAGTTGGATTGATCGGAAAGTCTAAGGAGAAGTTGGATTGATCGGAAACTCTAAGGAGAAGTTAGATTGATCGGAAAGTCTAAGGAGAAGTTGGATTGATTGGAAAATCTAAGGAGAAGTTGGATTGATCTGAAAGTCTTAGGGGAAGTTGGATTGATCTGAAAGTCTTAGGAGAAGTTGGATTGATCGGAAAGTCTAAGGAGAAGAGAAGTTGGATTGATCGGAAAGTCTAAGGAGAAGAGAAGTTGGAGTGATCGGAAAGTCTAAGGAGAAGTTGGATTGATCGGAAAATCTAAGGAGAAGTTGGATTGATCGGAAAGTCTAAGGAGAAGTTGGATTGATCGGAAAGTCTTAGGGAAAGTTGGATTGATCGGAAAGTCTTAGGGGAAGTTGGATTGATAGGAAAGTCTAAGGAGAAGTTGGATTGATCGGAAAGTCTAAGGAAAAGTTGGATTGATCGGAAAATGTAAGGAGAAGTTGGATTGATACGAAAGTCTAAGGAGAGTTGGATTGATCGGAAAGTCTAAGGAGAAGAGAAGTTGGATTGATCGGAAAGTCTAAGGAGAAGTTGAATTGATCTGAACATCTAAGGAGAAGTTGGATTGATCGGAAAATCTAAGGAGAAGAGAAGTTGGATTGATCGGAAAGTCTAAGGAGAAGTTGAATTGATCGGAAAGTCTAAGGAGAAGTTAGATTGATCGGAAAGTCTAAGGAGAAGTTGGATTGATCGGAAAGTCTAAGGAGAAGTTGGATTGATCGGAAAGTCTAAGGAGAAGTTGGATTGATCGGAAAGTCTAAGAAGAAGTTGGATTGATAGGAAACTCTAAGGAGAAGTTAGATTGATCGGAAAGTCTAAGGAGAAGTTGGATTGATTGGAAAATCTAAGGAGAAGTTGGATTGATCTGAAAGTCTTAGGGGAAGTTGGATTGATCTGAAAGTCTTAGGAGAAGTTGGATTGATCGGAAAGTCTAAGGAGAAGAGAAGTTGGATTGATCGGAAAGTCTAAGGAGAAGAGAAGTTGGAGTGATCGGAAAGTCTAAGGAGAAGTTGGATTGATCTGAAAATCTAAGGAGAAGTTGGATTGATCGGAAAGTCTAAGGAGAAGTTGGATTGATCGGAAAGTCTTAGGGAAAGTTGGATTGATCGGAAAGTCTTAGGGGAAGTTGGATTGATAGGAAAGTCTAAGGAGAAGTTGGATTGATCGGAAAGTCTAAGGAGAAATTGGATTGATCGGAAAATGTAAGGAGAAGTTGGATTGATAGGAAAGTCTAAGGAGAAGTTGGATTGATCGGAAAGTCTAAGGAGAAGAGAAGTTGGATTGATCGGAAAGTCTAAGGAGAAGTTGAATTGATCTGAACATCTAAGGAGAAGTTGGATTGATCGGAAAGTCTAAGGAGAAGAGAAGTTGGATTGATCAGAAAGTCTAAGGAGAAGTTGGATTGATCTGGAAATCTAAGGAGAAGTTGGATTGGTCGGAAAATCTAAGGAGAAGTTGGATTGATCGGAAAATCTAAGGAGAAGTTGGATTGATCAGAAAGTCTAAGGAGAAGTTGGATTGATCGGAAAGTCTAAAGAGAAGTTGGATTGATCGGAAAGTCTAAGGAGAAGTTGGATTGATCGGAAAGTCTAAGGAGAAGTTGGATTGATCTGAAAGTCTAAGAAGAAGTTGGATTGATTGGAAAGTCTAAGGAGAAGTTGGATTGATCGGGAAGTCTAAGGAGAAGTTGGATTGATCGGAAAGTCTAAGGAGAAGTTGGATTGATCGGAATGTCTAATGAGAAGTTGGATTGATCGGAAAGTCTAAGGAGAAGTTGGATTGATCGGAAAGTCTAAGAAGAAGTTGGATTGATCGGAAACTCTAAGGAGAAGTTAGATTGATCGGAAAATCTAAGGAGAAGTTGGATTGATTGGAAAATCTAAGGAGAAGTTAGATTGATCGGAAAGTCTAAGGAGAAGTTGGATTGATTGGAAAATCTAAGGAGAAGTTGGATTGATCTGAAAGTCTTAGGGGAAGTTGGATTGATCTGAAAGTCTTAGGAGAAGTTGGATTGATCGGAAAGTCTAAGGAGAAGAGAAGTTGGATTGATCGGAAAGTCTAAGGAGAAGAGAAGTTGGAGTGATCGGAAAGTCTAAGGAGAAGTTGGATTGATCGGAAAATCTAAGGAGAAGTTGGATTGATCGGAAAGTCTAAGGAGAAGTTGGATTGATCGGAAAGTCTTAAGGAAAGTTGGATTGATCGGAAAGTCTTAGGGGAAGTTGGATTAATAGGAAAGTCTAAGGAGAAGTTGGATTGATCGGAAAGTCTAAGGAGAAGTTGGATTGATCGGAAAATGTAAGGAGAAGTTGGATTGATACGAAAGTCTAAGGAGAGTTGGATTGATCGGAAAGTCTAAGGAGAAGAGAAGTTGGATTGATCGGAAAGTCTAAGGAGAAGTTGAATTGATCTGAACATCTAAGGAGAAGTTGGATTGATCGGAAAATCTAAGGAGAAGAGAAGTTGGATTGATCGGAAAGTCTAAGGAGAAGTTGAATTGATCGGAAAGTCTAAGGAGAAGTTGGATTGATCGGAAAGTCTAAGGAGAAGTTGGATTGATCGGAAAGTCTTAGGAGAAGTTGGATTGATCGGAAAGTCTAAGGAGAAGTTGGATTGATCGGAAAGTCTAAGAAGAAGTTGGATTGATAGGAAACTCTAAGGAGAAGTTAGATTGATCGGAAAGTCTAAGGAGAAGTTGGATTGATTGGAAAATCTAAGGAGAAGTTGGATTGATCTGAAAGTCTTAGGGGAAGTTGGATTGATCTGAAAGTCTTAGGAGAAGTTGGATTGATCGGAAAGTCTAAGGAGAAGAGAAGTTGGATTGATCGGAAAGTCTAAGGAGAAGAGAAGTTGGAGTGATCGGAAAGTCTAAGGAGAAGTTGGATTGATCTGAAAATCTAAGGAGAAGTTGGATTGATCGGAAAGTCTAAGGAGAAGTTGGATTGATCGGAAAGTCTTAGGGAAAGTTGGATTGATCGGAAAGTCTTAGGGGAAGTTGGATTGATAGGAAAGTCTAAGGAGAAGTTGGATTGATCGGAAAGTCTAAGGAGAAATTGGATTGATCGGAAAATGTAAGGAGAAGTTGGATTGATAGGAAAGTCTAAGGAGAAGTTGGATTGATCGGAAAGTCTAAGGAGAAGAGAAGTTGGATTGATCGGAAAGTCTAAGGAGAAGTTGAATTGATCTGAACATCTAAGGAGAAGTTGGATTGATCGGAAAGTCTAAGGAGAAGAGAAGTTGGATTGATCAGAAAGTCTAAGGAGAAGTTGGATTGATCTGGAAATCTAAGGAGAAGTTGGATTGGTCGGAAAATCTAAGGAGAAGTTGGATTGATCGGAAAATCTAAGGAGAAGTTGGATTGATCAGAAAGTCTAAGGAGAATTTGGATTGATCGGAAAGTCTAAGGAGAAGTTGGATTGATCGGAAAGTCTAAGGAGAAGTTGGATTGATCGGAAAGTCTAAGGAGAAGTTGGATTGATCTGAAAGTCTAAAAAGAAGTTGGATTGATTGGAAAGTCTAAGGAGAAGTTGGATTGATCGGGAAGTCTAAGGAGAAGTTGGATTGATCGGAAAGTCTAAGGAGAAGTTGGATTGATCGGAATGTCTAATGAGAAGTTGGATTGATCGGAAAGTCTAAGGAGAAGTTGGATTGATCGGAAAGTCTAAGAAGAAGTTGGATTGATCGGAAACTCTAAGGAGAAGTTAGATTGATCTGAAAGTCTAAGGAGAAGTTGGATTGATTGGAAAATCTAAGGAGAAGTTGGATTGATCTGAAAGTCTTAGGGGAAGTTGGATTGATAGGAAAGTCTAAAGAGAAGTTGGATTGATCGGAAAGTCTAAGGAGAAGTTAGATTGATCGGAAAGTCTAAGAAGAAGTTGGATTGATTGGAAAATCTAAGGAGAAGTTGGATTGATCTGAAATTCTAAGGAGAAGTTGGATTGATCGGAAAATCTAAGGAGAAGTTGGAGTGATCGGAAAATCTAAGGAGAAGTTGGATTGATCGGAAAATCTAAGGAGAAGTTGGATTGATCGGAAAGTCTAAGGAGAAGTTGGATTGATCGGAAAGTCTTAGGGGAAGTTGGATTGATAGGAAAGTCTAAGAAGTTGGATTGATCGGAAAGTCTTAGGGGAAGTTGGATTGATCGGAAAGTCTAAGGAGAAGAGAAGTTGGATTGATCGGAAAGTCTAAGGAGAAGTTAAATTGATCTGAAAATCTAAGGAGAAGTTGAATTGATCTGAAAATCTAAGGAGAAGTTGGATTGATCGGAAAGTCTAAAGAGAAGAGAAGTTGGAGTGATCGGAAAGTCTAAGGAGAAGAGAAGTTGGATTGATCGGAAAGTCTTAGGGGAAGTTGGATTGATAGGAAAGTCTTAGGGGAAGTTGGATTGATAGGAAAGTCTAAGGAGAAGTTGGATTGATCGAAAAGTCTAAGGAGAAGAGAAGTTGGATTGATCGGAAAGTCGAAGGAGAAGTTGAATTGATCTGAACATCTAAGGAGAAGTTGGATTGATCGGAAAGTCTAAGGAGAAGAGAAGTTGGATTGATCGGAAAGTCTAAGGAGAAGTTGGATTGATCGGAAAATCTAAGGAGAAGTTGGAGTGATCGGAAAATCTAAGGAGAAGTTGGATTGATACGAAAATCTAAGGAGAAGTTGGATTGATCTGAAAATCTAAGGAGAAGTTGGATTGATCGGAAAGTCTAAGAAGAAGTTGGATTAATCGGAAAGTCTAAGGAGAAGTTGGATTGATCGGAAAGTCTAAGGAGAAGAGAAGTTGGATTGATCGGAAAGTCTAAGGAGAAGTTGAATTGATCTGAAAATCTAAGGAGAAGTTGGATTGATCGGAAAGTCTAAAGAGAAGAGAAGTTGGAGTGATCGGAAAGTCTAAGGAGAAGAGAAGTTGGATTGATCGGAAAGTCTTAGGGGAAGTTGGATTGATAGGAAAGTCTTAGGGGAAGTTGGATTGATAGGAAAGTCTAAGGAGAAGTTGGATTGATCGGAAAGTCTAAGGAGAAGTTGGATTGATCGGAAAATCTAAGGAGAAGTTGGATTGATAGGAAAGTCCAAGGAGAAGTTGGATTGATCGAAAAGTCTAAGGAGAAGAGAAGTTGGATTGATCGGAAAGTCGAAGGAGAAGTTGAATTGATCTGAACATCTAAGGAGAAGTTGGATTGATCGGAAAGTCTAAGGAGAAGAGAAGTTGGATTGATCGGAAAGTCTAAGGAGAAGTTGGATTGATCGGAAAATCTAAGGAGAAGTTGGAGTGATCGGAAAATCTAAGGAGAAGTTGGATTGATACGAAAATCTAAGGAGAAGTTGGATTGATCGGAAAGTCTAAGAAGAAGTTGGATTAATCGGAAAGTCTAAGGAGAAGTTGGATTGATCGGAAAGTCTAAGGAGAAGTTGGATTGATCGGATAGTCTAAGGAGAAGTTGGATTGATCAGAAAGTCTAAGGAGAAGTTGGATTGATCGGAAAGTCTAAGGAGAAGTTGGATTGATCGGAAAGTCTAAGGAGAAGTTGGATTGATCGGAAAATCTAAGGAGAAGTTGGATTGATCTGAAAATCTAAGGAGAAGTTGGATTGGTCGGAAAATCTAAGGAGAAGTTGGATTGATCGGAAAATCTAAGGAGAAGTTGGATTGATCAGAAAGTCTAAGGAGAAGTTGGATTGATCGGAAAGTCTAAGGAGAAGTTGGATTGATCGGAAAGTCTAAGGAGAAGTTGGATTGATCGGAAAGTCTAAGAAGAAGTTGGATTGATCGGAAAGTCTAAGGAGAAGTTGGATTGATCGGAAAGTCTAAGGAGAAGTTGGATTGATCGGAAAGTCTAAGGAGAAGTTGGATTGATCGGAAAGTCTAAGGAGAAGTTGGATTGATCGGAAAGTCTAAGAAGAAGTTTGATTGATCGGAAAGTCTAAGGAGAAGTTGGATTGATCGGAAAGTCTAAGGAGAAGTTGGATTGATCGGAAAGTCTAAGGAGAAGTTGGATTGATCGGAAAATCTAAGGAGAAGTTGGATTGATAGGAAAATCTAAGGAGAAGTTGGATTGATCGGAAAGTCTAAGGAGAAGTTGGATTGATCGGAAAGTCTTAGGGGAAGTTGGT
Source organism: Lepidochitona cinerea (assembly GCA_963971465.1). Lineage (NCBI taxonomy): Eukaryota > Metazoa > Mollusca > Polyplacophora > Chitonida > Tonicellidae > Lepidochitona > Lepidochitona cinerea. The sequence continues at coordinate 61,582,798 of OZ020552.1, read as the reverse complement.
TTGATTGGGATCATTGTTAATGGGAACTTTGACTGCTCGATGGGTTTTAGTATAAGTCTGATTGATTGAATTTATAGGCCTGCTTTTAAGGGCCGAGGGCATATTTTTGCCATTTGGAGCCGGCGCATTTTGGTTTTAGTCCATCAGTATATATCTATAGTGCATCTTCACAAGACAAGTTACTAATATGCTAGGTCATTCCATAAATGCACAAATGACCATGTAGTAAATTACCTTTTCTTGAGAAGATTAAATATCAAAGCCGACGGGTAGCGAGCGAAGATAGCCGAAGAGTGTTCCGACTATATCTGCATGCGTGAGTGTTTTTTTTTAAATATACTGTAACGATATCCGCTCAGTCAAATAAGATATTCAACTGGAAACGGTATACCGGTCAGGATGTGCCGGGTTATATCAAGTATAAAAAATGTATATCCCGTAACAAATTATCAGTTCTGACACCACCGGGTTCGACCCGGAAATTGTAAGCTTTCTTAGCTTACTTTACTGATAAGTGATTTATTCACAAAGCCTAACGTACATTCGTAGGAAATCACATCAAGTCAGTATTAAAGATTAACGATTTAAACATCATTTATTTGCAATACACAATAATGTACACTTCAATTGGGATATCTCCAGGTAGTCTTCTATTGTTTACTTCGGTTTATGTGAAATACTCTTCTATCTCTTGTTTTTCCAAGGTAAATATGCTGTATATAAACTCTTTGTCTTAAACTCTTCTATCTCTTGAAACTGCAACTTTGTACTCCTATGAGTGATGAAATAAATCTTCTATCTCTTTATGTAATTTCCAAGTGTGTAATATGGTCCTCTATCTCTTGTAATTTCTAAGATTGATATATAAATCTTCTATCTCTTGTATTTCCAAGGTAAATATGCTGTATATAAACTCTTTGTCTTAAACTCTTCTATCTCTTGAAACTGCAACTTTGTACCCCTATGAGTGATGAAATAAATCTTCTATCTCTTTATGTAATTTCTCCGTGGTGTATTCGTAACGTCCGATTACTTCTGGGTAATATTCACCGGTAAGATATAAAGCTGGACTAACCCGTAACTTATAGTTACTATGGGTAAAGTTCCCGTAATCCGTTACAATTTCCCTGTAGACCGCAATTTCACCCGTAACGTCCGATTATTGTGGTTGAATCTTACTAAGTATTAAGCTGGGCTCACCCGAAGTCTTAGTGATCTTAAGTAGGACAACTCTTATAATCCGTTACCTCTCCCGCTCTTACACCCCGCAATACGCACCCGTATCGCTAGATTATTTCCGAGTGACGCTGACCAGTAGGTTGTTACTTGCAACAATTTACTATCGGTAGGACCCCGTATATAACCTGTTATCCACTCCTCCGTAGACCGTAGTATGCACTCCTGACGTCTGATTACTTCTGGGTGATTCGTTCCGTTAGAGTATTAAGCTGGGCTCCGACCCATAGCATTTATTTACTCTAGGTAAACTAACCCGTAACCCGTCAGTGCTTCTCGATCAGTTCACCCCGCAGGCCGCAATACGCACCCGTATCGCCAGATTATTTCTAGGTGACGCTTGTCAGTAGATTGTTACTAAGAGTTACTTGCAACAATTTACTATAGACAATAGTCCGTATATAATCTGTTATCCGCTCTTATATATTCTGCAACTTTACCCGTGACGTCCGATTACTTCTGGGTGTGTCTTACCATTTAAATATTAAGCTGGGCTCACCCGTAGCGTTTATTTATTATGGGTAAGGTAACCCGTAATCCGTCAATGCTCTCCCCTCCGTTCAATCCGCTATCCGTCTTTCTGTAGACCGCAACGTATTCACCCGTTATGTCCGATTAATTCTGGGTGAGTCTTACCAATAGCAACATTAAAGCTGGGCTCACCCGTAGCTTTTATTTACTATGGGTAAAGACAACCACCCGTATAAATCGTTACAGTTCTTCTATATGTACCAAGCTGGCACCCGTAATTTACTATCACCTCGGGGTAGTTTTACTAGAAGTAAAGTTTACTAAGTTGGACTGACCCGTAACTTATATTTACTCTTTGTAAGTTAACCCGTGATTATTTATTCAGGGTGGTGTATCTGTAGACTTTATTCAGGGTTAGGCTGTTGAATAGGTATAATTACCTCTGCTATATATCTTCTTATCTGGAACTGTGGAAGTGAAGTGTGACTCGTTGAGGACGCGAGTCCCGATCTCTGGTTTGTCGTCTGCTTTTATAGGCTTTGAATCACGCGCCGAACACTTGGCGCGCGCCGAATACTTGGCGCCCTCTGACGGCGAATTCCGTCATGAGTTTTATACTCTCTGGACCGCTGTAGCAAACAGCTTTATTCGTCTGCTAATTACAGCGTAATATTTCGGTTGTAGAATAATTGAAGAAAATGTTTTAGCTCCCGACATCCCATTTAATATTCAGATAGTTGTCCTTTGCGTAGATGTATAGTAGATTTGCTTAACTTCACAAACCTGTCGTCTTCAAAATGTAAACAAAGATGGTAGCCTCCATGCTGTAGCATCGGTTGTCGCAGTGTAAAACCTGTTTGTGGTATCTTACGCAGAGAGATAAGTAATTGAATGATGAAAGACTTAGTCTCCGATTTTGGTAAATATTAAAACAACATTTGTTTACTTGTATAAAGCATTCAACAGATTAAAACGAATATATACATATGACAATTAACTCGTAAAACAAGAAGAAGTACAACAACAACACTGTACAAAATAAATAACTTGGGTAAAATGATTAGGAAATTGTCACACTGCCCCCCTTCTCTCTAATAGCTGTCCTCAGCTATTAGGGCAGTCAAAATCTACAGTTCTCTTTGGGTTTTTATGGGCTTTTTGTCTCCTGAGGGGGTCCACCTTCTCCTGAAAGAGCTGTGGGTCCTATGATGTCTATGTGTCGTATGTGGTCTCCGGAAATAGTCTGTTCTAGTAGTTTGGTTTCCCCTCATGTCTGTCTCTCTTGTTGGTTTTCTGTCTGTGTCTCGGTCCTTTGTTGTTAATCGGTCTTTAGGTTTGTCTCTGCTTGTTTGTTTGTTCAGCTGTGCGTGTCTGTTGTCACTGTTAGTCTTTAAGTCGGTTATTCTCTCAGTGGTCTCTGTCTTGTTATGGTCGACGTCTTCAAGTTTTAGTATTTTTTTAACTATTGATGGCACTTGTCCTGTAGGCTGGTCTGTCTTGAGTATTGTGGTCAGTCTATTCTGTACTGTCTTAAAGGATTCAGTCTGAGCTTTAAGAGTCTCTGTCAGTGCTGTGTTTGAGTCTATTGTCCCCTGGCAAATTGCCCTAATTATCCCGGTCTGTTCAGTCAGGTGATTGTCAATTCTGTTGGCTACCTCAGTGAAGCAGCTGAGTGCCCGTGTCATCCGTGATATCTGAGAAGTCATTCCTGTCGTCGCTTTGAGTAGTTCGTTAATCCCTAAATTCAGTTCCCCCTGTCTCATGTTGTTTGACGTCATAATGCCTGTCACCTGTGCAAAGTTAGAATTGAGGGTCATCAGTTGATTTGTCATCGGTCTTATGTCTTGTTCAGGTGGGAGGGGTTGGTTTTTGGCAGCAGCTATAATGGCGCCGGCCACAGAACCGACCGCATTAGTGATCGACCTTTCAACCAAATCTGCCACTGCAGAAAGGGGCACCGTCTCGTGGTCATGGTCGAGGGTAGTCTTCCTGTTTTTCGATCGGGGAGCAGGGCTTGGTGTCTGAGTGTCATGTGTCCTTTGTCGTTTGTGATGTCTTGACGTTTTTGGTGGAGTTTTGGTTGGTGTCTTTTTGATTGGTGTTAGGGGTATAGTCACGGTCAACAGGTCCTTCATCTCAGTGTCAGTTGGGTGAAGCTCAACCTCCACCTCTTTACCTGTCTGAAAGTCTGTCAGTTGGTCATCAGTCAACTTCCCTATTGGTGTGAATGTTAGTTCTATGTCTGTTGAGTCTTTCGGGGTGTCTGTGCATGCTGGTGTCTTTGGTCCGTCCATGTCTGTTTCTGTTTGGTCTGTTCGTCTGTCAATTTTCGTCGGGATGTACGTTAATTCAGAACTTGATTGAGATGGGGCGGGAACATATTCTTCAATTTTAGATATAGCTTCCTTCAGTTCGATAATACCATTGACCTCCTCCAACAGCTTGGGGTTATCCCTCAGAACTTGAAGTATTTGCTTAGAGTTCTGATCTTCTTTTGGTTGGTATTTCCCACATTCATAGAAGTTAACAGAGAATTCCCTTGACATCTGTTCAGCTTCTGAATCATCTAATGGTCTGATTTCCCCAGTACAAGTGGCTTTGCTCCCTATGTCCTGTCCAGGATGTTTAACATCGAAATGTTTCTCCATTCCTGACAATTTGATTGTTATTTTGTCGCACAAGTTGCACTGGTATGGGGCTTCATCCCTTGGTCTGTGGCGAAGCACACAATGCCTAGTAGTTTGTTGCTTGTCTCCTTTGTACTCACAAGCCGAACACACATACACAGCCCCTCTCTTGTTATAGCTTTTTACTGCTTTCGACATGGTGATTCTGAGGAAATAGAAAACAAACAGATTAGTTGATTTCATTGGTTAATTTCGTCTAACCTCCTCCCCTCTGTTTTCCTTAATGTTTCCCCTTGATTTCTTTAAAGCTCTCTTATCCCAAGTAAGCTTAGTTTCACCCTCGTACTTTTTTAGTTTGTTGTGGTGGACAATTTTCTGTTTTCCCATCCCATTGAGTTGTATCAGATAATCTAGGTCATTTATCTTCTTAAGCACGAGATGTGGCCCTGAATATGGCATTTGGAGTTTAGGGCTTATTCCCCTTTCTCTTCTTTCGTGAAGATACCAGACATATTCGCCACGTTCGTATTTGTTAGTCACTGACTTCGAATCATAGTATTCCTTTTGCCGTTTCGCAGTTTTATCGAGGTGTTTTCGGGCGACGCAATGAGCGTGGAAAAGTTTATCGCGGAGCTTGTTTGTATACTCTCCGTAATGGTTCCAAGGAGTTTCGGAAAAGGTTTCTGGATCGATAACCGTTATTTCTGCCGGAAATCTGACTTCTCTGCCAAGCATGAGCAGGTTAGGGGTCATTCCAGTACCTTCGTGTGGAGTTGCTCTATAGGCACCAGCCAAACAACCAAGGTACATGTCCCAATCACTTTGCTGATTTCGCAGGTATGGTCTGATCATGCGGACAAGAGTGCGGTTAAATCGTTCAACCTTTCCATTACATTCCGGATGCCGAGGAGATGTTCTAGTTTTCCTTATTTCTAAAAGTCTACACATCTCTGTGAATATGTCAGAGGTAAAGTTTCTTCCTTGGTCACTGTGAATGTCCAAAGGGCAGCCATAACGACAGATAACTTCATTTAGGATAACCTGAGCACATGTTATTGCCGATTGATCTCTAATTGGGAATATTTCCACCCAGTTGGTGAAATAATCTGTTACGACCAGAATGAATTTGTTACCTCTCTCTGTTTCTGGGAAAGGTCCGAGGATATCTGTTGCTAATCGATCCAGCGGTGCACCGACTCTCATATCACCTAGGGATGCCCTGTGTGTTTTGATAGGTGGCTTATTTGCACCGCATATATCACAACGGCATATCCAAGTTGTGACATCTTCCCTCAGACCAAACCAGTAAAATCTTTGCAAGATCTTCTCAGTTGTTTTCTTTCTCCCGAGATGACCGGATAGTAGAGAATTGTGGAGGTATTCCGACTTGTTCGAGTATCGTCCTGATTCCCTAGGAAAACCACGTTGAATAAATACGCCAAACCTAGATAACAGAGGTGTAAACAATTAAAAACTGTTCCTCTTGCTCTTCCGTAACATTCTTCCATAAAGGTGCGTGATTGAGTTAAGATCCGACGGGCTGTAATCTCCGACTCTGAATGCTTGCAGATATCACTTTCCATGTCTACTGAGCGTTTCTTACACTTCTCACAAGGTCCACATCTGAGTTCATCGTCCTGGATTGGATACCTTGATAGTGCATCAGCATTCTGGTGTTTTACTCCAGGTCTGTGCTCTATTTCAAAGTCATACGCTGACAAAATTTCGATCCATCGGGCTATTCTGTTTTTCGGTTCTCTCAAACTGAACAACCATTTCAAAGCTTGGTGATCCGTCCGAATCTTGAACTTCCGACCAATTAGATAATGTCTGAAGTACTCTGTGAAGTGTTTTACAGCTAGCAACTCTTTATCTGTGACACAATAATTTCGCTCGGCCTTATTCAGGGTTCTACTAGCATAGGCTATCACTCTTTCTCTGCCGTCTTGTTCTTGGCTAAGTACAGCCCCAATGCTCACATCACAAGCGTCTGTGTCTAACGTGAATGTTCCATGATCCCTTGGATAACCCATGACGTCAGGTCCGGAAAGTGCTACTTTAATGCTTTGAAAAGCCTTCTCACAACTTTCGTCCCACCTAAATGGTATGTTTTTCTTTGTCAATTCTGTTAACGGCCTTACCATTTCCGAGAATCCCCTGACAAAACGGCGGTAGTAACTGCCTAGTCCAATAATGCCACGGACTTCTGTCAAGTTCTTTGGCCTGGGCCATTTTAAGATCTTCTCGACGTTGGCAGGGTTGGGCAGCACCCCCTCTGCTGAGATAATATGACCCAGAAATTCTACTTGACTCTTAAACAGGTGACATTTGGAAGGTTTAAGTTTAAGGTTGGCGGACTTGATTCTTTCGAGAACTTCTTTCAGGCGATCTGCATGTTCTTCAAAAGTGGACGAAAAAATGATGACGTCATCCAGGTAAATAAGGCATTTAACCCACTGTAGACCTGCCAGGGCAAGTTCAACGCAGCGTTCAAAACAGGCAGGACTGTTTTTCAATCCGAATGGCATAGTTACGTATTCGAACAGTCCATATTTCGTGACGAAAGCTGTTTTAGGAATGTCCTTTTCTTTTACAGGTACTTGGTTGTAAGCCGATGTTAAATCGAGCGTTGAAAACCATTTCGCACCCTCAATGGCATCAAGACAGTCCTGTGTCCTTGGTAATGGAAACGCATCGGTTTTTGTCACTGCGTTAAGGCGTCGGTAATCAACACATGGCCGAACTTCACCAGTTTTCTTCCTCACCAAAACAATCGGCGAAGCCCAAGGGGAGTTCGAGGGTCTAATGCTGCCTTGTTTTTGTAGTTTTTCGAGAGCTTTCCTATCTTCTCCTGCATATGCCGTAGGAATTCTCCTGGGTGGCTGCTTTATTGGCTTGGCATCACCAGTTTCTATTGAGTGTTCCACAAGATGTGTTCGTCCCAAATCATACTCATTTTTAGAAAAGACTGTGCTATACTTGTCTAAAATTTCAACTAACACCTTGTATTTTGGTTCATCCAGTAATTCTGTGCTATCGTCATATAATTCTTTTAAATGTTCAGGCACTATAACTTGTTTTTCTCTTTGTTCTGGTTTGCTTTTACGCTGTAAGCCTTCTTTTTCCAGTGGGAGTCTTCGAACAGGTTGAAAATTATTGACTTCTGATGAGTCTTCAGTATCAAACAACATCTCCACGGGAGAGTGTATTTCCTCGGCCGAGACCAGACACACGCCTCCTCGAATAACTTTGCTATCAGCAAATGGGTTTAAAACTCGGATACAAAATGCTTCTCCATCACGAGCTTGATTAAGAGAGGGAGCCACCATTAAACCGTACTTTTGTACAAACGTGGGTACAGACTCAATCAAGAAAGTTCTCGGTTCGTCTTGGAAGTCGCAAATTTCATCCAATGTAACATTCATAACAAGTTCACTCATAGCCGGAACTTCTATGTCCTCTTGAGCTGTTGCTCGTCTGATTTTTGGAGGTGGTACCTGACAAAGAGGGATACTCGTTTGATTTAGTATGATTCTTCCTTCTTTAAGTAGTATATCAGCTGGCCCCTCCTCTCCTTTCTGTAAGATATCTATTCCTAGTAATACATCGTCTTCTATATGTGCTATGGCGAGCTCTCTCTCTAATGTAAGTGGTCCTAACGAAACTTTAAACTTTGCTTTTCCAACATAGTGAATTGTTTTACCGTCGGCACTTGAGAGTCGACCATTTCCACTTTTATTTACTAATGGTTTCAATTTATCCGGTATTTCGGAGAAAATTCTCTCGGATACAATGGTTCTGGTTGCGCCAGTATCCACTGTGAAAATAGTGTCAGTACCATTCAGGTTTCCATTTATATATACTCCGTCGTAACTTGGGACTTCTCTTCGAATTCTGTAATGATCAATGTGGTCAGTGGATTTCGGAACCGTCCCCTGACCTAGCGAGCCGGTTCCTGGGAGTTTGATGGATACGAGTAGTTTGAGTTTATTGGTTCTGTATTCTGGTTTGACACGTCTCTAAAAACTGGAGCTTTTGGATAGATGGGGAGGGGACTTGGGTTAAAAACACGCCAAGAAGTTCCCTGATTTAAAGAACAGTTTCTAGCGAAATGGTTTCCTCCACACTTAAAACATCCAGAAAACTTTGCTGTATTATAATCTCTATCATTCCGATAACTGGTTTCATTACCAGTTGAATTCCGGTTCCTATATGTGTTTTCCAGTTTATCTAAACGTTGGGTAAGGGATGACATGGTGCTATCCAAAACGTCTTTTAATTCCCGGATGCTGACATCAGCTTCTATCTTTTCCTGTCGGTTATTGGAAATCGCCTGGTGAGATTTTACTTGTGAGGGTCCGTTTCTACTCTGTTTGGAATAATTTTCCTTACTTTTCTCATCAAACTTCGCCAAACGGGTTGGTTTCCGGAACTCTGAGCTCTTGGCATTGCGATTGGTTTCTTGAAAGTGCACAATCTCATACACCGCTTCGTCAATATCAGTGGGCTCTTTAATGTATTCCACGTGAAAACGTGCGGCATCATCTTGTAGTCCATCAAGAAATCTTCTCAACAAATCCTCTGCCCTTGTTACACCATCCCTCGTGGCATAAGCCTTGTCATATAAGCGTTTAAGCTCTGAGGCATACATTTCAATTTTCTCTCCTGGTTTCTGATTTCTGTTGCTAAATGCAGAGATGTAAGTTCGTGGTGTATCCACTCTACGGAAACGAAACTTGAGTTCACTAACCAACTTGTCAAAATTCGTCCTTATAGGTCGGGACAACTGTCCATAAACAAATTCACCAGCTGATCCCTGTAGCCTAGGAAGTAATTCCGCCAGTTTTTCAGATTTCGTCCAACGATTCATTGTAGCGACATCTGAGAAACGGTTATACCAAACCTCCCAGCTCTCTGTGCCCGTAAAACATGGTAGTTTAGATCCTCCACTTCGACTTTTCCAATGTGCTGATAGTTTTTCGGCAATTTCGCTGTCTTTACTATCCGCTTCACTTTCGCTTAATTGATCTTCTGATTCTGAAGTATCGAAATTCTGTGTAGAGTGTTCTGTTTTCTTTTTATGTCGCTGTCCATTGGTTATGTGGTGTGTGTTAGCCCGTTTCATATCTCCAATTGCATCGCTCACGATTGTTTTCAATGTACTGGATACATCATTCATTGCTTCCTTGACCATATCTGAAACAATGGAACGTGTATCTGTTCTAATATTTTCCTTGTGTAGACCATCGCCATTTTCTCTTGAATCAGCCTGTAATGGTTCAGGTGAGTCTTCGTGAAATCCGTGGAAATTGTCCACTGTCTTTTTCTTCGGAGTTGGGTTTTCGCATCCGTCAATTAGACATGTAGGTTTCATTCCTCGCCTACTCCTTGTAGATGGTCTTGTATCCATGTCCGTGGAAGGTTCGTATCACTGGATTCAATGTATTTATTTATTGTTTAAATGAATCCCACTTCTGACACCAAAAATGTAACGATATCCGCTCAGTCAAATAAGATATTCAACTGGAAACGGTATACCGGTCAGGATGTGCCGGGTTATATCAAGTATAAAAAATGTATATCCCGTAACAAATTATCAGTTCTGACACCACCGGGTTCGACCCGGAAATTGTAAGCTTTCTTAGCTTACTTTACTGATAAGTGATTTATTCACAAAGCCTAACGTACATTCGTAGGAAATCACATCAAGTCAGTATTAAAGATTAACGATTTAAACATCATTTATTTGCAATACACAATAATGTACACTTCAATTGGGATATCTCCAGGTAGTCTTCTATTGTTTACTTCGGTTTATGTGAAATACTCTTCTATCTCTTGTTTTTCCAAGGTAAATATGCTGTATATAAACTCTTTGTCTTAAACTCTTCTATCTCTTGAAACTGCAACTTTGTACTCCTATGAGTGATGAAATAAATCTTCTATCTCTTTATGTAATTTCCAAGTGTGTAATATGGTCCTCTATCTCTTGTAATTTCTAAGATTGATATATAAATCTTCTATCTCTTGTATTTCCAAGGTAAATATGCTGTATATAAACTCTTTGTCTTAAACTCTTCTATCTCTTGAAACTGCAACTTTGTACCCCTATGAGTGATGAAATAAATCTTCTATCTCTTTATGTAATTTCTCCGTGGTGTATTCGTAACGTCCGATTACTTCTGGGTAATATTCACCGGTAAGATATAAAGCTGGACTAACCCGTAACTTATAGTTACTATGGGTAAAGTTCCCGTAATCCGTTACAATTTCCCTGTAGACCGCAATTTCACCCGTAACGTCCGATTATTGTGGTTGAATCTTACTAAGTATTAAGCTGGGCTCACCCGAAGTCTTAGTGATCTTAAGTAGGACAACTCTTATAATCCGTTACCTCTCCCGCTCTTACACCCCGCAATACGCACCCGTATCGCTAGATTATTTCCGAGTGACGCTGACCAGTAGGTTGTTACTTGCAACAATTTACTATCGGTAGGACCCCGTATATAACCTGTTATCCACTCCTCCGTAGACCGTAGTATGCACTCCTGACGTCTGATTACTTCTGGGTGATTCGTTCCGTTAGAGTATTAAGCTGGGCTCCGACCCATAGCATTTATTTACTCTAGGTAAACTAACCCGTAACCCGTCAGTGCTTCTCGATCAGTTCACCCCGCAGGCCGCAATACGCACCCGTATCGCCAGATTATTTCTAGGTGACGCTTGTCAGTAGATTGTTACTAAGAGTTACTTGCAACAATTTACTATAGACAATAGTCCGTATATAATCTGTTATCCGCTCTTATATATTCTGCAACTTTACCCGTGACGTCCGATTACTTCTGGGTGTGTCTTACCATTTAAATATTAAGCTGGGCTCACCCGTAGCGTTTATTTATTATGGGTAAGGTAACCCGTAATCCGTCAATGCTCTCCCCTCCGTTCAATCCGCTATCCGTCTTTCTGTAGACCGCAACGTATTCACCCGTTATGTCCGATTAATTCTGGGTGAGTCTTACCAATAGCAACATTAAAGCTGGGCTCACCCGTAGCTTTTATTTACTATGGGTAAAGACAACCACCCGTATAAATCGTTACAGTTCTTCTATATGTACCAAGCTGGCACCCGTAATTTACTATCACCTCGGGGTAGTTTTACTAGAAGTAAAGTTTACTAAGTTGGACTGACCCGTAACTTATATTTACTCTTTGTAAGTTAACCCGTGATTATTTATTCAGGGTGGTGTATCTGTAGACTTTATTCAGGGTTAGGCTGTTGAATAGGTATAATTACCTCTGCTATATATCTTCTTATCTGGAACTGTGGAAGTGAAGTGTGACTCGTTGAGGACGCGAGTCCCGATCTCTGGTTTGTCGTCTGCTTTTATAGGCTTTGAATCACGCGCCGAACACTTGGCGCGCGCCGAATACTTGGCGCCCTCTGACGGCGAATTCCGTCATGAGTTTTATACTCTCTGGACCGCTGTAGCAAACAGCTTTATTCGTCTGCTAATTACAGCGTAATATTTCGGTTGTAGAATAATTGAAGAAAATGTTTTAGCTCCCGACATCCCATTTAATATTCAGATAGTTGTCCTTTGCGTAGATGTATAGTAGATTTGCTTAACTTCACAAACCTGTCGTCTTCAAAATGTAAACAAAGATGGTAGCCTCCATGCTGTAGCATCGGTTGTCGCAGTGTAAAACCTGTTTGTGGTATCTTACGCAGAGAGATAAGTAATTGAATGATGAAAGACTTAGTCTCCGATTTTGGTAAATATTAAAACAACATTTGTTTACTTGTATAAAGCATTCAACAGATTAAAACGAATATATACATATGACAATTAACTCGTAAAACAAGAAGAAGTACAACAACAACACTGTACAAAATAAATAACTTGGGTAAAATGATTAGGAAATTGTCACACTACTTTAAAGGCCTCATCGTGTATTATTGTATTTCATAATAGTTCTACTCAATTGAAAAATAAAGTGACTTGATTATGGATGAATGCTGGTAGATAGATTTTCAGCGATAAAACGTACAATTAATGACCAATTAGTGGGAATTCCGCGGGTACATTGTTTGTTGTCTGACGGATGTGTACGGCAGTGACATGTGGGAATTGTTTTTATCTGTAATTTTCCTCAGAGGCACGATGCCCTTTCAAAGTGTTTTAAATAATATAAAAGCACTAGACGCTTGATAGATAACAATACAGAATCAATAATAAACTGCTAATCGCAAAATGGTCCCTCGAGGGCTTTTAACTAAATGTATATTTCCAGTGAATAAACGGCCTATTTTTTACAACCTATTAGACATGTAGAAAATTAACGAGTCGTCCCTCGTAGTGTATTGTCATTATAGGCGAACATAGATTGTCGCTATATTGACAAATATGCCTACACGAATAAACAGAATATGCAAACGTAATTTGCATTCTTTTAAAATTACTAACTGTTGTCATATTCTTCAGGCTGCGCAGAATATGTTCCTGTAGGGCACTTCAATGTAGTTTTATGGTTGAAAGTACCGCAACACGGAGAAGTGGCTGTTTCTCATATACACCAGGACCATGTTTCACAAAGCGGCGTAGTGTAAGTTTTCACGCAACTGCAATAGCAACCCATACTGCATGTAGAGATACGTTAGTAAGAAAGTTACGCAAAAAATACATCTACGCCGCTTTGTGAAACAGGACCCTGAAGCTTTTTAGTGCTATGCTATAGCCTGGCATTAAGATAGTATCAGACTTCTGGTAGTATTTTGAGCTATCTAAAATGAGTGCGGGGCCATGGTGGTCGGTTAGAGCGATATTCCCACAGTCCAACGCAGTCCTCTCGTCAATGCGGCACGGGTTCGAATTCCACTCAGACCAAATGAAATTTCTGAGTGTATTTTTTATCCGATCGCTGGGTACAGAGCGCGGTTTCCTCCCCTAATAACGTTGCAAACGCCGCCATATAGTGAACTAATCTTGAATGCGGCCTAAAACATCAATCAATTAATCAAAAGTACAATTCAGAATTCTACAATAGTCAGGCATTAAAGAAGTATTTCGAGTTATTTATAACTAAAAGGTCTAAAACGAGTACACGTTCTTCCGGTTATTCAAATTTTGAATACTATTTTGCTTCCGACAGCTAGGCCTTGTTGTTCGAAAAATTTACGTCGGGAAAAGGAAATTCCATACAGAATGTGAACTGTACGAACCGAAATAGTGTTCTAAATGTCAACAAAATTAAATAACAGTGACGAACGTTCATTCGTTTAATTTAAAAAACTTTGTGACATCGGGTATTTTAAATTAAATAAACAAACGATGCAGTAGCCTACGTTTCTAAATCAATTTAACAAAATGAGGGCATGTATAATAGAGCTACTATGACCTCCTTTGTAACTGAAAGTCTTTATATCTATATGCATGCATGCTCCGTGTATACTCAAGAGTACAAAGATGTGATTACTAAAACACTGAGCAACAGTTAGCCTACAGTGTTCTATTAGGCGAACTAATACGGGCTAAAATATTTTTTCACTTTGCCACTGCCACAACGAAGGACTTTTAAAACCAGGTTCAAGTCCCCCGGAGTCAAACTGCCATACCGTGCTAGTTATGGAGGCCTCGCTTCGTGGTTTGTTGGTCTATGTATTTTAAATGTCACCCATTAACTTGTTGAGTGAATAACTAAAAATCAGACGAAAAATCATCAGGGCAATGTCTCAATTAGTAGCCTAAATAACTGAGATAAAAACCGTTACTGAATAAACCGCAACGTCCATTCTATGTCAATCGACTTAAGAATTAAAAAAATAATTTTCAACATTTTGTTCACATCATATATACGCTATCTTTCAGTCTATATATCGTTTTGTCTTGTCGACAAGAGATGAACAAACTCATTTATTGGAACTTAAATAAATAAATTGTTGATCGAGTCACTGTTGCAATAGGCCCAGGCTATATACCTTCAGGTATAGTAAAATAACACTTTACTCTTAAAACCAGGAAATATATGTGGTTGCTAGAAGTAAACTTTGTTTGTACCTTCATGATTCAGAAAATGATAAACAAATTTTCTAGTAGAGTACATTTATATGCATTGTAGGGTTAATTATATATTCATACTATTGTAATAATTTGTTTTGTTCCCTCGGGTAAATAAGCTATAACGTACAAATGCAGCAAATGTACCGTATCTACAATATAGGTCAGTATAAAACATCCGCGTTCTAATTAACACGTGTTAGCCAAAGCTAGGGACTGAAATGAGTTTTTGTCGGATATGAGCCAACTGATGCGAGTAACGTCAAAAACAACGACATACTGAGCTTTACTTCATTTCAATTATTTGTATACTAAACAATGGAGAAGCTGCCATTGCTTAACTTTATAAGAAAGCAGGCAATATGTTTTGTCTTATTACTTAACTCCGTTTTGTTAAACCAAGGACAAGGGTTCGGTAACGACACGGTGATCTGGCTTCCACCGGCGTTTATAGGGGATGGGGCAGCAAATTCCTCTATCGGGACTGTACCACGCAGATCGGTGGAAATAGGCAAACCGAAGCCCGTGATACCTAAAGCCATTCTCAGTCCAACAGCTTTGAAGCCGGGTCCGACGTACTCTTTCAATAGTTCAGAAACCAACAGATATTTATGGCAAGACGTGACAGACTTTGTGTGCGGTTCAGCTGGACTCTGCAACAAGTCCTTATCGAACTGGGAGAAAATGTGTTCATTTGAGTGTTTACCCTGTCAATGTGACGATTCATGTCGTTTTTACGGAGACTGTTGCACGGATAAGGCTTTTGAAGATTCCCCAAATCTCCCCTCACAGTCGAATCCATATCTGATCTGCTCCTTGGACGAGTGGACCAAATGGGTCAACTCTACGAACATTTTCATGATCGGCCGTTGTCCACCAGACGCGGCTCTTTCCGTGGTAAGTAAATGTGAAGATCCTGACATCGGTAACCAAATCGAAGCTACTCCGGTCAGTGACGTGGCCTCCAACATAACGTACAGAAATAAGTTTTGTGCCGAGTGTCATTCTGTATCCAGCTATGAACTATGGGAACATGATGCAACCTGTTCATTAGCGTCTTCGGTTCAAGATGCGACATCAAAGTCTCACTTGTGGAGAATCGTGGTCACCGACGAACACTGTGACGTCGTCAGCAGGCCTCCCGAAGACGTGCCAATTAGAGATTGTTACCCTACTAAGTACGACAAATGCAACGGTACAGGCAAAGTCATTGAAACCATAGATCCAAGGATCGCGGAACTTTGTGCTATGTATAGCCATCCTGTTCACTACTATGGCACAACAACTGTATACGTGCCCTACAGGAACATATTCTGCGCAGTGTGTAATGGTGCCAGTTTAACCAGGGGGGAGTTGTGTGTAAGAGTAGCACCGGGAGGAATACCATTTCCGTTAAATATACTCCTGAACTTCAATTCTTCCCCGGAAAAGACTTTCGAGACAACTGACTGTGACGTCGGCAAGATCTATGACCCATTCCTGGTAAGGCAAATATCTTTTTTCATAAACTTGGTACCGAAAGCAAGGAACCAAACTAGTTTTGCATAACGGAAACCCTTGACCTAAGGCGAGTAGATGGTAACCCATAGGCAACATTGCATTAGAATCAGATGTCATCGGGACGATGTCATAGATAAAACGGATTGCTTAACCCGTAGGTGCTTTCAGTTCACGGATTGATTGATGTTTTACGCCGCACTCAAGATTATTTCACTTATATTCCGACGTTGTCAGATTTAATGTGGGAGGAATCCGGGCTCATTGCCTGCAGGAAACCCCCGACCTTCGGCGAATACCTGGCAACTCTTCTACATACGGCGACCGAGTGAAAAATCCCCACAGAAACTTTTCAATTTATATTTGGTCTAAGTGGGATTCGAACCCGCGCCGCATCGATGGAAGGTCTGTGTGGGGCTGAGAGGCGATCACTAACCCACTGGACCTTAGACGCCCCCCAGTTCACGGAAGACATGAGTGGGGAAAGTATAAGGAGAACAATTAATCGCACGGCAAATTAGCATACAAAACCACAGGTAAAGAAGAATGTTATGATTAGAAATCATGGAACATGACAAGGGTGACTTGTGTATGTGCAACCCCCGTCAAGGGGTGAATATGTGCCGACATATAATTAAAATGTTTCTTTCTATTGTAATGTTTCTGGAGGGGAAATGATGTTGGGGGGGGGGGGGGGGGGGGGGGGGGCTCCCTTTTTGCAATCATAGATCCAATTCTTTATGATGATTTCATTTTGTCTTCTTCCAGAAATCTTGCCGAAACATCACTTGTCCTTTGAGAAAATACTTGGTAGGAAACGACTGTGAGGACATCTTCCCGTCTGCACGTGGTCTTGGACTAACGTATGCGGTCGCGATGCGGCGTGCGGATTCTGAGAGCTTTTCAACCAAGAATCTTCTTACGGCTTACCACAAGGCACTGAATGCATCTCTACAGCCGTTTGATCCTTTCATTATAGCCGCCGCTGAGATGACACTTTATGGATCCTTCCAAGATCGTATGACACCGAATTCCGCCAGGTTGGTTACGTTTCGAGCCGGGATTATTTCCCTGACACAGCTTGGTCTACCGGAGTTAGAGACAACGCTTTTGAACATCTCGAAAGCTAATTTCACCTACGAATCAGAGGACAGCGTCACTGTTACACTGGACTCAGAACCGATTTGGTGCGGGTCTGATGCCAATGTCGTAGAGCAGACAGAATCACTCATGGGGATTCAAGCAATGATACCAACCCCATTAGGTGAACTAGAGGAAGATTGCGATCAGTCAGCGAAATGTGAGGAAAGCATACGCTATGAACCGATTCAGCTTCAATGCCCTTTCATCGAGTTCGACCTAAGCCTGGTCAATTTTACTTTCGTGAAAGGAAACAGTACAATTTTATTCGAAAATAAAACTATCTCCCTTAGTCCTTCCACATACACCAATTGCGGAGATATCTTGAAGATCTGCGTGGAAGAAGTTCATCAAATCGCCGAATATCTGAAGCAGAGGAACCAGTCGGAAGACGACTTTATTCTATCAATTATCTCCCTTGTGTGTTTGGTCCTGTCTCTTATAGGTCTGGTTTTGACGTTCCTAGTTTACAGTATTATTCCTAAACTTAGGACATTGCCAGGGAAAAATATGATGTCTCTTATTGTGAACTTATTCTTGGCACAATTATTTTTTCTCACATCTTCTCGGGCATCCGACGTCGTCGTGTGTCAAGTTTTAGGCGTAGTAATCCACTACTTTTGGTTATCAACATTTACATGGATGTCGATATCAGCTTATCACATGTTCACCGTTTTTACAAAACTACGCCCGAGTAGAGGAGTACAAAATCAAGGCGTTAGCCATTACATTCGTTATTGCCTCTTTGGCCAACTTGTCCCATTGAGCATAGTTAGTTTGTGTCTTGTGGTATTCCTAGTACTGACTAGTGGCAAAGACCCGGGTTACGGCGGCAGAGCATGCTTTCTAAACACCCGTGAAGGTATCGGGGGATTTTTTGCTGGACCGCTAGTCCTGATGATTGTTGTAAACGTGTTGTTTTTTGCTAAAAGTGTTCGTGCCATAAGTTCAGTTCCTGATATGACGACCGCGTCGAATCAAACAAACCAGCACCACGTTTCCGTCTATATCAAACTTTCTGTTCTGTTTGGATTCACGTGGACTTTTGGAATCCTGGCCGAAATTCTACAGTCCGCCATATTGGATTATATATTTATCATTTCAACGGGGAGTCAGGGAGTAATGTTATTTATTGCATACTGTTTAAACAAGAGGACCATTTCATTACTTAAAGATAAACTGAAACCGAACAAAAAGGAAATGCCTTCAACGTCAACAAGTAACCCTTCAAGTTTGATTGAGCGTCCAACGCTCTACCTACTGAGCCACGGAGGCCCTTGGAAAAAACAAAAAAAAAAGTGACAGACAGTTCGCAAACACATATAGAAATATGGGTTAGAAATCAATATTGTCAGAAGTACTGATATTGTATAATGAATACAGGGTCCTTTCAGAGACTATCACTGGCGTTAGTTACTCAACTTATATATTTCCGCATTGGGTCACAATCTGAAAAGTCTGTAAAAGACCCCCAATCTAGAATTAGAAGTCATCCTATTCCGTAAGTCGAGATAATGACGTCTTGCGCCAAAAAGTGGCCATTTTAACCCATGTCTTGGGTTGGGGAGTTCACTCCGGAGGTCAACTTAACGTGGGAAATTCAATCTACCGTTTGCTCGCATTAAACCCGCTTTTAAGCAGCTCTATAAGTCACTTTGTCTCAGCCTGTCATCATCATCGTTAGCTGGATAACAGGAGTAATTTTCAAGATTTAGTTTTCAAATTTTGCATAAAAAATAGCATATTACCACTGTTGAACAAGGAAGACTAAATTTAGTCCACAACATAGTTGCCTCCCCTTAATACAATTGAAAAACATGAAGTTTTACTTCTGAAAATGACATAAATATGGCTTATTTTTTTACATATGTCACACTCAATCAATTTATTTTGTCAATTTTACTTGGTTTGTCATTGTCGATGCTATAACCTGAAGTAGGCCTACAGAAACATCATCTATAATTATAATTATGGATATAAGCAAGTCGATTTGTCGCCGATTCATTATAATAATTTGTGAGTCGTTAAATGAAAATTAATTTTTATGGGAAAATTCTTGAGTTATCGCGATACTTGTCGCAGCTAAGGCGATTATGCGCTTGTTTATTCATCTTCTACATTTAGCTGGAGATATCGTTAGTCACATCCACATTTCAGACACCGATCATAATTGAAGACATACATGGAACTTATAACAGTGGTCAGTTGAGGTTGAATCGAATCAACAAGGAACACTACCATCTTGCCAGACTTCCTAAAAATGGGACTATCGGGGGAAAATGACTTTGCGTTTTCGTTATTTGATTACCGTTAATCTTAATTTCAAGTTAATATTCACGTATAGCGCGATGTCACGGTTGTTATATTTTTCTTATACTTTTAAAAATGTTACCCAAGCTGGCATGTAAAAATTTGGGTAAACTGGTTATTGACAACTTATATCGGACATAAATTAATTTTTTAAAAACATAACAAACATTTGGATTATCATCACTAATTTATTCTTTGCATGTAACATTTCTCTCTGGGTAATAAAAAAATTGTTCAGTTCATATTCTTGGTCAAACATCCTTATCTTCGATCAAAAATGTCCAGAATTCTATCAGGAAAGTCTGGTAACATGATGACCCATTGGTTTGAAGTCTCGACTCCCAAACTTGCTTTTTGTATAACGCATTCTATGTTTTCCTCTCATTTCAAGAATCTAAACTATTTTTCTCAGAGTTTATTCTTCTGGTTCAAAAATGCTCTTCATGTTTCACCTTCCGTTCAAGTAATTCTTTAAAATTCATCAATTCACCAGTTTGTCAATAACAGTTGGCACTGTAATGATAAAAAACAATATGTAAATGTATATTTGATGTGAAACATTTGTATGTTGGGAAAGCTTCTATCCAATTGGAACCCGCGCCACATCGATGGAAGGCCTGTGTCGGGCTATCACTCTAACCGAATGAGACAGACACTCAGGCGCCGCCCCTCTCAAACCAGCATACAGCATAGGATATACATATGGGTAACAGATTTTCGTTTCGGCAGGGTTAGAGCATGCTACCAGAACCGACGGTTACCGTGAAATCCTATGGCCTGTCGAGTCAGGGTCATTTTTTATTTACACCATATAACACATTGTCACTCAATGTCACTCCCTTTATCAGTCTGCACCCTTTGCTATCGGGAGGTACCGTACATCGTCATGGGTGTGTATAAAATCGGCGAATTAAATATTTCATTATTCTTTAGAGTGCTTGTAAATTTCTAAATGTACAATGTCCCTACTACTGCTAGAGACCAGCCAAGGGATACTGTAGTTGGAGATCTCCAAACTCTGTGGCCAAAGTATATTGATGATGGGCCACCCATCATCAATTTATACTTTGGCCACAGAGTTTGGAGATCTCCAACTAAGGGAGACTGTTTCGTGGGGAAATGATGTATCCCCTCATTCGGACTAGTGCTAGATTAGTAAACCATCTGACTAGTTCGGACTAGAGACCCGTCTTGAACCCGTTTTTCGGACCAGTGAACCTTTAATTCACCAAAGTGAATTCCTTACCCGCCTCCTTGTTCAATAATCTGATTTTCATTATGTCATCAGAACGGAATTCACTATCCGCCATTGTTTATCCGGTAATGCTATGAACCGACTAGAGTCCACCGGGATGAAAATATCTTTGCGCATGATCGAGATCGGTTGCCATGGTTGACTTCGGCGACCCCAATATTCGTAGGAGGTTGAGGTTGTGTTGAAAGAATGTAAAAGTAAAATTATCTGCTTATTTGATGAAATAAAAAATTAAAAAATCTGTCATTTTGCATTTTGGCGGCCAAGTGCTATCGCCAGCTTCAGTGATTTATCGGATAGCTTGAAAGTGTGCAGCCATCGCAAGACTGAACAAGACAATTGCCCCCCTTTTGGTTAAACGGTTCGTTGTGTTTGTGGCCGTTGCTTTTTTTGAATGACACGATTTTAAATTGTCTGTAACAAACAACAAATATTTCGGAATTTTACCGATAAAAACCACTCGAAAACTATGAAACACGTTGTCATCAACACAGGAATCTTAAGAAACGAAAATTCTGACTTGAGGTAAGGTTTCATATTTGTCCAAAACAGTATTACAGAAAAGGTGTCGGAGATGTTAAATTCCGACAACCAGCAAATGTCAGAATATAGATAACAAGTCGGATTTAACTTGTTGAATTAGTGAACCTTCGGATTAGTGAACCCCTCTCCTATTGTTGTATTGTTGGGTACGAAATAACGGTCTCAGGCGCAGGCGGCCCCAAGGCTTCGGCGGCCGCCTGTACTAATGTTCCTATGTAGGTCACAGTCCTATGTATCTGGCGCGGCGAACCCGCTGTGATAACTTCACGAGCTGTGCTCAGGTCTATTGAGAAATTTAAAAGGTGTTTTTGATGATCTTTTAGAACGCCAACTTTTACAATATTTGATCCCTAAAAAAACGTAAATAGGGGTTTTAAAAGAATCTTTTTAATGATGATTATAAAACTGTGCATCTGTGTCTTTCGCAACAGTTATATTGTAATTTAGCCGTTCTGTTTGTTTGTTATTTGTTGTTGATATTTTGACAAGTAAACATTGTTTTTACCAAATGGTTGTGGATTGTAAAAGTGTTTATGATTGCTGAACATGACAAAATGTCGAAGACTGTTTACAATGACAAAATAAAAAAAACACACAAAAACTAAATCTGAAGGCCGCTATTTTTCTCAGAAAGAAGAAGTTATGAACATTCCTTTTTTCTCACAACAAGAACTTTTGACATATTTTATGTTTATATTTGAATATGAAAAATAAGAAACGCGTGTATTTGATGTTAACAGTTTTCAACATTTTGGCGAGGGGTTTATCCTAACAAAGAAGAGATTAACGCATGGCTTCACTGTTGTCTCTTTCAGAACAATCAAGGTGTGAAAGATTAAATCTCTTGATTAAGCTTTTCTTATTTGGGGATTAAAATGTCCGCTAGGAATACTGCTAATACTCACGGCGTGTTTGGTTTTAGTTTGCGTTGATAATATTCTAAAGGCGTGAATTATTCCCTGCCGCTGTGAATGACTGTTTCTGATACGGCTAATTTACAACAATTCTACACATCCCAAATCTGTCGGAAAATAAACGCAATTTTTGAACATTAAAACTGTATCAGAAACTAATTTTCATAATCTATTGATGTCATCTATGGGATGACAACTATATTTTTCTTATCTTTTGAGTTCTGTCTCTGTACATCATTTTCTTTCCAATTTCTACAAACTATTTAGGAGATCAGATCTAATATAAGCCAGTGTTTCATGTTTTTATTGATATATAGATAGGTGAAGTGTTAGAAACCTTATTATTGTTAATGTAATTGTCTTGTATCCCGCGACAATGATTCATAAAAATTGTAAATTTTCAGCCGAAAGTGCTGGTCGCCGTTTTGCCAGCACTTTTGCCTGTAAATTTAGGCCTACAAATGATTTCTTACAGTGAGAGTGTATTTATTTTTTATTCTGAAATTTTATTTATGCTGAGTTCTATAGTATATAATTTTGAAGTTAAAACACAGATTATACTGATATTGCATCAATAAAAAACATATAGTCTCCGTCTCATGTACGCGCTACCACACACGTGTAACGTTAATCCCCTCCCAGCAAGGCCCGGAATATCCCACCGATGAAGGATTACGCTCCCTAGTCACACAATAGATCCATAGAAATAATTAACTAATGAACATCCGACGAGCTTTAGTGAAACTTTGAGGAAATGTATAAAGGTAGCGGGAATTTGTAAAGCAAATCATTCGATCATTTGACCGCAATACTACAACATGGAAAATATTTGTCTACAA
This sequence comes from Lepidochitona cinerea, assembly GCA_963971465.1. Classification (NCBI taxonomy): domain Eukaryota; kingdom Metazoa; phylum Mollusca; class Polyplacophora; order Chitonida; family Tonicellidae; genus Lepidochitona; species Lepidochitona cinerea. The sequence continues at coordinate 61,559,911 of OZ020552.1, read as the reverse complement.
TGCCTAACTACTGTTCGCCCTCGCCAAGAAGGACTCCAATGTGACGGTTGTAACCGATGGTGCCATCGTACTTGTGGTACAGGTATCACTAGAGCCGAATATAGGATTGCCTGCCGGAGTGGGTATATCGAATGGCAATGTGAGCCTTGTCGAGAACCTGCTTCCGACCTTGTCGCAGAGATAGATTCGTCCGATCCCACTCCCGACCAATCCATCGAAGATCCGAACTCATCAGATTTAGGCTCCTTTGTCGAACCCGTTGTCCACCATGAGGCCGATATGGAAGACCCGTCGTCTGTCCCTGTCCCTGTGTTTGTTCCTCCGCAGATGTCTGAACCTGTGACGTACACCATTGTGGAGGAAGGCTCCAATCTTGGAAAGGTAATTATCATTTTACATTTTTGGACTCAATATATATTTTCTTAAATTAAATAGGTATATTTGACATTTTAATACAACTTTTATATATATATATTTATTTTCTCCGTACCTTTTCTTTTCAAAGGATGTTTTAGTTGATTCCCTCGGCTATCAATATGCAAGGAAAGTAGATAAGCGAAGAGCAGCCGTCACCTGGAGATGCCATCACCGCTGCAAGAAGTTTACATGCAAGGCCACTGTATTAGAGAGAGAGGGGACTTACATCAGAGGAAGCCAGCATCATTTGTGCAATGCCGAACCTGGTAAGTTGATTCGAAAAGTTGTTTAATCCATACCTTGCTTTACGAATTGTACATGTAGTTCAAAGCGGATCTAAATATTGTGGTTTTTATGTTACAGGTCGAGTTAAGGTTCTTCAAGTGCGGAAGGAGGTAAAATCGAGGGCGTTGAAGAGAGTGTACGAGTCGGCAATGGAGATTGCTGAAGAGGTAAGTTCTCCGTTTGATTCGTGTTTGAATTGCTGGCGTTGGTCGAATTTACGGTAATATACAGGACAGTCCAATATATATATCTATAAACGTTCATTCTCTGTTACCAGGTGCTTCTTGAAGAAATCCCCGCAGGACAGATGCCATTGCACCCTACCCTCCCAACACCGCTAAACATTGCCAGGCAAGGCAATGTGAAGAGAAGGAAGACCCGGCCCCAGGATCCCCAGGATCTGGACTTCACCTTGGATCCAAGCCACCTTCCAGATGCAGCCTTTTTGCAGAAGGATATTCGAGTGGACACCTCCCGACACGTTATCCTTGCTACCCCTGTGATGCTTGACCTCCTGAGCAAAGCTCAAACCTGGTAAGAGGCTGTGGTCTATTTTTTTTCTCGTAATTTGGCAAGAATTCAAGAAAACTGGCATTAATATTAAAAAGTGGCATTAATACTAAAATCAAAAATATTTATGATGATGGGCTTATGCTCGGACCCATAATCATTTATGGTGTTATCCGTTAAACTGTCCGAAACATAGATCTGTCTGCATATCTATTATGCAGAAATATTTATGTTTTCAATTTTCGTGTCCTATTAGGTACCTGGATGGCACTTTCCGTGTTGTGAAGCAGCCGTTTTACCAGCTATTCAGCGTCCATGCCTTTTTAAAGTCCGGAACATCAATGAAACAGGTCCCACTGGCATTTGTCCTTATGTCATCCCGACGAACCCAAGACTATGAGGAGGTTTTCCGAAACTTGCTGTCTGTCCTACCTGGAACCCCGGCCTTACAGAAGATTGTCATGGACTTTGAGGGCGCTGCCTGGCAGGCAGCGAGAAGCATGTTCCCTGATGTAGAAATCCGTGGTTGCCTGTTCCACTTCACTCAAGTAATTACAAAACTATTTTCTACTCGGTTCATACGTTAAGAATAATTTCCTTAGTACTATAAGACGAGTCTTTATTGTTAGTTTTTTAACACAAATTCATTTTATTATTTTCAGAGCGTCTTTCGGAAGATTCAGGAACTGGGGCTACAGGTTGCTTACAACGGCGGTGATCCAGGCACACATAATGTAAGAAAGTATTTTTTTATTACCGATACTGATAGAGAATAATTATTTATTTAATCTTTCATGTCCTTTTTTCTTTTAAACCCTTATCCTGCTGTTCTATATTGTGTCTCTGTTCTCTTTGAAGGTGTGTCGCAATCTCATGTCGCTTCCTCTTCTCCCGGCCGAACACATCCCAGCGATGTTTCGCAAGATAGCCCAAGCCGTGCCAGCTGACAACTTGCCCCTTCAAGGCCTTCTGGAGTACATCCGAACCACGTGGATAGAAGGGAGGTTGTTTACTTCTGCAGACTGGACTGTGTACCGTCAGCCAGTCCGGACCAACAACGACGTGGAAGGTTGGCATTATCGTCTGAACCACAGAGGGAAAAAGGGTAAGAATAAAAATATTGTCTTAAATGATTATGACTAATTGTGTAATTTACAACACACAGAAGCCTGGCGCTAGCGTCTAAATCACGGAGAGCATAAAAATATTGTCTTAAATGCTAATTATCAATTGTATAATTTAAAATACGCTGTGAATGTTTTTGGTCCATATAAAACTATTTTAACAATATTATGCTTCTTTTTTATTTTTAGCCAACCTTCCATTCTATCTCCTCTGCGGGCTTCTTCACAAGGAGGCCCGACTTGTGACCATGACGGCCGAGCTTGTATACAGGGAAGAAGTATCGAGGATGCAGAGGCACGGCTCCGTCACCGCTACTTCCAAGTTACATCGTTACTGGGACGAGTACTCAAGAAAAGAGCGAACAGCCAGGTCGCTTCTCACCGCCGGCAGCCAGTTAATATGTCCCGCACAGAACGTTTAAATTGTTTTCCGTTGTTTCTTTGTTATACTTTACTTGTTTTCCGTCGTTTATTGTTTTCAAAATTGTTATATTAATTTGTTATTGTAAATAAAAATAAAAATCTGTTAATCTCACTTTTAAAGTTTTTATCTTATTTCATTTTCAACAAAAAAACTAACACACACATTCAAACAGTGTAGAGAGGCGACATACTTCCCGATGAGAAGTGTAATAAATAATGCTTTGTAAGGTAATTAAGATATTAGCCAGTTCATATTCCCGTTGTGAACGCCACAAATCCGTTGTCCTCTATTGCCTAAGGGAGAGAACTCACATTCCCGTTGTGTCCTATTCCCTGGCGGCCGGAAGAGCCTTGCGGCCGGATGCTTCCTACCCCCGAAAGCGAAATAACTAGTGGCGCAGGGAAGTATACAAAGTTCGCTGGCTGAAACTGTAAATTAAAAGTTACTGCAATACTCAGCTGATACTATCAGTGATAGTGATACTGGAGAGTGGAGTGGTGAAACTGAAACGTGAAAGTCGAATTGAGAAAAACTCACACAAACGAATCAAAGCACATGTCCCTGTAAAAATCAGGAATGTCTGTTTGGTTGCTGATCTTGCCATCTTCTTTTCATCTGATGGGGCAAGTTTGTCCTCTTTTCCTTGTAAACGAATCATTTTTAGTTAATCAGCCCAAAAGCAAAATAAATACCTCTTTGCAAAAACCGTATGTAAAACAACAACAACACGTGCGTAAGACTCGTACGTAGCAATATTAACAAATATATTAAATGTACGAGACGAAAAGGTTTCCAGAAAGGTCAGTAGGTCGAGGTGAAAGGTTACGCCCCCATTCCTTCAACTTTTGGTTACTCTCTTAGTTTCAACTTTCATCATGAACGCTGCGTTGGGTTTATTTATCTTGTCCTCAGCATTTGGTGAGTGTTGCTTTACAAACTTTTGTTTTTTTAACACCAAAATTCTAGAACTCCACACGGCACACAATCAAGACTAAAAATACATCATATTTAACGTTTAAAAGCTGTAAACTTCTTAACGACATAACTTTCAACAGTTAACAAATTACAGTTAAGTTGTTAACTCGGTCTAAAGTTCCTCACATTTACACTTGCACATTCAGGGAGAGAGAAGATTAAACACTTTCAACATTATTTCAGTCTTGTTGTGACATATCTGTCCAATCAAAGATCTATCGCAGCACTAGGCCTAGTTGGAGATCTCCAAACTCTGTGGCCAAAGTACATATTGATGTAATTCACCAAAGTGAATTCCTTACCCGCCTCCTTGTTCAATAATCAGATTTTCATTATGTCGTCAGGCGACCAGCAAATGTCAGAATATAGATAACGAGTCGGATTTAACTTGTTGAATTAATATTGATGTAGGGATGTGCAGCATAAAATTTAAATACACTTTTTGTATTAAATAATGGGTGGAAATGAACAAGCAGATGCCAAAATACCTTACAATTGACCATTTATACCAAACCTTGACAGTCAAACTTAAGGACAGATCAACAAAGTGTCCCACCTAAGTCTCAGCTTGCTGATGTAGAACTGGTTAAACACACAAGAGTTCCAAATATGCCCATAATTCAGTTCTCCACACAATATTCTTGGACAAAAAAACTATATGTAGGAGAGCACAATTTCATTGGCCTATTCACTAGGAAGTGTGAGGGTTCAAATGAAGGACCACATTTACTGTTCAGGAATGTCCTATCACAATTCAAAGTTGTCCCCTCATTTGGACCCTCTCCTGTTTCTACTCTAGTTCAAAATGGAATCACTGTAGAAAGACACAGGTAAAAGATGCCAATTACACCAGCCATTAGATGTTTTGTTGTTTATTGGTGTTATCAGTTTTGTATTTGTTGTTTGAATTGCTACTTTGACTTTCAAAATATTTTTTTTTGCTTGGCCTAGACACTGTAGTGTATTTCAGATCCAAATACTGAATGTTTATGCTGTTGTTGTTGTTAGATTTCATGTGTACAATGACTGTTAACAAATCCTAACAGTTACCATGTAATCAGGAAAATAATTTCATTTAAAGGCTATTTTTGTATGCAAATGAACCCATGTGACCTTGGAAGCCTCATTTTGAATTTCACATTTTCCCCATTCAACTTAGTATCAACTAAACGCTGGCAGATCCATCCAGGGTGAGCATCCCTAATTGAAGACGGGTGACCATGAACATTTGGCCACAGAGTTTGGAGATTCCAACTATCAGTATCACAGCACAAGAGTCACACGTGTATGGCTAATTGCGAGAAGTCTCCCATTTACATTGGTCTACACAATGTATAGTTGGAGATCTCCAAACTCTGTGGTCAAAGTAACTGATGATGGGTGACCCATCATCATATATACTTTGACCACATAGTTTGGAGATCTCCAACTACACATTGTATTACTTATTTTAGAGTATAGGGCCTACACTACAGTGTACTACAAGCTGCAATGGTGATCAGGGAAATTACTGAATAAGTAAATTTACTGACACTGAATTGATTGACCTGGAAAAAATTCCGGGCCACCCAGGCTGAGAATCAAAGTTATAAACTCGCTACTTAATGAGGGTTACTCTCCCACCGCTCCAACTGAACTCCCCGGTCCTCCGGAACAGTTCGCTTACAAGTTATATTCTCTCATACAAAGTTAAACTGAGCTTAAATCAAACCCATTGGAGCATGTATATATTTAAATTGTTTCGAAAGCAAGCTGCAATCATCATAGTTACACCTACAAGTTTACTTCAGTCTGTTTCATAAAGCGGATTAGTAAGTTTTTCTTTAACTACCATGGCAACCCATGTGGAAGAGATAGCCTACCTGGATATGATAGGCAGGCCTACTGGTAGGCCTACATGTAAGTAAAAACTACTGGTAGGCCTACATGTAAGTAAAAACTTTGTGAAACAGACTACTCATCGATCATTTTCAACTTCAGGACAAATGCACCATTTCCCTTCCAAGTTTCAAAGTTACTTTACCTACAGTTATTAGTGACTGATTTATTGAATCACTGTGTGTCATGACAAAAGTCTGACATTTAAACTGACGGACCAGTTCTATATTCTGTCTATTAAAAGTTTTCAATCAAACCCCTATTGTAGTTAATATAGTATTGCCAAATGCATGCATTTGAGCTAATCAAAATTTATTTTGCAGTGCTGCTTCCTTTAGCCAACTCAGGGCCTCCTTGGCTCAGTAGGTAGAGCGTTGGACGCTCAATTCAAACAGCCTTCCACCAATGGGTCGCAGGTTCGAATCCCACTCAGTAAAAAAAAAATTGGAGCATTTTCTGACTGAGTTTTCACTAGAACGACCTATGTGGGATGGTTGCCAGTTACCACTGGATGGGCGTGGGTTTCCTCCGGGCATTGATCCCGGTTTCCTCCCACAATAAAAACTGGCAAGGCCACCATATAATTGAAATAATCTTGAGTGCAGCGTAAAACACCAAACAATCAGTCAATCCTTTAACCAATCAAAGTTTATTTTTCAGTGCTGCTAGATACTACAGCCAATCAAAGTTCATTTTCAGTACTGGTTGTTAACAGCCAATCAAAATTCGTTTTTTCCAGTGCTTTTGGTTGCAGCCAATCAGAATGAGAATTGTGTAACCTACTTTGAAGGATGTACAATCAGTAAAGGAGAGTGTTTGTGTGGGGAGAGTAAAGGCTGTACCAACCCATATCCATACGATAACAAGGAACAATGTGAAAAAGACATAAAAGGTAAATTATGCTCGGCCCAAATAAATAATAGCTATTGCTGAGGTAATCCATTTAAATGTTATCATGGAATTTAATTAAGGGTACCGTTTCTACATTGCCAATTTCGTTTGACAAAATCTCCTGATTTGATGCTGAAAACAGCCTGCCCATATTGATCTTTTTTTCTAAACTGTTAGTCTATTTGTTAACTACAGGTTGCTAAATTTCGGCACTAAGTCAGAATATCTGACAAATTTTAAGCTGGACAACTAAAGTATTCCAGCATTGGTTTTGCTGAATGTAAACATTTTTTAAAAATCCTGCTTTGACAAAAATATTTTAAGATTCAAAAATTGTTTCTCAATCTCATACATTGGTCAATGTTTTACGTACTCATTCTTGATTTGTGTCCTAGTATGTTGTATTAATTTAAATAACATTTATTAGTATTATTATTCTAGTGTACTTGTATAATATCCAATCGTGACAGGTAACAATTCTATTACTTGAAACCATTGGCTGACCTATTTATAGCAACTTTATACCATTGGCATACATTTCTATGGGAGCCTGAAACCATTGTCAATTTGGCTGACCTACATGTACATGTATTTACACATGTATAGCAACTTTATACCATTAGCATACATTTCTATGGGAGCCTAAAACCATTGGCTGACATATCTATAGAAACTTTAAACCATTGGCATACATTTCTATGGGAGCCTAAAACCATTGTCAATTTGGCTGACCTACATGTACATGTATTTACACATGTATAGCAACTTTATACCATACATTTCTATGGGAGCTTAAACCATTGGCTGACCTATCCATAGGAACTTTAAACCATTGGCATACATTTCTATGGGAGCCTAAAACCATTGTCAATTTGGCTGACCTACATGTACATGTACATGTATTTACACATGTATAGCAACTTTATACCATTGACATACATTTCTATGGGAGCCTAAAACCATTGGCTGACCTATCTATAGCAACTTTAAACCATTGGCATACATTTCTATGGGAGCCTAAAACCATTGTCAATTTGGCTGACCTACATGTACATGTATTTACACATGTATAGCAACTTTATACCATACATTTCTATGGGAGCTTAAACCATTGGCTGACCTATCCATAGGAACTTTAAACCATTGGCATACATTTCTATGGGAGCCTAAAACCATTGTCAATTTGGCTGACCTACATGTACATGTATTTACACATGTATAGCAACTTTATACCATTGGCATACATTTCTATGGGAGCTTAAAACCACTGGCTGACCTATCCATAGGAACTTTAAACCATTGGCATACATTTCTATGGGAGCTTAAAACCATTGGCTGACCTATCCATAGGAACTTTAAACCATTGGCATACATTTCTATGGAAGCCTAAAACCATTGGCTGATGTATCTATAGCAACTTTAAACCATTGGCATACATTTCTATGAGAGGCTTAAACCATTGACTGACCTATCTATAACAACTTTAAACCATTGGCATACATTTCTATGGGAGCCTTAAACCATTGACTGACCTATCTATAACAACTTTAAACCATTGGCATACATTTCTATGGGAGCCTAAAACCATTGGCTGATGTATCTATAGCAACTTTAAACCATTGGCATACATTCTATGGGATCCTAAAACCATTGGCTGACCTATTTAGAGCAACTTTAAACCATTGGCATACATTTCTATGGGAACCTAAAACCATTGGCTGGCTGACCTATCTATACTATATTTAGCACTTTTAAACCATTGGCATGCATTTCTATGAGAGCCTAAAACCATTGGCTGACCTATCTATAGCAACTATAAACAATGGCTTACATTTCTATGGGAGCCTAAAAGTAAAACCATTGGCTGACCTATCTATAGCAACTTTAAACCATTTGCATACATTTCTATGGAAGCCTAAAACCATTGGCTGATGTATCTATAGCAACTTTAAACCATTGGCATACATTTCTATGGAAGCCTAAAACCATTGGCTGACCTATCTTTAGCAACTTTAAACCATTGGCATACATTTCTATGGAAGCCTAAAACCATTGGCTGATGTATCTATAGCAACTTTAACCCATTGGCATACATTTCTATGGAAGCCTAAAACCATTGACTGATGTATCTATAGCAACTTTAAACCATTGGCTTACATTTCTATGGAAGCCTAAAACCATTGGCTGATGTATCTATAGCAACTTTAAACCATTGGCTGACCTATCTATAGCAACTTTAAACCATTGGCATACATTTCTATGGAAGCCTTAAACCATTGGCTGATGTATCTATAGCAACTTTAAACCATTGGCTGACCTATCTATAGCAACTTTAAACCATTGGCATACATTTCTATGGAAGCCTAAAACCATTGGCTGATCCATGTATCTATAGCAACTTTAAACCATTGGCTGACCTATCTATAGCAACTTTAAACCATTGGCATACATTTCTATGGGAGCCTAAAACCATTGGCTGACCTATCTATACTATATTAAGCACTTTTAAACCATTGGCATACATTTCTATGAGAGCCTAAAACCATTGGCTGACCTATCTATAGCAACTTTAAACCATTGGCTGACCTACCTATGAGAGCCTAAAACCATTGGCTGACCATCTATAGCAACTTTAAACCATTGGTTTACATTTCTATGGGAGCCTAAAACCATTGGCTGACCTATCTATAGCAACTTTAAACCATTGGCGTACATTTCTATGAGAGCCTAAAACCATTGGCTGACCATCTATAGCAACTTTAAACCATTGGTTTACATTTCTATGGGAGCCTAAAACCATTGGCTGACCTATCTTTAGCAACTTTAAACCATTGGCATACATTTCTATGAGAGCCTAAAACCATTGGCTGACCTATCTTTAGCAACTTTAAACCATTGGCATACATTTCTATGAGAGCCTAAAACCATTGGCTGACCTATCTTTAGCAACTTTAAACCATTGGCATACATTCCTATGGGAGCCTAAAACCATTGGCTGACCTATCTATATCAACTTTAAACCATTCGCAAACATTTCTATGGGAGCCTAAAACCATTGGCTGATGTATCTATAAACATTGGCATACATTTCTATGGGAGCATGTACATTTCTTTGGGAGCCTAAAACCATTGGCTGACCTATCTATAGCAACTTTAAACCATTGGCATACATTTCTATGAGAGCCTAAAACCATTGGCTGATGTATCTATAGCAACTTTAAACCATTAGCTGACCTATCCATAGCAACTTTAAACCATTGGCATACATTTCTATGGGAGCCTAAAACCATTGGCTGACCTATCTATAGCAACTTTAAACCATTGGCTGACCTATCTATAGCAACTTTAAACCATTGGCTTACATTTCTATGGGAGCCTAAAACCATTGGCTGATGTATCTATAGCAACTTTAAACCATTGGCTGACCTATCTATAGCAACTTGCTACCATTGGCTGACCTATCTATAGAAACTTGCTACCATTGGCTGACCTATCTATAGAAACTTGCTACCATTGGCTGACCTATCTATAGAAACTTGCTACCATTGGCTGACCTATCTATAGAAACTTGCTACCATTGGCTGACCTATCTATAGAAACTTGCTACCATTGGCATACATTTCTGTGGGAGCCTAAAACCATTGGCTGATGTATCTTTAGCAACTTTAAACCATTGGCTGATGTATCTATATTAATTGCTACCATTGGCTGATATTTACAATGAAAGATGGCTTTTACTGTTACAGGACAATTTGATCCATGTGGCACAAACCCTTGTAAAAACGGTCTGTGTGTACAAGTGAAGAGGGACGGGAAGAGAACATATAAATGTGTCTGTGACGCCACAGGATTTTACGGATCACGATGTCAACATCGTAAGGACATTTTACTTTTCATACCAATGACGGTACGGTAAGAATTCCGCTAATTCAAGGAAGAGCAATGTGAAGATAACAAATTATTAGACTGCTTTCTACCATGTTTGGTCTAAAACAACAACAATAGCGATTGCTCGATATGATTATCGGTCGCTCCATGCAGGAGGTAAGACACCCAACGAAAAGTCTCAAACTTTTAAAGTGCTTTTCGTAATGTTTTGAGTACTGGAATTAGCGGAATTCTTACCGTAATATCATTTTGAGAGGGAGGACAAATTTTGTTCAATATAATTGTCCCCTATACTAAGCTGCACCAGGTTCAGCATTGTATGTAATAAGTCACACTTATCATAGCCTAGTTGCCAAAGTAAGCAAATCTACTCATCAGCAAAACTAATTAGACTCGAATCAACACTTATGGGGAAGAGGTTGAGTTAATTCAATGATAGTAAATGTCGTGATTTATGTTTGGATATTGATTGTTGGGTACCAGGTCGGCAACGACCAATACAAGTAAAAAAAATATTAAATTACGGAGGAAGACCTTCATTGAGTGAAGTACGGAAGCTTTAGCTTTATAGAGTAATTTGTCTCGGGTATTTCTGGCATTTACTTTGAGGGTCTATGTGAATCCTGTCTGCCTCTACCATATTTCTTCTAAATATTCAGCCATTCCAATGGCCCAAATTTTCCATTGAGTCTGACAAAAAAGGGGACATGGAGTTGTGTTTAAGGATAACCGTTTTCACACACTGCTCGGCAGGTCATATTGCCTTAAATTACCTCTAATGGGCAAATTTGTCTGGCCTCATTTAGCATATTTCGTTTCTTAGGAGGAAAAAAGTGGCTGAATCTTTAGAAGAAATACGGCAGTTTTGTACATGTAACTTTAAATATGCAATTTATTGTTAACCAGTCTCGGGCGAAGCAAGTTTGATTGACAAATCATAGTTTACTGTAAGCATTACTAAATATCTTACGTATTTCAATTCAAATAGCTATATTTTGTTGTGAAATCAAATTTTTGGTTACTCGATTTACGTTATCTTTCCCCTCAGGTTGTGATGAGTCTAAGGCAGGGCAAGAGGACTACCCTCAAGAATGTGTGGATATTATCTAACTGATTAACTCCATCAAAATCTGTGGAAAAGATGGAGGCTCTTTACAATAGTGTTACACTTGTACATCTGTGTGGATATTATCTAACTCCATCAAAATCTGTGGAAAAGATGGAGCCTCTTTACATTAGTGTTACACTTGTACATCTGTCTGGTGCCCTGAATTCAAACATTTCATAGAGATCATGGCGTTGTTGTGTAATAGATCTGACCACATAACTACACACTGCCACAATCAAGATGGTTGTTAATTAAAAATGGAAAGTTTGTGGTAAATGACAATGTTCTTTTTTTAACAACTATTGACCTTGTTATGGTATTTTGCATTTTAAATTTGATTTAAATTTAAAAAAAAAAGAATCTCTTTTAAACAGTACCAAATGTGCGCTATTAAGACTAAATTCCATGATTTAATTCTTACTTTGAAGTGTGTTTAAACTTCTACACTTATAAATCTAAGCATTGTCTTATACCACAGGATAAAACTTCCATACTGGCGACTTGCTGCAAGACAGTAAATTTAAAGATGAACACAATTTACAGCAGCTTCGTAAAAACAAGCCACTCAATGGGACCAGTTTGTATGGTTGAGCCGTATATCTTTATTACCTCCAAGTTTGTGCCAAATATACATGTATGAACAGTGATACCCTTTTACATTTAGGGATGTACATTGTACATCGTTATAAACTGCTGAGTATATCATAAGATTATGTTATAATAAATATTTACACCTTGAACAAGAAGCCTTGGTTTTCTCCTATGGTATACATTACTCTTATAGCTATACTACCTCAATGTAACAGTTTTGGCGCAGTCTACACTGTATACGAGATTTTTTCAAAATTATGGTGCCTTTCCCTTTAAGGATATAACCCTCGGGCTGAGGTTTTGCCATCGTCATTTTTGCCTACCTAGCATTGAGGAAAATTAGTACACCAAATACATTAGCCTTTCTGATGTTTATATGGTCTGTGGAGGTTTTAATGTTAAAATTTAGGTGGGATGGGGAAGATCTTTTGGTCGGTTGGTACTTATGTCGCCAAGTAACCGTAGCTGTTGAGTTCGACGTTAAGCCCCAATCAATCTATAAGGATAGATTGATTTGGGTTTTACACCTTGTCCGGTTTAGTGAGAGGAAGAAATCACCTGTGGCAAGTTCCTGGCAACTGTTCTACATATGCTTACCGAGTTATAATATGTTCAGATTTATTAAATTTTTTTTTGGTCTGCATGGGATTCAAACTTGCAACCTATTGAAATAGAACTCTGTGAAACTCCATAAGGCTTGTAAGTTTTTCTACCATGAGCAACAGGTAACAGGCATACGCTAGGGATTGATTATCAAGATTATTTCACTTATATGACGGCATTGCCAGTTTTAATGTGGGAGGAAACCGGGCTCTGTGCCCGGAGGAAACCAACAGCCTTCCGCTGGTAACTGGCAACCATCCCCCTTAGGTCGTTTCCAATTAACTGTGTTGGATTCGAACCCGTGACCCATTGGTGGCGTATCAGGTGAACATTTAAGGATAGTTCTTAGGTGGATATGGTTTCACTCCTTTGTGGGTTGAATTATTTCCTTCATGTAAAAACTACCCTTAAATTCTTGTAAGACAAGTTGAGAGTCTCATTCACTCGGTCTGACAGACACCTTCTATCAATGGGTTACCAGGATAGACTAAGGTTGAGGGTTTCCTCAGGGCAGAGCCAAGTTTCCTTTCATGGTAAAGATCGTTTTCGGTAGCCAGTTCGAAAACTATGTAAATGAAAATCTGTAACCCATCATGAAAGCCAGTATATGGTGTGATGTATAATGAAACTAGCATCGGTACCGGTTGGTTCGCAGCTTTACAATGTACGGGGTCGATTTAATGTTTGACCGACATAGAAATAATCTGGCGTGAACACACAATGAATCTACAAGTGTCCCTTCATAGTTAGTATATAAGCAAAAACAAATAAATATACACACAGCACGGTTAAAATTTAATTTTCTGTTTAATATCAAACTGGGTCAAAATAAAAAAAAGTTAAGCAAACAGCATGTATTACTTGTATATTTCTTTTAATACTGCGTAAAAAAACCCTTGAATACAATATACAGAAAATCATAAGATTGTTAAGTCCTCAAAAGAAACAAGGATTTGGGATTTGGCTTGTATTGTTTATGAACTCTAGGAGCCACACTCCAGTCTTCAATTTTAGCACTGGTGAGATCAATATTGATGATTGATTGATGTTTACGCCACATTCAAGATTATTTCACTTATAAGGTGGCGTTGCCAAGTTTAGTGGGGGAGGAAACCGGGCCCATTTCCCGGAGGCAGCCCTCCACCTTCGGAGAGTAAATCCCTACCTGGCAATTCTTAGACACAGAGATCGTGCGAAAAATCCACTCAGAATTTTAAATTATTTTATTTGGTCTGAGTAATTCGAACCCGCACCGTATCGATGGGGGGTCTGTGTGGGAATGAGGGACGATCCCTCTAACCCACTGAGGTACCCTTTGAGTCAAATAACCTGGAGAAATCTTGGGAAACGGGGGCAAAGAGGGTCGAATTAAAATCCGTTAAATTTTAGCATGTTGCTAGATTTATTTAGAGAAGACTCCTTGGAATTCCGCATATTCCCGTTGGTACCTGGCAAGATGATTCGATAGACTTAAGATATGAGATCGCATATAAGGGTTTATAACGTTTATAATTTCGTCAATTGCAAAGCATTCTGGGATGGAAGCCAGGTGAGCTAAATGCCATGGTATTGCAGAGACACAATAATAATGTAATAACCTGCTTTTTGTGGTTGCTTTAATAAGCTCTGCAACCAGTTTTAACAGACCAATTGCAGGACATCATCTGCGTCTGGTGCAATGCATTATGGGTATTAGGTGAGGTTTACATTTCCAGTCATGTGCGTCACCACAGGACCTTGTAAAAAGGTGGTCACTTCAAAGCAAAAACACCCATTCATGTCCAGTGATATCTATATGCTTCAGTCTGGGCAAGGTCAGCGGAAAAGCAATGGTGTCGTCTCCAGTGAATCTAATCTCCTCAGCATACATGATTGGTTGATTGGGGTTTAACATAGCACTTGCGTTATTTAATTTTATATGGCAAATAAAGATTCAATTAAAAAAACAAAAATGTTTTTGTCATATAAAAAGACATTTTTCACTCATAGGTTCATCTTAAAACAGATGAAATCTAAAGACTGTATAATTTGATTGTTTGCGGCATTACACCGCGCTCAAGATTATTTCACCTATACGGTGGCGTTGCCAGTTTCATTGTGGGTGGAAACCGGGCTCTATGCCTGGAGGAAACCCACGACCTTCCAGTGGTAACTGGCAACCATCCCACATAGGTCGTTCGAGTGGAAACCCAGTCAAAGCATTTTCCAATTATTTTTTTTTGGAGTGGGATTCGAATTCGAACACATTGGTGGAAGGCTGTTCGGATTGAGCGTTCAACACTTGTCAACCTACTGATCCACGGAGACCCCCATGAAATCTAGAGACCGTATATTTCAAAGCTGAGAGTGCAGCATCAGTTTGTATCTAAAACCCAATGTCACTCGAAGCCATAGGGTACATGTGGGTGTCAAACAGTAATGTAATGCTTTTTTTTTATTTGCCTAAAAGTCAAATTAAACAAAATAAATGCATTTTCTCTCTGGACAATGCATTTACCCCTGTTCTATTGAATGCATTCTTATCGCTCTACATGTATAGACAAGAAGATTTTCCCTGTGCCCGTGTGTTTTAGTGACCATAAATATATATCAGCAGAGTTAGTGATCAATATAATATTCCAATCGATTAAAGACTACAAAGACACTTGTTTTGCTGAAAAATCAACTTCTACTCAACGGGTGTTAAAGCAGGACAGAGTGCCCGGATTCTCTCTAAGGATATTCTGATCATGGTACACACATCCCAAACCATGAAATTTTAAAAATGCAAATTATTGTGTTGAAATTGGCCCGAACTGCCAGAAAAATTCAACGTGTGTACTTTAGGTGATTGTCTTTAATGCAAAGAATAAGTTTAAATGCAAAGAATAATTCAAATTTATCTGCACTACACCAAAATGTTAACCAGTTATTTACAAGAGTTTCAATAACTTTTGTCTTCTAGAAAGTGAGTATATTGAAGTATAACAGTACTCTCGTTATTTTATGGTGATGCCCGGTTGGCTGAATGGATCAGGCACTCGGCCCTTTGTGCTGGCGATAGGTGCAATACACTGGGATCAGGTTTAGTTCAAGATTATGTTTCTTTCATGGCGGCGTTGCCATGTTTAGCGGGGCATTCGGAGCGCACCTGGCACGTGAAACACCCGTTCACAAATTTTGACATATTACTACGTCTGTTCAATAGAAAAACAAAATGCAACCAAATTCTCAACCGTAAAAAGTAAACAAACCAAAATTCTTAAATGCAGAATAACGGACTCCCACCATAAAAATCTGTTAATAAATGCACAGAGAGAATAGTCTTCAGATATCGTAGATTTTTAAGCGACAGCTTGTCATTACATGGGCACATGACTAAACAGGTATGACACAGATTCTCCATTATGTGTTCGTCTGATTGCTTCGGCCAGCATAATGGAAATGTCAATCGTCTAAAAAACAAACAAAAATAACATGGGTTAGATATACTTTAACTGTGAACAACCAGTTTTCTCAAATGTGTGCAGATTGGTAGGAGAGTGGTATGCTGGGCATACATAACTTGCACAAAACGCTCTCAACCTAATAGGACTCTTAGTATATCTCCACAACATGGGAAGTTTACAAGCGCTCCTAAGTCCCGTGTTGTAGACATATGCTAAGAGCACTCTTAATCAAGAGGGATTTGTGCAAGTGTGCCCAAGAAGGATTTGTGCAAGTGTGCCCACGAGGGATTTGTGCAAGTGTGCCCACGAGGGATTTGTGCAAGTGTGCCCACGAGGGATTTGTGCAAGTGTGCCCAAGAGGGATTTGTGCAAGTGTGCCCACGAGGGATTTGTGCAAGTGTGCCCATGAGGGATTTGTGCAAGTGGGCCCAAGAGGGATTTGTGCAAGTGTGCCCCTGAGGGATTTGTGCAAGTGGGCCCAAGAGGGATTTGTGCAAGTGTGCCCAAAAGGGATTTGTGCAAGTGTGCCCCTGAGGGATTTGTGCAAGTGGGCCCAAGTATTTGTGCGAGTGTGCCCAAGAGGGATTTGTGCAAGTGGGCCCAAAAGGGATTTGTGCAAGTGTGCCCCTGAGGGATTTGTGCAAGTGGGCCCAAGAGGGATTTGTGCAAGTGGGCCCAAGAGGGATTGGTGCAAGTGGGCCCAAGAAGGATTTGTGCAAGTGGGCCCAAGAAGGATTTGTGCAAGTGTGCCAGGAGGGATTAGTGCAAGTGTGCCCACGAGGGATTTGTGCAAGTGTGCCCAAGAGGGATTTGTACAAGTGGGCCCAAGAGAGATTTGTGCAAGTGGGCCCAAGAGGGATTTGTGCAAGTGTGCCCACGAGGGATTTGAGCAAGTGGGCCCAAGAGGGATTTGTGCAAGTGGGCCCAAGAGGGGTTTGTGCAAGTGGGCCCAAGAGGGATTTGTGCAAGTGGGCCCAAGAGAGATTTGTGCAAGTGGGCCCAAGAGGGATTTGTGCAAGTGGGCCTAAGAGGGATTTGTGCAAGTGTGCCCAAGTATTTGTGCAAGTGGGCCTAAGAGGGATTTGTGCAAGTGGGCCTAAGAGGGATTTGTGCAAGTGTGCCCAAGTATTTGTGCAAGTCTGCCCAAGAGGGATTTGTGCAAGTGGGCCCAAGAGGGATTTGTGCAAGTGGGCCCAAGTGGTCTCCTTGAGCATGTTTTATACTTTAACAAGGAACAAAATATGTGTGTAGACAGGATTAGTTGAAATAATTACAGTTCTAAAGTAAAGTATGACGTAAAATAGAGGCAATTTTCAGAGTAGTGACTTATGGAAAATGTTCAGATTTTCACTCAGGTTTTTCCCGGATGCTCAATAGAGAGAGCTTGTATAGTGTCAATATCACATTTTTTTAAATACATATTTAGTTACCCTGTTTGAGGGGCATATAGAAGTTGAAAGTATAACATTAAACAAACTCTTTCTGGATTTACGATGTCCGAATAGACATTGAAACGTTGCGCCTAAATATAACAGAAGATGTAAATCCAGAAAGAGTTTGTTTAATGTCATATTTAGTTAATTTACATTCTGAAGTGTTGGCAAAAAAAAAACTGCCATACATCCTTTAGGTCATTAAGTACCTACTAAAAAGCTTTATCACAACAACATATCATAGAGGTCCACATTGACATACCCCTTTTTTAATAAAACTATTAGAAATTCGTCTCCATGGTTATTTTACATTTTCCCTGAGCCTGTTAGTGTCCATAAATAAAAGAGCCAGTTAGACATCTCTAAGGGAGTACAGTACTACAGTGCATATAATGTTATATAATTATACAATTGTACATATTAAAGTGGCATGAGCTGCCAAAATTCACACTTTTTTCATAAATTCTAATCGTCATGACAGTAAGAGGCTATGAAGGTCATCGAAAAACTAAACGATTGGCGTTAGAATGAGATAATGTCTACGGCATATACGAACCGAAATAGTGTCCGAAAAGTAAACAAAATGTAAATTACTGGGACGACCATTCATTCATTCTTAGTAAAAGTTAGTTCAAAACAATACTTTATTGTTCATTCTCAAGACTAGAAGCACTGAAAAACCTCTGAATTATATCAACATTTTGGCAGCCCATGCCACTTTAAACTATACGATACTCCAGTTCAGGTTTATTTATTTGGTCGTTGTTTTGGGTTGCACTCCCGATTATTACACTAATACGGCGACATTGCCAGATGAAGTGGGGGAGGAAACCAGGCTCATTGTCTGGAGAAAACCCCCAACCATTGGTTGATTGTTTGGTGTTTTACGCCGCACTCAAGATTATTTCACTTATATGGCGGCGTTGCCAGTTTTATTGTGGGAGGAAACCGGGCTCTATGCCCGAAGGAAACCCACGACCTTCCGGTGGTAAATTTTTTTTTTGGACTAAGTGGGATTCGAACCCGCGACCCATTGGTGGAACCCGACCATTGGAGAGTAGCTGGCAACTCTTGAACAAATTGGCGACTGATATGACGTCCAATACTGAGATGATTTCAGCTGAACAGCATGTACAAAAATATCAGATACTCACTTTCAAATACTTTAATGGAATGATGAACAATGTAACATGAAATCTCAATTATCTGAGTGGGATTAGAACTGCGACCCCATCGAAGGGGGGCTGTCTCAAACTGAGAGGGTATTGATTTTGATTGCTTGATGGATTGATTGATGTTTTACGCTGCACTCCAGAATATTTCACTTACATGACGGCGTTGCCAAGTATAGTGGGGGAGGAAACCGGGCTCAGTGCCCGCAGGAAACCCCCGACCTACCTGGCAACTCTTCCATATAGGATAGTTAAAATCCACTAAGAAATTTTCAATTTTTATTTGGTCTGATTCAAGTCTGCACAGCATGGATGGAAGGTCTGTGTGGGACTGAGGGACAATCACTCTTACCCACTGGACCACCGAGGCCCCAGTATTGATTTTGAAGTCAATGGCGCATGAGCTGCCAAAATTCATACTTTTGTCATAATTTCTGATCGTCGCGACAGTAAGGGGCTTTGAAGGCCATCGAAAAACTAAATGATTGGCGTTGGAATGAGAAAAATCCATACAATGTGGCCTGTACTAACCGAAAACGTGTTCAAAAGTAAAACAAATTTAAATAACCGGGACGACCATTCATTCATTCTAAGGCAAAGTTAGTTCAAAACAATACTTTATCGTACATTTTCGAGACTAGAAGCACTAAAAAGCTTCTGAATTAAACGTCTTGAGAAAAATAGCCAATAATTTCAACATTCTGTTTTAACGTCAAAATATCAACATTTTGGCAGCTCATGCCACTTTAATGTAAACAATGAACTTTGCCACATCTCAATAAGGCTAACACAGTGAACGAACCTGGAAAAATTTTGATTACTTTTTAGAAACACATTCTTATGAAGTGTGCTATGTTGCAAATGTTTATTTTCAGGTTCAGTTTTGAAAAGGAATAACTGTCCTGTAATAACTGAACATAATAACCCGAACAAGAAATTTAATAACAACTGTTCAATAAAACATCAAGCAAATATGTCTTTCTGTAAATCAATGGACACGTTAATTCTGTCCGACCAAGGATGGGTCCGTTCCATAAAGCTGGCGTCAAGTTACAATTCTGCATACCCCCAGTTGCTCCCCCAGAGTCTAGACCTCATGCAAGTTCTACAACTTACCAAGTTTGTGACTGGCGCAACATACCTTACCTTAGATTGATTGTTTGCGCTCAAGATTATTTCACTTATATGGCGGCGTTGCCAGTTTTATTATGGGAGGAAACCGGGCTCAATGCCCGGAGGAAACCCACGACCTTCTGTTGGTAACTGGCAACCATCCCACATAGGTCGTTCAAGTGAAAACCCAGTCTGAAGGCTGTTCGGATTGAGTGTCCCAACACTCTACCTCCTGAGCCATGGAGGCCCCTTCCTTAGCTCAGAAGAGCAAGCCCCAGGACTCTGTGTCAACGGAATTTGAAAACAACCCATACAGAATTCTCTACTATATGATAATACATAATAACATTTTTACGTAAGTGTATGTACATGTACCTTGTCTGGTAAAAGAGTTTAGGGAAATATTCGTCAGATAAGGGAAACACCTTCCATTAATTTATGTGTTCCACAGTCAAATATGGGAACTTTTTGTATTTGTAATGTGCCTCAGACACACAGTGACCTTTTAAGGTATAAACCCACCAGGTTAACATTAAACATGCAATATCCTTGTTAACTTTTTTTACAAGAAGGAATTCTGATACATATGGTTAAAGTTAAAGGTAGGAGTTAATATTGTATCTAGTACATGTAAACAGTTGTTTGGCAGCATGCTGTTTCCGAGAAAAAAAAAAAGTGCCAGAAACAAAAACATTCATGTTTGAGATAGACATATGTTAATTTTCAGGCATGACACAAGAACGTCTTGTAAATAAACTATCAAAACCACCAAGGCTATTCTGGGATTAGTTTATATAACTTTGAAAGGGTGGGCATTGCAACAGCAAGCAATGTTTATTTGGTTACCATGGTTACATAGGGACGTTACTGAAGAGGTAGGACACAGATTCTCCGTTGTGTGTTCGTCTTACGGCTTCTGCTAATATCATAGAAATATCTATAGTCTGAAAGTTTCAAACAATCGTCTATATGTACTGATTATAGACATTTTTAACAACCAACAAATATAAGCAGGAAAAAGACGGGAAATAAGACAACACCCCCCTCCCCCCCCCAACAAAAAAAAAAAAAAAATTAAGAAATTATATGGAAAATGATGTTATTTATTAGGTCAATTAAAAATAATGTTGGCTTTTTGGAAACAAAATTTAAATTTGTTAGGTCAATATTGAAAAGGGGACGAACTCTAGATCCAGGCTTCTTGCTTTATCCAATTTAAATCATTCCCTCATTTATCCGTGGAGAAACATAATAGTTATTCATAGCTAACAACTTCTGAATTTGTTATTTAATCCAAGGACAGATCGGGGGTTTTTAATTGCCAACTCCCTCATTGCCCAGTGTGGGGTAGGTAGTTGCCAACTCCCTCATTGCCCAGTGTGGGGTGGGTAGTTGCCAACTCCCTCATTGCCCAGTGTGGGGTGGGTAGTTGCCAACTCCCTCATTGCCCAGTGTGGGGTAGGTAGTTGCCAACTCCCTCATTGCCCAGTGTGGGGTAGGTAGTTGCCAACTCCCTCATTGCCCAGTGTGGGGTGGGTAGTTGCCAACTCCCTCATTGCCCAGTGTGGGGTGGGTAGTTGCCAACTGCCTCATTGCCCAGTGTGGGGTGGGTAGTTGCCAACTCCCTCATTGCCCAGTGTGGGGTAGGTAGTTGCCAACTCCCTCATTGCCCAGTGTGGGGTAGGTAGTTGCCAACTCCCTCATTGCCCAGTGTGGGGTGGGTAGTTGCCAACTCCCTCATTGCCCAGTGTGGGGTAGGTAGTTGCCAACTCCCTCATTGCCCAGTGTGGGGTAGGTAGTTGCCAACTCCCTCATTGCCCAGTGTGGGGTGGGTAGTTGCCAACTCCCTCATTGCCCAGTGTGGGGTGGGTAGTTGCCAACTGCCTCATTGCCCAGTGTGGGGTGGGTAGTTGCCAACTCCCTCATTGCCCAGTGTGGGGTAGGTAGTTGCCAACTCCCTCATTGCCCAGTGTGGGGTAGGTAGTTGCCAACTCCCTCATTGCCCAGTGTGGGGTAGGTAGTTGCCAACTCCCTCATTGCCCAGTGTGGGGTGGGTAGTTGCCAACCCCCCCATTGCCCAGTGTGGGGTAGGTAGTTGCCAACTCCCTCATTGCCCAGTGTGGGGTGGGTAGTTGCCAACTCCCTCATTGCCCAGTGTGGGGTGGGTAGTTGCCAACTCCCTCATTGCCCAGTGTGGGGTGGGTAGTTGCCAACTCCCTCATTGCCCAGTGTGGGGTGGGTAGTTGCCAACTCCCTCATTGCCCAGTGTGGGGTGGGTAGTTGCCAACTCCCTCATTGCCCAGCATGGGGTGGGTAGTTGCCAACTCCCTCATTGCCCAGTGTGGGGTGGGTAGTTGCCAACTCCCTCATTGCCCAGCACAGGGTTGGTAGTTGCGCAGTATGGGGTGGGAAGTTGCCAACTCCCTCATTGCCCAGTGTAGGGTGGGTAGTTGCCAACCCCCTCATTGCCCAGCGTGGGGTGGGTAGTTGCCAACTCCCTCATTGCCCAGTGTGGGGTGGGTAGTTGCCAACTCCCTCATTGCCCAGTGTGGGGTGGGTAGTTGCCAACTCCCTCATTGCCCAGTGTGGGGTGGGTAGTTGCCAACTCCCTCATTGCCCAGTGTGGGGTGGGTAGTTGCCAACCCCCTCATTGCCCAGTGTGGGGTGGGTAGTTGCCAACTCCCTCATTGCCCAGTGTGGGGTGGGTAGTTGCCAACCCCCTCATTGCCCAGCGTGGGGTGGGTAGTTGCCAACTCCCTCATTGCCCAGTGTGGGGTGGGTAGTTGCCAACTCCCTCATTGCCCAGTGTGGGGTGGGTAGTTGCCAACTCCCTCATTGCCCAGTGTGGGGTGGGTAGTTGCCAACCCCCTCATTGCCCAGTGTGGGGTGGGTAGTTGCCAACTCCCTCATTGCCCAGTGTGGGGTGGGTAGTTGCCAACTCCCTCATTGCCCAGTGTGGGGTGGGTAGTTGCCAACTCCCTCATTGCCCAGTGTGGGGTGGGTAGTTGCCAACTCCCTCATTGCCCAGTGTGGGGTGGGTAGTTGCCAACTCCCTCATTGCCCAGTGTGGGGTGGGTAGTTGCCAACTCCCTCATTGCCCAGTGTGGGGTGGGTAGTTGCCAACTCCCTCATTGCCCAGTGTGGGGTAGGTAGTTGCCAACTCCCTCATTGCCCAGTGTGGGGTGGGTAGTTGCCAACTCCCTCATTGCCCAGTGTGGGGTAGGTAGTTGCCAACTCCCTCATTGCCCAGTGTGGGGTAGGTAGTTGCCAACTCCCTCATTGCCCAGTGTGGGGTGGGTAGTTGCCAACTCCCTCATTGCCCAGTGTGGGGTGGGTAGTTGCCAACTGCCTCATTGCCCAGTGTGGGGTGGGTAGTTGCCAACTCCCTCATTGCCCAGTGTGGGGTAGGTAGTTGCCAACTCCCTCATTGCCCAGTGTGGGGTGGGTAGTTGCCAACTCCCTCATTGCCCAGTGTGGGGTGGGTAGTTGCCAACTCCCTCATTGCCCAGTGTGGGGTGGGTAGTTGCCAACTCCCTCATTGCCCAGTGTGGGGTGGGTAGTTGCCAACTCCCTCATTGCCCAGCATGGGGTGGGTAGTTGCCAACTCCCTCATTGCCCAGTGTGGGGTGGGTAGTTGCCAACTCCCTCATTGCCCAGCACAGGGTTGGTAGTTGCGCAGTATGGGGTGGGAAGTTGCCAACTCCCTCATTGCCCAGTGTAGGGTGGGTAGTTGCCAACCCCCTCATTGCCCAGCGTGGGGTGGGTAGTTGCCAACTCCCTCATTGCCCAGTGTGGGGTGGGTAGTTGCCAACTCCCTCATTGCCCAGTGTGGGGTGGGTAGTTGCCAACTCCCTCATTGCCCAGTGTGGGGTGGGTAGTTGCCAACTCCCTCATTGCCCAGTGTGGGGTGGGTAGTTGCCAACCCCCTCATTGCCCAGTGTGGGGTGGGTAGTTGCCAACTCCCTCATTGCCCAGTGTGGGGTGGGTAGTTGCCAACCCCCTCATTGCCCAGCGTGGGGTGGGTAGTTGCCAACTCCCTCATTGCCCAGTGTGGGGTGGGTAGTTGCCAACTCCCTCATTGCCCAGTGTGGGGTGGGTAGTTGCCAACTCCCTCATTGCCCAGTGTGGGGTGGGTAGTTGCCAACTCCCTCATTGCCCAGTGTGGGGTGGGTAGTTGCCAACCCCCTCATTGCCCAGTGTGGGGTGGGTAGTTGCCAACCCCCTCATTGCCCAGTGTGGGGTGGGTAGTTGCCAACTCCCTCATTGCCCAGTGTGGGGTGGGTAGTTGCCAACTCCCTCATTGCCCAGTGTGGGGTGGGTAGTTGCCAACTCCCTCATTGCCCAGTGTGGGGTGGGTAGTTGCCAACTCCCTCATTGCCCAGTGTGGGGTGGGTAGTTGCCAACTCCCTCATTGCCCAGTGTGGGGTGGGTAGTTGCCAACTCCCTCATTGCCCAGTGTGGGGTGGGTAGTTGCCAACTCCCTCATTGCCCAGTGTGGGGTGGGTAGTTGCCAACTCCCTCATTGCCCAGTGTGGGGTGGGTAGTTGCCAACTCCCTCATTGCCCAGTGTGGGGTGGGTAGTTGCCAACTCCCTCATTGCCCAGTGTGGGGTGGGTAGTTGCCAACTCCCTCATTGCCCAGCATGGGGTGGGTAGTTGCCAACTCCCTCATTGACAAGTGTGGGGTGGGTAGTTGCCAACTCACTCATTGCCCAGCATTGGGTGGGTAGTTGCCAACTCCCTCATTGCCCAGTGTGGGGTGGGTAGTTGCCAACTCCCTCATTGCCCAGTGTGGGGTGGGTAGTTGCCAGTGCTACCCGGACATCTAGCTTGTTGGATTTTCAGAAAATAGCTTGCCATTGTTGCCAATGAATCGTGGAATATACGTTTTAACCATCCAATCAAAGTTTAGCATGATGCCTCATATTTTGCAGACAGTGTTGGCTGGCATGACTTTTGTCATTCGACGTACAGGAGTTCTACAAAGTGAAGGAAAATCACTTGATGTGTTTACCTGTATCTTAGGTGCGTATTTCATTTTCTCCTCTTGAGGAATGGTATTCGTGACGACAACGGCTTCAAATGTTGAGTTGTTGATACGTTCCACAGCTTTACCGGAAAAAATCCCATGAGTACAGACGGAGTAGGTCTTCTGAGCTCCCGCCTCCATCAGTCTACAACAGAAACACACCCGTTCTCTTAACATGCGTAGTCAATCCAAGCAGTTATACGCCCCATGGTAATCATACAATCCAGTGAAATTAGATTGATTGATGTTTTCCCACACTCAAGATTATTTCCCTTATATGGTGACGTTGCTAGACTTAGTGGGAAGGAAACCCTCAACCTTCAGCAAGTACCTGGCAATTCTTCGACAATTGGTTGATATTTTCCCATACTCAAGATTATTTCCCTTATATGGTGATATTGCTAGGATTAGTGGGGAGGAAACCCTCGACCTTCAGCGAGTACTTGGCAATTTTTCAACAATAGGGCGATCAAGTGTAAAATCCAGGCAGAAATTTTTCAATTTTTATTTGGTCTGAGTAGGATTCCAACACGCGACACATCGAAGGAAGGGCTGAGGAACTATCACTCTAACCGACAGAGCCACAGAGGCTCACAGTGAGATGACAGTTGAAAAGTCATCAAAATGAAACTCTTTAAAAACAGTTGTATTCTATGGATACCTATTGGCCGCGTGGCAAATTGTACCACATGTGTCTGCCATATCGTCTACCAAGATGGCCACCCTGTCTTTGACGTCCCCAACCAACACCATGGAGGCGACCTCGTTAGCTTTCTTCCTCTCTTTATGAATCAAGGCGAAATCAACATTCAATCTGTCTGCTATTGCTGTTACTCTGTCAAAAGAAACAAACAAAACTATAAAAAAAAGTCTGTCGAAGAAAACACAATCAGACATCGATCAAAAAAACTAAACCAATCTTTACTGAAAGTTGTCTATTGTTTGCATAATAATTTAACTAAAGCCTTAAGTTGGGTGACAAAAAAGTGTTGATAAAAAGAGGTCTGAGGAACTCCAAATTGATTAATTGATGTTTTACCAGCTTTAGTGGGGGAGGAAACCTAAAGGAATCTTAACCCTTGGTAGGTGACAACCCACCCCAATATTTTTCCTTTGACGCAGTTGGGTTTAAGCATGTGGCATTTTGATGGAAGGTTGTTTTTTTGGTGCGTGAGAGACTACGTAGTGCTCAAACCTTTTGGCACCGCCAGCATCAGGGGAGACAATAATGCTATTTCTCCACTCCGGAATATTTTCTCTAATCCATTTCAGGACGGCCGGCTCAGCATACAAATTGTCCACTGGGATATCAAAGAAGCCCTACATATACAAAGCCAGATTTTGTAAATTAACCTAGAAAATGACGATTCTCTAAATAACGTTAAAAGTCAAATAGTTGAAACAGAAACAATGAATTTTATCCAAGAGTTTTTAGAAAGAGGTTGTGTTGGAAGTGCTATATCACTGAGGTATTTTACTTTCGTAATCATAGTAGGGCAGTAAACGTTGCGCTGCACCAGAAATTTAATTGTCTTTTTGGTCAGACTTGTTCTGTAAGATAAATATTGCCCAAGGTTGTTCATAAAACCTTTAAATGCTAAGCTCAAAAGGGCATTCAATAACTTATATGCAAAAATAGGTCTTTTTGCTGTCGACGTACAATGTTATGGTTCAACGTTGGGAGCAGTACAGAAATTGATTGTTTGTCGTTTTACGCCGCGCTCAAGATTATTTCACTTATAAGGCAACATTGCCAGTTTTATTGTAGGAAGAAACTGGGGGGAAACCCAGGACCTTCAGGTGCGGTGGTAACTGGCAACCATCTCACGTAGGTCGTTTCAGTGAAAACGAAAAAGACGTAAAATGGAATTGAAACGTCACCAAAAATGTCCGTCTGTCACAGGATATCACGAAATCGCATACTAATTCTTACTAGTCTTGCGCGCCCTATTAATTGAAAGCTCCTTCAGAAATTTTTCATATTTAATCTAATTTGCAAATATTCATATTTGCTCCTACAGTTATATTCAAATATTTTTGTTGAATAAATAAAACAGATGAATAAGTCACCTGACCTGTATTTGAGAGGCATGAAGGTCCATGGTAATAATGTGGTCAGCTCCCGCAGTCGACAACATATTCGCCACCAGCTTGGCGGAAATCGGGGCTCGGCTCTGAAAGTAAAAAGCATGTGAAGGTGGACTATTATTCTTGGTCATGAATTTGGAGAAATTCAAGAATGCCATTGTGTAAAGTGGCATGAGCTGCTAAAATGTTGATATTTTGGCGTTAAAACAGAATGTTGAAATTATTGGCTAGTTTTCTGAAAACCTACATGTATAATTCAGAAGCTTTTTGGTGCTTCTAGTCTCGAAAATGTACGATAGAGTATTGTTTTGAGCTAACTTCGGCTTAGAATGAATGAATGGACGTCCCCGTTATTTAAATTGTGTTTACTTTTCGAACAGTATTCCGGTTCGTGCAAGCCACATACTGTATGGATTTTCCGCATTCCAACACTAGTCATTTATTTTTTCGATGGCCTTCAAAGCCTGTTACTGTCATGATGATCAGAAATTATGAAAAAAGTGTGAATTTTGACAGCTCATGGCACTTTAAACATATGAGAGCACTAGTCTGGGGCTCGTTTCACAAAGCAGTCGCATCGCAAACGAAATTTAGTTGCCAATGGATACCATATTGAAGATATACAACGTCATGGCAACTGTGATCGATCGCACTGTGCGACGGCTTCGAGAAACGGCCCCCAGACTGATAATGGTAAACCTACCTTATCTTTTTTATCCTGTCTGGCGTAGGGGAAGCACGGAATGACCGCTGTAACACGGAGAGCAGAAGCAATCTTGCAGGCATTTATCATAATCAACAGTTCCATTAACATATCATTGACTTCTTTACAGCCACTCTGGACAATATAGACATCCTCCCCTCGGACAGATTCTCCTATCTCCACGCTAAAATGAAACAATGTACAGATGAAATATCTAACTATTTGCGTATATCTTTCAAACTGTTAAATGGGCAAGAGGGGTGTTCACGCATCTTTTGACACCCAGTAGTGATTTAACACGGTCAGAAACAAAAGTAGGTCATTTTTGGACATGACTATCTATTTTGGAATGTTTATCTATTTTAGACACCCTTATGTGATGATTATCTATTTTGGACACCCCTTCTGTGATGATTATCTATTGTGGACACCCTTTCTATGGTGATTATCTATTTTAGACACCCCTTCTGTGGTGATTATCTAATTTGGACACCCTTTCTGTGGTGATTATCTATTTTAAACACCCCTATGTGATGATTATCTAGTTTAGACACCCCCTTCTGTGGTGATTATCTAGTTTAGACACCCCCTTCTGTGGTGATTATCTATTTTAGACACCCCTTCTGTGATGATTATCTAATTTGGATACCCTTTCTATGGTGATTATCTATTTTAGACACCCCTTCTGTGGTGATTATCTATTTTAGACACCCCTTCTGTGATGATTATCTATTTTAAACACCCCTATGTGATGATTATCTATTTTGGACATCCCTTATGTGATGATTATCTATTTTAAACACCCCTATGTGAGGATTATCTATTTTAAACACCCCTATGTGATGATTATCTAATGTGGACACCCTTTCTATGGTGATTATCTATTTTAGACACCCCTTCTGTGGTGATTATCTAATTTGGACAACCTTTCTGTGGTGATTATCTATTCTAAACACCCCTATGTGATGATTATCTAGTTTAGACACCCCCTTCTGTGGTGATTATCTATTTTAGACACCCCTTCTGCGATGATTATCTAATTTGGACACCCTTTCTATGGTGATTATCTATTTTAGACACCCCTTCTGTGGTGATTATCTATTTTAGACACCCCTTCTGTGATGATTATCTATTTTAAACACCCCTATGTGATGATTATCTATTTTGGACATCCCTTATGTGATGATTATCTATTTTGGACATCCCTTATGTGATGATTATCTATTGTGGACACCCCTTAGTGATGATTATCTATTTTAGACATCCCTATCATGTGATGATTATCTATTTTAGACACTCCTATCTGATGATTATCTATTTTAGACACCCCTTATGTGATGATTATCTATTTAGGACACCCCATATGAGATGATTATCTATTTTGGACACCCCTTCTGTGATGATTTATTTGGACACCCCTTCTGTGATGATTTATTTGAACACCCCTTCTGTGATGATTATCTATTTTAGACACCCCTATGTGATGATTATTTTGGATGACCCTATTTCAGATCTTGAATGAATAATACAGGATTTTAAAAATATTATATCTTTTCCATTATCCTCCCAGAACACATATATCAGTCTTAAGATGTTGGAATGATACAATTCAGGGATCAATTTTCCAAACAGTCTGCTGGACCGAAATTAGTGAAAACTGTAGGTCCTGAAGATAAGGCAGGCCCACTGTGCAGTAAAAAACTGAATGTTCATATTTTTGCATACTCAGTTTTGTGTCCCATAGTTAAATTATTTTTGTCCCCCTCCTTTAAAGATCTTCTCTAATCAAACCAATGGAAGCTTTTTATCCAGATGTACAAGTGAAAAATGAAATATGATGGTAGCCAAGGATATGAAAATGTGTATTATTTATTAAGTCTGTGGATTAGCAATTTTAGTTACATACTAGATTGATTGATTGGGGCTTAACGTCGCACTCAACAGCTAAGGTTAAATGACGACAAAAGTACCAACCGACCAAAAGATCCTACCCACCCCCATCCCACCTAAATTTTAACATTAAACATTCAGCAAATTGTTCTCTAAAACATTTTTGTATAATGCACAAATATAATGTTTTATATTATGTACAGGATTAATTTTGGCTATAAATATTTCTGTGTCAAACCCCAATATGTGATTGCTGCCAAGAGTTGAGGGCTATATATGTACTGTTTACCAGAAACAAATTGATACAGTGGGAGAACTGAAATTTGGGTTTATACAAACAAGAAGGTGTTTATACATACTGTGAAAATTAAACATACCTTTCAGTCTCAAAACACTACATGGAAAATGTGACATAGTCAAAACAAGACCCCGAGTTGGGAGTACCTTTTTGTGACCTAGTCAGAAATGAGAGTTACATATGTTTATATCCGATCCTATTGCAAGTTCCTCAATAACTTAGTCAATGGCAGTATATATAATTCATTCATTTAGTCAACTAAACCAAAGGTCTCCATCTCTAGATTGATTGACTTATATGAGACTAATTACTCTGCATTATAGAAAATATTTGTTTAAATTATCAAGACCAGGTCAAAAGATGATATGGACTGAAAGAGAATATCACATAATGATAAGGCCCAAAAAAAAAATACTTGTGTTTCCGTCTTCCGACCGACTCAAACAAATTTACGCCGAGTCAAAAGTTTTTAGACGGCTGTTTAAAAAAAAAAAAAAAAAAAGTCCGGCGAACGCGTTTTACGTTTGTACTTTTAAGTTGTAGTACCATCGGGAAATGGTAGAGAGCGTTTTCCTGGAGTTGCGAGTAGGGCCAAGAGAATAGAGCCAAGCGAGTAGGGCCATAGTCCGAAATATCTGCGATGATGATGTAAGACATTTTCTGACAGATAGGCCATCATCATCTAATGGCCTATCTGTCAAAAAATGTCTTACATCATCAGCGCAGATATTTCGGACTAGTAGGGCCAGTGCTACAGATAAGGCCTGTACACGCGTAAATACGGCGGGAAAATTGCACAATACGGACAAGGAAAGAAAACTAACCGTACTAATAATACTGCCTGAAACGGTAAATACGGATATATTGCAAATGTGGCCAGTACAACAGAAAAAATAAATAGGAAAATCTGGTTTAAAAAGAATATGTTATTGTTTGTAGTTGTTGTCCATCATAAAGTGTTAAATTTTCTTAAAACCTGAGGCTGAAGATCGTGAAATATGTCACCTCCAAGGAATATCTAGAATGGAGACCATTCATTGGTTGACTTTTGACCTAATTGACCAAGCTTTGCGAAAATGGAGATCAATGATTGGTTGAAATTCTCTATTTAACAAAAGTTAACCCCCCTTTGCTATTTATAGCATTTTTTGTCCTGAGTTGTGAGGGTCCGATGGTAAACACATTTCTGTTATGTTTTCATCGAAAACACACATTCACAACTTGATTTATACATTATTGTTTACACTTTTACTTTTTGGTGTTGAAACTTCTAATAAAACAAGTCAAACTAGACCTAAAAGTACGAAATCTTCAACACTCAATATACACCTTTTCTGGATTATGCAGTGGTGTAGCCCTACAAGGCTACATGACAAGGTTGCGTATATAGTATACATCGTATTCGGCATCGTGTCAAAGTTGACGTGAAAGTTGAACACATGAACATTTTGGCACTATCTAATTTTATCAGCTAGATATTATATCTATATTATATATTTTATTAACTTAATAAATATAATGTAAAAAATAAAAAGAAGTCCATGCGTAGAATTATAAACTACAATAAAAAATAAATTTCTATAAATAATATTTTTATTTTTTATTTCAGTTACTTGCATGTACATTCACATTCATTAATCATAATGTGTATATTCCATACCATTGATTGATTGATATTTAACGCCGCATTCAAGATTATTTAACTTATATGGCGGGTACAATACTGGCTGGAGAAAATAATTATCTGGAGCACTGAGTAGGGCCATTTTAATCACATCCTACAAGTCGGTACGACAAATCACACAGTAAGAACATGCCTTGACGGTCCTCTGTATATATTCCAAAATAGTTCATTTTCGTTTTTTTTTCTTTATCAGTGAAGCATCTCTGATTTTGTTTCATAAACCGCATTCTTCTCTGATAGGTATAGATCAGAAATTATGACTGTTAAAGAAACTAAATATGGAAAATGGTATGTTTTATACATGTAAGAGTATTTCATTCATTCGCCCAGTTTCATACATGTATCTCTTGTGCCGAAGAAAAAAAAAAAAAAAAGAAAAAAAAAAAAAAACCCTACCTACCTACCCTATTTTTTTTAGGCCTGCAAGCGGAAACACAGGTATTTTTTTTTTTTGGCCTAATCTTATATAGCAGGGATTCATAGAAGTCCAAAATTTACGAACCGAAATTCAGTTTTTTAGAAGGCGAAATTCAGTTTTTTTTAAATTTACCGACCATTTTAGGGTTAAAATTGAGTTAAAATCTATGTTACAAACCAGTTCCAATTTAATATTTCTTTTTTCATGAAAGTATGAATTCCAAGAAAAACATCAGTTATGACAAAAAACTAATGATAATAATATATATGTAATGTCAAACCTAGATCAAAGTTATCCCTAATCTCTTCTTCATGTGCAACAATTAAAAAAAACACAAATATTCAGTTACAAATGAATTGAACTATTTGAGAACTATGGTTCAGGGGACGTAACTAACTTATTTCATGTTTTAAGACACTAGTTATCTCCCCTTTTATTTTCTATACGACCAAAAGCAGCTGAATAAATATAACAAGTCGCGAATTATTACGATTATTGTGGGTAATACTCCCCAAAATTCCTCAGTTCATCAAAATCAGCTTCTTTTAGAAATGTTTAGGTAAAAACTTCCAAAGTGCAAAATAAGCCATGTTGTGGAGACACTAAAGTAAACACGAGGCTGTATTTTTCTCAGTATTTAAACAACAACAACAACAAGAGAATGACGGCCATGGTCGTTTGACAGCGGTTTCTAAATAAACCTTTCCCTTGAACTTAGATTTTTTTATCATAAACAGTGGATATCAATCAAACAATATTCAGTTTTTCACGCCCAGATTGAGTTTGGAAATTTTAGTTTTCAAAAGGAAATTTTAAACTGAAAATATTGAGTTTTTCAACACCAAATTCAGTTTTAAACTCAATTTTACGAACCAAATATCGGTAAGTAAATTGGACGTGTATGAATCCCTGGATAATAGATGCCTTATTCTGCAATAATGCAACCAAAGATGTTATAAATGGTTGATGACCCACCTTCTACCCATAAGATAAATGCTGTGAAAGAATTGTAAAGATCCAATCAAACCTCTACAAGTTCAGACCAAACGTTACCCACTGATCAGTTGTTCGGAGGCCTAGCAGCTGTTTACCCATCGATTGGTTGATAACCCGCCGATCTGCGACTTTGGGAACGGTAAAGAATGCAAGGTGAACCAATGTGGGCGGAGCAACTCTGGGAAAGTTGTAAATTGGGTTGCATTTATTTGTTCTTGACTAAATACTAAATTACACGGGCTTGCATATTTTCGGAGCATATAAAAGTAGTAAAGGACAACATCTGGAATCATCCACTCTTTCGTCGTATCTTCTTGCTGTATACAACAGCGCCACCTTACCTCTTACGGTAGCCAACTCCCTTCACTACAACATACTTTTTTTCTATTTACATCCGCACTCAACGGGAACTAATCTAGCAAGCCTATCATGTACAATAGGCCTATAGTATCCAAGGCAAATTAGTCCCCTTTGGTTCACCATACAATAGCTACTAGCGCTGTATTCTTGGAGGGCCCTACTTTAGACGTTTCTTGTGTGGTCTTGCCGGTGGACGTATTTAAGCGATGTGACCAGTATGGAAAGACGAAGCAGCACGCTTTAATTTGAGGGGTTTCAAATATATGTAATTTAATTTTATTTTCGAAATTATTTATCCAAAATGGCGAAATGCTTTTTGACAATGACAGTTTGTGCGTAAGAGTGTGAATGGAAAGCTTGAGAGCTGTTCTGTTGTTGTTGAACTGCAAAACTCCATGTCTTCGTAAGAATCGGAAGACTGAGAACTTTTAGCGTTTTTGACAGCAGGCAGGTCGGGTCAATTTTAATCATCCATAGTTTGTTTCTAAAACCTATATCAAACTATTCTTCACATAGAATTCCGTTTGACAAGTATAATCATATTTACTCAGAAAAATGATATTTAATAAATCAGGGGAGACAACTTTTGTCTCTAAATATGGGCCTTTTCCAAGCATTTTTATGAATGGTAGTTATTTTTCTGTTCAAGCGAAAATGAGCAAACAGGGTTCAGTGAAAGGGCCCTGAAAAAAAAAAACAGACTACACTTTTTGTTTTATTTTTTGAGACTCACATTTGATTTTTAACTTTTATGATCGAATACCTTGTACCAACATTTGATGACGTCTCCGACCTGCCTATTGACAGGTGCCTATCAGACGTTCTCTGACAAAACTGTCCGTTGATTCACAGATATCCTTCGATTCACGTATTTCCTTAACCTGGTAAACCTCTGTATCAATCAAAGACCTGGCTAAGTTCCATAAGTCAACACTGATCATAGATCTTTATTCACCTATACTGCTATAGTATAAAGATCTATGACACTGATAGACCACAGCCACACCTCAAGAACAGCGGGGTCACATTATCAATGAGTTGACTAATCACAAGTTTTACGCTACCAATTATACTTTAACCAAAGACCCACTTCTTTTTCCCACACGTGTCGTTGTTGTTGTTGTTTACAGACTAACCTGCATTCTCCGTTTGCAAATTTTTTGGTGACAACTTTTCCTGACTCGATACCAAGACGGTCACATATTTTCTGTGCAAGATCAGGATGAGAAGTCCCACTAAACACTTTGATGTTCGGCATTTTCGATTCTATGTAAGCGTCTTTTCCCTCTGACCGCAAACCCTCTTCGCCGTCTGACTGTTTTGTGTTAGTACCCGTAGACATAGATTGTGGCAGGGCTTCCCGCGCGAATAGCTTTATTCTGATTCGAGAATTTCATATCGTTCAAAACTAGCGATTATTCATTTATATTAATTTTCAGCTATGAATAATCTTAAAAACTACAACTTGATTGCAGAAGAAAAGTTAGCTGCACATTAAATTAGAAAACGGTCTTATTAGGCAGGGCGATCGGTGACTCTTAATCTTATCCTTTCCAGAAAAAAACCCGGCACAGTTCAATATGGGGAGAAAATCAGACAGATTTCGGAGCCAAAAAATATTTTAATACTGACATTTTTTGTTAGGTTTTCATATATTTATCAAGCTATCCTTCCACCCCAAAATTTGAAATTTTACTTCCACATTATCCGCTATAGGAAATGGCAGAGAATGTTTTTGGCTAAAATGCGCATATGCCAGTAGGTAGGAAAAAAAATTACCAGTGAAGGTCTAAAAATAGCATTTTTCGTCATATCCGGTTCAATGAAAGAAGACAGCTTTAACCTCTGTAGTATTTTCCGATTAAAGAAAGTCTGTTTGGAAACATATAAATGCGGAAATAACAGCTGACAGTAAATAACAATTACAAAATCCTCTTTTTCTTCAAACCATCCTGAAAAAGGAAAATGTCAAATATCGCCGCTTCAAGAATACAGCGAGAATTTCGAGAAGTTATTAAAGATGAAGAGGTATTTCTGACTTTCGTTTACGTTGATCACCAACAACAACACTTTGTTTTTGTTTTGTAATGACGAAGAAATAAAAATAAAAAAGGACAGGGCATCACTTAATTGCCTCAGAAAATGTTGATTTATTCATCCAACATACAATGTGTATACGTTAGTTGAGTTACATACCAGAGTGATATTCATTAAATTTAATAATATGATGTAAACAAAGCCTAAATGTGAACGCGATGAATATTCCCTATGTGGAAAAGATGCCAGGTACTGTAGCGCAAGCTTCTCACAATAGGTCGAGGGATTCGTTGGGACAAAAAGAGTCGCACCCCTACCCCTTCCATTCCAGAAGCGCTTCGGTCACTTATCCACCAGGAATGGGGCTAATTAATTAATTATTTCCACTTAATCATAGCACTTTCCTTGTAGCTTTGCAATACAAATTGTCGGATATAAAATAGTAAGAATTTTTTTCATCTCGAACGTGTGCTATTTCTAATTTTTGTCAAAGCACGTCATATCATCCTGACGCCCTAGCTGTGATGACGTCATCTTCCTTACAGTCATTCTCGAATAGGTCTACGAGTTTTTTGCGTCATCGCTATTGTTACGTCTATGCTTTGCGTTCATATCAGACGTCACATAAAGACCACAATCGGCCAATGGCATTTTGAAGAGAGAAAAGTATGAGCGTGAACTCGAAATTCTCTGTGTGTGAATTTTCACACGTGAATCTGATATTAAAGTTTATTATTAAGATTAAATGTTATTGTTTGTTTATCTAACTTTTAATTCAAGTTAATTTAAGTATTTCGCGTTACAGGACTATAGCACATTTTCATAAAACGAGTCTCCGGGCATGCATCCACGTAATGGCAGCCTCCATGGTCAAAAACCAGGGCCCAGTTTTACGAAGCCTCCTTAGTTAAGGTGATCTTAGTGGCTAAGGATAAGCCTTAAGGGAAATTTTAAGATGGACCTACGCCACTTTTACGAAGCCCTCTTAAACCCATCTTAAGATTTTCACCTTAGCGATAACTTAAGAGGGAACTCTCCTCAAGTGGAGGAGGGAAACTCCTTAGATACCGATGTTTCCTTGCAGATCACAAGGTGTTTTTAGATTTTAAGTCTTGCAACAAACCTTTCTTTTAGTTATTTTCTCAACCAACACTGTTTGAATGATAGGACAGCAACACACTTTCTTCCGATAAAGCCTGTTGTGATTTTAGTACATTGCATAAGAACTCCACAAAGGGGAGTAACTCATGAGAGCAAATATCGTCTAATAGTAAAATGCACTGGCATTGAATTTTGAATGTCGTATTAAATCAGAAGAGATTCTTTATACGATTTCAAAAGTCTCCTCGCTGTTTCATCCCAAAATAACGATTGTGCTTATGTTTATAAGCTAAAATATGACTTGAGGAAACGTTAACTGTGCCTTCGAGGCACCCTTAAAAATTCTCTTAAAGGAGAAGAAAAGGAAAAAACTAAGTAAATACAGTACAGGCGCGACACATTTTCCTTTCTAACGGTACCAAAACCATATTTCTACGATTTTTCCTCGCCCAACTGTGCTACAAGAAAGTTAACAATCGTTATCAGAGAACGTCTAAACTGACTCGGCAGCCATCTTCACAGCAGAGCTTAGCTGTGTGTCTCGATCGGCCAATCAGCATACGCCTGGCCACCAGTCATTCACTAGCGTAAGAGAAATTGGTCAACTCTGAAAGTCTCCCATTTAAACCTAGGTTAATTTTGATCATTTCGACGCGCTAATAAGAGAAGATAAACACTCTAACAGCTCTGAAATGTACACTGGCTAGTAAATCAACCTTTTGGGAAGACATGTTGTCTACGCGACTTGTGGGGATCGTTGTAGAATTTTCAAAAAGGTAGTCTTACCGCTGACATTGCAGGTTATAACCATACAAGATATGATAAGCTCGCAAGGGAAGTAATCTACTAATACTTTTTCCGGTCAATTTCAAACCGTCAATGGCGCGCTCCACTGACGATCGAACACGAGCTTGTCGGGCAGATTCATTTTCATTGTATTTTCACACCGTAAACCACGTGCAAGACTCACACACACGAATACGATGGTCGATGGGAGGCCGTTCGATACAATTGCATGTTGTTTTTTTGTTTTCTCCTCCTTTAAAGTTAAGGTGATCTTAAGCTAAGGGGGTTTCGTAAAATAGCATGAACGTTCCTAAGGGGAAAATTAAGGTGTCCTTAGCTTAAGGGGGCTTCGTAAAAGTGGACCCTGACCCTAAACAAAGCTGAAAAAGCTGATAGCTGTGCTTGTTTGGGGGTAGGGGTGGCTTAAATAAAAACATTTTCTTCATGACGATATAAGCTAGTTCAGGGTTTAAAGAATTACACTTGCAGAGCTTTGTCAACGAAATAACATTTGTCAATTTACAAGATTACTTTTGGTCGTTTTCAAGGTTGTTAAGAATCAGATAAAGGTGGATATGGTTGATGAGTCGTTTGCCCACTTGAAAGGAGAGATAGCAGGTCCACCTGACACACCGTACCAAGGGGGGCGTTTTCACCTCAATATAATTATTCCAGAAACATACCCTTTTAACCCACCAAAGGTATGGATCTTTTCTTGTTTTAACACTTTATTTTGTAAATTTTTATCAAAGTCTCCATATATGTTTTTTCAGCGGGGCCTCCGTGGCTCAGTAGGTAGAGTTTTGGACGCTCAATCCGAACAGCCTTCCACCAATGGGTCGCTGGTTCGAATCCCACTCAGTCCAAAAAAATTGGAAAATTTTCTGGCTGGGTTTTCACTCGGAAGACCTATGTGGGATGGTTGCCAATTACCACCGGAAGGTCGTGGGTTTCCTCCGGGCATAGAGCCCGGTTTCCTCCCACAATATAACTGGCAACGCGGCCATATAAGTGAAATAATGTTGAGGGCGGCGTAAAACACCGAACAATCAATCAATCAACCATATTCAGTTTATTTATGTTTTTACTCAGGGTCATCATATTGGATATCAATGTCTGATCATCGTACTGGGCCTGCCCTATAGGGTGAATGTTTGAGCCCAGGGATTTACCCAACCTTTGAAGCCTCTGACCTTCTTTTTTTTACTTGTACATATTAAATGCAATGAGCTAAAAATTAGACTGCAATGCATATTATAGCACTCGATACAACTCAGAAGAACTCCTGATCCTGCCCTTCAAGGGATGATCTAATATACCACCATCACATATAAGATCGGATCATCCACTTGAAACGGATAGAACACAAATGCAGGTTAATTTTAATACAGTAGGCACTCTCCTATTTTAAAGGTAAAATAAATATTAATAAAAGGCAGTTTTAATTGTACTTTTCCTCTCTTTGAAACACATGATCCGATCTTATATGTGATGGTGAGTCTGAGTTGTATCGGGTGATTATAGATCTATACACTTTTTTAATCCCACCTATTATGTAGATTTTAGTGTTATTAAATATTATGTAGATGGGACCCTACTATTTGTCTAATGGGGATCAACAGGACCCCCAACTATTGTGAGCTATGGAAAACCCTAAGGGGAAATGCCCAGGGAAAACCTAACCTACTAAGACAGTCAGAAACATAAAATACCTCTCCAATGCTGAATATAATGTGATATTTTACCATGTTTATTTTTTGCTTTCAGGTGACTTTCAAAACAAAAATATGGCACCCAAATATAAGTTCAGTTACAGGGGCTATTTGTTTAGATATTTTGAAGGATCAGTGGTGAGTATTTGAGGACATGTTTAGGAAGTTAGCCCCCTTATTTGACCTTCCCTCCTAATTAAAGTGCTATCTTTTATCTGGGATCAATTTTAAAGGGTATCCCAAATTGACCGATTGCTTGATGACGTCACTTGGAAATTACGGCAAAGCATTTCAGGGGATTGAGGGATGTTAAAGGCACACTTGCCGCCGTAGCCTGTTTAAATTTGCCAAGAAAACCAATTTACATGAGCTTACTACGACTAATACCACTAAACTTAAACATAGGACACATAAAACATGTCTAGTTAGCTTTAGACTGTAAAAATGGGGTGAAAAACAAACGAAGAATCGAAGCCTGATTACAACAACAACGATCAGTGTCGGTCAACTTTCGTGTTGGATTACCCTCCTTTCAGGCCTTTGTATCTGTGGTATACACTCAAATAATTATCAGCAGGCTTTTCCAGTCACTGTTAACCGATCGTCAGTCTGTTTTTCTCAGATAAATAGCCCTACGTACAATTACACTGTGCCGTTAGTCGAAATAAAAAATACAAAGTGACGTCCAAACTTTTAAATTTTGGTAAAAATAGAAAGTTCCTAACTTATATTGTCTGGGAAAAATACAGAAAACGGTCTTTCTTTTTTAATGTAAACAATATTCCTGATTTTCGCGGCAAGTGTGCCTTTAAAGGGAAAGAAAATCTAAGCTTTAGACTAGTTTAGATGGAAAGAGTAGAGTTCATTTAGTCCAAAAACAACTGTCCAATGTATGTTTTATCCCCTCGTAAGCGAATAATTGAAATTTGAAGGTGGCGTTACAATAGAGAATAAGCCCCATGGGCCATTCACAAGGCCGCCACCATTTTTTCATTAGTTTTATCCAATTATTGTTGAATAAAAATTTAAGTGCGGTATAGAATAGTCATGTGATGCAATTTAGCCAATGGCTGGCTAAGCAATGGCGCGCGGTTGCATACTGACCTATATATTCGGAGACAATCTTCCCACTTCAAGTTTGTCGCCATGTTTTTTTGGACCTAAATCTACCATTATACATTAGAGAGCGGTAAAAATACGTCATTATTGATCTAAAAATAGCTACACCAACATCACGTCATCCTAAAACGGAAAAATGGCTACACAGATAAGCCACTGAAACGACATAGTTCTGTCTGTTTTTATTAGCTTGAGGGTCACTGGAGGTAATTGACGTGACATGTTTTAAGCACTTTGAAGGTTGTTATCGACGATAATCCCTATGTAAATCTAGAGATTTCCCCTCCTTTAAAATAATTTTAAAATATGGCGGAAGAAATAATACTGTATCGATCAGAAGACGTAAAAGGCATAAAGTTACCAGAAAAATATGTGGATAAAAACAGGTTATCTCATCAATGTTTTCCAAAAAATTAAGTACCAATAAACAAAATGGCGAACTGAGGTACATTTAACCCAGAAAGCTTTGTGTATTTCCTGCAATTTCCTTTAAATTACATTTTATACTAGCAGAGGATGACTTTAAAAAATAGTAAACAGGTCTAAGAAATTGTTTGAAATCAATGCCAAGTAAACATTTATCATTGTGAAGTTATTGACAAGTTTGCTCTTCCATTCCCTGTAATTGTGTATCATTTTGTCGTTTGCTATGCTGAACGTAGATAGTTTGGCTGAAATATGTGGAAAGCACCGTCAAACCTTTTCTCACTCAGGCCATAGGATTTTTACGGTAACGATAGGTTCCGGTAGCCTGTTGTTACTGTTGCTCTAGAACTACGTAAACGAAAAACTCTATTATCATGAAAGCCATTATATAGTATGATGTTAACTAGCATTGATACCGGATGGTTCCCAGTATTTCAATATATGGAACCGATTCAATGTTTCTGACTGACACCGAAATTAAATAGCCTGTCAGTCTCTATCTACAGATAGTACAGATTGTCTGCAGCAATTTTTTGAGGGCTGTTGAATTAACTGCTCGATTCACATTAGCATTGCTTAGTGCTGTTGAGAATTGATAAGTTTGAGTACTACAAAATAAATCAATTAATCAACCAAATTAATTCCACTTAATTTTCCTAACAATTATAAAACAAATTTTGACAGAGTCTTGTCCAGTTGTGTTACATTTTATTTTAATCCTGTTGGATAGAAATTCAGAACAGTACAGATTTTTTGTAGGTACATGTAATCAATCAATTAGAAAATCCCTCAGGCTGGAGAATTGTGACTCTGCTTTAGCCATGTTTGCTGACCCAGCAAGGAGGAACATTAATTATGCCAAACACATTAGCCTTCCTGATGCCATATAACCTTAGCTGTTGAGTGCGACGGTAAACCCCAATTAATCACTCAATCAGAAAAAGGATGGTCCAACATGCAAATAAAGTTTTGTGTCCCTAACAAAATGGATTCAATCAGTAGAGTGAAAGTCCGACATAAGCCTCCTATCCATAGGTCACTGGTTCCAATCTCACTCAGACTAAACAAAATTGAAGAATTTCGGTCTGGGTTTTTAGCTTGAATGTCGAAAGTATAAAATTTGCCAGGTACTATGTGAAGATCAGAGGTTTCCTTCGAGCAAAGATCTCGGTTTCTTCTCCCACTAAACCTGGCAGCATGAAATACATGTGAAATATTATAGTTAGTGCTGGGATGAATATGAAAGGGATATGAAACGCCTTTGTTTTGCAGTCAGTCGACAGGCAGTTGTTTAGCTCGCTATTGTTCTTCTCAGACTCCCCGTGACGGCATTCTGATCCGCTTAGAGAATAGCCGAAAGCCGTGTTGTGTATTCCGATTCATTCCGAACCATACCGGTGTCGTTGATATATGGGCTGCGCATGCCTATTTATAAGCTAGCAACACTGACAGAATATTCAAAATGGCGATTGTTTTCTGTTGCTAGCTTACAAACGGGCATGCGCAGCCCATATATCAACGACATCGGTATGGTTCAGAATGAATCAGAATACACAACACGGCTTTCGGCTATTCTCTGAGCGGATCAGAATACCGTCACGGGGAGTCTGACAAGAACAATAGCGAGCTAAACAACTGCCAGTCGACTGACTGCAAAACAAAGGCGTTTCATATCCCTTTCATATTCATCCTGCAATAGCCGGGAAATCTGGGCTCTGCCGAAAATTGTTTTCGTATGCGTCATAGCCCAGATTACCTCCATATTAAATGGAAAAACAATATTTTTTAACTTGTCCCACTGAAAAAATCGGCGGCACAAATTTCACAACAAATATAAAGCAAAGAATAAAATATTTACCACTGCATTCCGATAGTATAGACCACAAAGAAGGAGTTTGTCAAACTTGTGCCGCTGTAAAGTGACTAAAGATATATGAGTGACGTATTTCTACGACACCCCGCACAGTTTAACTGGTCGTTTAAATGTTTTACTATGGTGGTTATGTCAGGTTGAAAGCCAGTGGACTTCGAAACAAATATTGACTGCATAAGGGAAAGTTTACCACTTTAAAGCGGTGTAAGTTTGACAAACTCCTTCTTTGTGGTCTATACTATTGGAATGCAGTGGTAAATATTTTATTCTTTGCTTATTTGTTGTGAAATTTGTGCCGCGGGAAAAGTTAAAAAATATTGT
The DNA here is from genome assembly GCA_963971465.1 of Lepidochitona cinerea. Lineage (NCBI taxonomy): Eukaryota > Metazoa > Mollusca > Polyplacophora > Chitonida > Tonicellidae > Lepidochitona > Lepidochitona cinerea. The sequence continues at coordinate 61,517,231 of OZ020552.1, read as the reverse complement.
TTTTCCATTATGGAAGTAATCTGGGCTATGAAGAATACGAAAAAAAAAAAAAAAAATTCGGCAGAGCCCAGATTTCTCGGCTAGTGCAGCATAAAACATAAATCAACCTTTCAACCCAGTATTATGACCAATCAACATTTGTTATTTTTTGTTTACAGGGCAGCTGCAATGACTTTACGGACGGTGTTACTCTCACTACAGGCTTTATTAGCCAATCCCGAACCAGACGACCCACAAGACGCTGTCGTAGCTAAACAGTACAGAGAAGCACAGGACATTTTCCAAAAAACAGCCAAACACTGGGCAAATGTTTACGCAGGTGGTCAGTATCAGTTTTACATCTAATTAAATGCTTGCCAGTTTGATGTTCAATCCGAACAGACTCCCCCCAGTGGGTCGCGGGTCCAAATCCAACTCAATCTCAAAAATTGGAAAATTTTCTGACTGCGTTTTCACTTGAACGACCTATGTGGGATGGTTGCCAGTTACCAACGGGAGGTCTTGGGTTTCCTCTGGGCATAGAGCCCGGTTTCCTCCCACAATAATACTGGCAATGCTGCCATATAAGTGAAATAATCTTGAGTGCGCCGTATAACACCAAACAATCAATCAATTAACTGAGGGGGCTATAGTCTCTAGGTTGGATCCAAGCCTTCCACCAAAGGGTCCCCAGTTCCAGTCCTAAGTTCAAATCTTGTTTGGGCTCCTGACTACATCGCCTTGTCTCTCAGTCTGACACAAGCTTTCCATCAATTGGCCCTGAGTTCCACTCAGCCCAAAGTATAACTTCTGTTTGGGTTTCTCAAGTCCTCAAAGGGTCCTTAATTTTAGTAGAACTTATCCCATAGTTTAAGGCGTGTTTTGGTTTCTCACTGTATCTGCCAGTCTCTCAGTCTGAAGTGTCCTACTGCTTATTAAAATTTGTTAGTTTCTAACAATTCCAAAGTCAGTCATTTGTTTTTTTGATGAACTTTAAACTCTCTTAATGTCGTCTTTGAAATCAGAATTTAAAATAAAAGTGTGATTTTTGCCCTCTGCATCGTCTGACATCATCATTATTGTAATGTTTATAATTTACCCATCTCTTTTATTTCAGCACCCAGTATAGAGCCCGAATGTGAAGCTAAAATAAATCAACTTAAACAGATGGGTTGGGATGTGGTAAGTAAATTTATGAATTTTCGGCTTGTTTCAGGCTTTGAATAACCTGGGATGAATATGAAAGGGATAGGAAACGCCTTTGTGTTATAGTCAGTCTACTAGCCGTTTGTTTCGCTCGCTATTGTGTTGTGTATTCTGATTCATTCCAAACCTTACTGATCTCGTGGATATATGGACTGCGCATGCCTATTTGTCAGCTAGCAACATAAAACAATCACCATTTTGAATATTTTGACACCTCGATCAATTATCTCCGGCCCATATATCCACAACATTGGTAATGTCCAGAATGAATAGGAATACACAAAACGGGTTTCGGCTATGCTCTGGGCGTTTCATAACCCTTTCATATTCATCCAAGGAATAACTTGAAATTTTGGGCTCCTTTCATTTTTATGGCCGTTTTAGTAGAATTTACCTGTTTAAAAAGTGAGACTAATTACATTGATGGTTAACTGAGGAATCTGCACTTTCAGTTTCAGTTTTACGCAGTTGTATAACAGTTTATTGATGTGTCATTCTGCTCTCAAGATTAATTCCCTCACAAATAGATTGATTGTTTGGTGTTTTATACGCTGCGCTCAAGATTATTTGACTTACATGGCGGCGTTGCCAGTTTTATTGTGGGACGAAACCGGGCTCTATGCCCGGAGAAAAACCCACGACCTTCCAATGGTAAATGGCAACCATCCCACATAGGTCGTTCAAGTGAAAACCCAGTCAGAATATTTACCAATTTCTTGGACTGAGTGGGATTCGAACTCTCGACCCATTGGTGGAAGGCTGTTCGGATTGAGCGTCCAGCGCTCTACCTACTAAACCATGGAGGCCCCCTCATAAATAGATGTTGCCTGTTTGAGTAGAGGAGGAAACCAGGTTGGTTGCTCCGCAGAAAACCTATTGTGAGTCTTATTTTGGTTTCCGATTTCAAGAAACCTCACTGTAAAAGCGAAGAAAGTAAGTTTTGAATTCCGGGTAAATTTTCAAAACATCTGCAGATAAAAATTAACAAATTTGTATATTGAGATAATTAAAGTAAGTCACCTGAAAGTACAACACCCTTTTACCACGTAAATCCTGATGCTTTTGGACAGCAGGCGTACTTTAAAGACGCGCGACTTCTGATTGATTGTTTGGTGTTTTACGTCCCGTTCAAGATTATTTCACTTATATGGCGGCTTTGCCAGTTTTAATGTGTGAGGAAACCGGGCTCACTTTGGGAAGCCCTGTATGTTGAATATGTTGCTTTGAACTAATTTAATTGTGATATTATACCTCCTGTTATTTCCTGGTTTCTTTACAGGAGCGTTCTAGAACAGCCTTATCTACATCAAACTGGGATGTGTCAAGGGCAGTGGAATCATTATTTAACTGACTGTATTCATGATCTTTAGGCAAATACATATGTAACTGTACATTTCATTTCCACTCATCATAGGGGAAAACGAAAACATTTTTGTAGTTGTGTGAAATGTTTCTCCTGAGGGTATACCTTGATCTCGGCATGAGGATTTCCAATTAAAAATACCAATGGTTTAAAAGATATTGAATTTCAGTTAACGTTTTTTTGTAAATGCTTAATTTTTTTATAAATTCCCATGTCACTATAATTTGAACATTTGAAGATTGCCAAAAAAACTGTATTGTACACACTGAAATGATAATATTTATTTCTGAACACTAAAACACACAGGCACAGGGAAAATCTTCTTGTCTAAAATAACCTTGGAGACAAGTTTCTAATTGTGTTAAACAGAGGTATATCATTTAGACCTTTATACCCCATCATAAATTGTTGTAACTAACCAAACCTATGATATTGCATAATATGGCATCTATATTGGATTATGTAATATCTCTTTATCTTTATTCCCTTTTGCTCCGTACATGTAATTTGGCCAGTTTAGATCCAATCTTTACAATTCTTTCACAGCATACACTTTATTGGTAGACGATGTTCATCAACCATTTATGACATCTTTGGTTGCATAATATGGCATCTATATTAGATTATGTAATATTCTTTTTTATTAAATTTGTTCGTTCCCTACCACTCCATAACTTGAAGGTATGAGTGTATATCTTGAGTTATGACATCTTTGGTTGGATGATTGTATAATACAGCATCTATAAGGTTATGTTACATTCTCTTAAGTCCATATTTTCTTAAGTTTTGACCTGATCCGGACAATTTTTTAGAGTATTTATAACGGGTGTGTCTGGAACTATCAAGGATATCCCTGGTTACATAATGCAGCATCCATATATGTTCATCGAATCATCGAATATGAAAAACTTTCATATGAAAATAGAATTTTAATTGCTGAAATTTAAACAAATATTTTCTATAATACCGACTAATCAGTCTTAGCGGAGAGCGTATGTTGAGTTTACTAAAACTCTTGTTTATTTCAATGTCACCCCTTTAGTTTTCCACGATATTGTCACCAAGGGTCCTGCCGCATTAGGCTCGGTTTCCTCCCCCACTAAACCTGGCAACGTCACCGTATAAGTGAAATAATCTTGAGTGCTGCGTAAAACATCAATCAATCAACCAATCGCATTAGGCTGGGGAAGCTAGCTTTAGTATTGGGACTCCTGTCCATGTTTAACAACAACAGTTTTATGTACACAAATGCACATAGGAATATTTACGTAGGCGCATTGGTATTAACATACAACAACTGCCATTTGGTAGGGCTTATTAGTTATCTTCTATTGGCATAATAGAACTCTTAACGTCCAGGGGCCCGTTTTACAAAGCAGTCGCAAGCTACGTCTGACGCAATTACCATGGCGTCACAATACTTAAGAGATATGTTGTCATAGTAGTTACGTTTGACGTAAATTTACGCCCGCTTTGTAAAACAGCGCCCAGCTCCTACCCCTTTACAAATCTCTCTCTGAATGATCACAAACTCTGCTGACTGACTATTCTGACTCTTGCTCTTTTTGTTGCCAAATTATCTTTTCTAGAAAATTCTACTGACTAAGGCCAAACTCCTGCCTGTCGTCAACCTAATGATATATCATGGGTTGTGGTTTATTATAACAAACTTATGATTGGGTGTAAACGTCTAAATGATATGCCCCTTTTTAACACAATAAGAAACGTGTCTCCATGGTTATTTTAGACAAGAAGATTTTCCCTGTGCCTGTGTGTTTTAATGTTTTAAAGTATATAATATGAATTCCCTTTTATATACTTGACATAGCTTGGACAGGTTTGATTACTTGGACATGTTTTAAGACTGAACCAAACATGTCCCTCTTAATACAATAGTGATCTACTCTAGAATTACTTAACAATAAGGAAAGATTAATTGTGGACGGTCTGACAACTGGTGTTATAGCATCTTATACTGTTACCAAGCTGTTAGACACCATCCCCAGCACAAGGACCCTGTTTCACAAAGCGGCGTAGCGTAAATTTTCATGTAACTGCCATAGCAGCCCACACTTTAGAGATACGTTAGTATGAAAGTTACGCAAAAAATGCATTTACGCCGCTTCGTGAAACAGGCCCAAGGCGACTGGAAGGTGATGAGTGGGCTAAACATGATGCTCAGTTCTTTCAGCTTAAACCAATCAATGGATTTATCACAGGTAATCAAGCCAGGTCTTTCCTCATACAAACAGGATTGCCTACGCCCGTTCTTGGACTAATCTGGAATTTGGCTGACATTAATAATGATGGTAAAATGGATAAGAAAGAGTTTTCTATTGCCATGTGGTTGCCAGTTACCAACGGAAGGTCGTGGGTTTCCTCCGGGCACAGAGCCTGGTTTCCTCCCACACTAAAACTGGCAACGCCGCCATATAAGTGAAATAATCTTGAGCGCGGCGTAAAACACCAATCAATCGATCAACCTGATCAAAAAGAAACTACAAGGTATGAGTTACCAAAGAACTTACCAGCCTCATTAAAAGCTGACCCAAGTCAAGTGATAAGCTCATTTGGGGCTAACCCATCTGTTGGCGCCCCCATGGCACCAGTGGGCATCAGAATGACACCTGCAATGGGTAGGGCTTATTAGTTAGCTATTATTGGCATAATGGAACGTCCAGATCCCACCCTTTACAAATCTCTCTCTGAATGATCACTAACTCTGCTGATATATATTTATAACACTAAAACACAAGGAAAATCTTCTTGTCTAAAATAACCACGGAGACAAGTTTGTAATTGTGTTAAAAAGAGGTATATCATTAAAGACCCCCATACCCCACCATAAATGACAGCAATAAACCAAACCTATATTTGACAAAGCTTGGACAGGTTTGTTTACTTGGACTGGTTCTAAGGCTGTGGTCACCAATGGGTTGCGGGTTCGAATCCCACTCAGTCCAAAAAATTGAAAAACACCAAACAATCAATCAATCAATCTAAGACTGGTTTATAGTGATTTACTCTAGAATCAATAAACAATAAAGAAAAATTAATTGTGGACAGTCTGACAACTTCTGTTACTGCTGGGATGACCTGGTCACCTGCTGTGATTACTACTAGTTTATTAAACATATGATATTAGATAATCCCTAAATTCGATACAATTTAATAATGAATTCCTTTACAATTCCTAATTTTGTCTAACAGCTTGGTAACAATATTTCAAACGCTTAACTTTTTTGCCATGATTGGCAGCTCCTATCACTTCTAAATTCAAATTATAATGGTGCGAAATAAAGATTTCTTGAAAGAAGATTCCTTAAAGTGGCATGAGCTGCCAAAATTCACACTTTTTTGATAATTTCTGATCGTCACAACAGTAAGAAGCGTAGAAGGCCATTGAAAAACTAAATGATTGGCGTTGGAATGAGGAAAATCCATACAGCATGTAGCCTGTACGAACCGAAAACGTGTTCGAAAAGTAAACAAAATTTAAATAACCGGGACGACCATTCATTCATTCTAAGTCAAAGTCAGTTCAAAACAATATTTCATCGTACATTTTTGTGACTAGAAGCACTAAAAAGCTTCTGAATTATACGTCTTTAGAAAAATAGCCACTAATTTCAACATTCAGTTTTAACGTCAAAATATCCACATTTTGGCAGCTCATGCCACTTTAAGTTATTTTATCAACTGATTTTCGCAATATGTTGAATATATATAGATTGAAGTTATTCTGATTCGCCTGCATCTAATCTAGTACCCATGAATTCTTGGTGTCCTTAAGTCTGGTTCGGTTAATATATTCTACACAAAATATCTTGTGTCGATGCCAGTTGTTTGTCTGAATGGCTGAAGCTACCTCTTCTCAGATCAAGGCAAGGTCTCCTAGAAATTGGGCGGGGCCTCCGTGGCTCAGTAGGTAGAGCTTTGGACGCTCAATCCGAACAGCCTTCCACCAATGGGTTGCGGGTTCGAATCCCAATCAGTCCAAAAATTTGAAAATTTTCTGACTGGGTTTTCACTCGAACAACCTATGTGGGATGGTTGCCAGTTACCAGCGGAAGGTCGTGGGTTTCCTCCGGTCACAGAGCCCGGTTTCCTCCCACAATAAAACTGGCAACGCTGCCATATAAGTGAAATAATCTTGAGCGCGGCGTAAAACAACAAACAATCAATCAACCCAGAAATGGGTTCAAGTTTTTACACAATGAATAAGCAAGCGTGTCTCAATTTGACATTCTGCCCCACCCAACTTGAAATGGGACTGCCTCAAATGACAATTTGACTACAGGGTGTCTCAGAGATGGGACGTCCCCTTCGAATAGTCACCCAGGGCTGAGATCAATCAATAGAGGTAAAGGAATATTTTTGTCGTTAATTTATTACCTAGTGCTAATTCAATTGAAAAATTTGCTCTTGAACTGTTCTGTAGTAATTTATAGAAGCAAAAACATTTTTGCCTGGGCTAGAGCAGATTTTTCTGTTACAAATAAAGTTTTATTTGGTTTTAAAAGATAAATTATGTTATTCTTTAAATTGTTATCACATATTTATCATTCGGTTGGGAAAAAAAGAAAGAAGGTGGTAGGATTCATGAAACAGCAAAATGTTATCAGTTAACGATTTTATATTGTGAAAAAATATGAGCGTACAAAATATGAGCTGAAACTTCTGTTCGTACAGGTAAATTCTTGATTTAGAATCAAGGCGTTACATTTAGCTACGAATTTGAATGACTGTTCAATTTTCGTTTCTTTTTTTAAATTCGTTTAAATTATAGGAAATTCACACCAGTCAAATAGTAGTGTCATTTATGATTTAAATATACAGTTATTAATTTTTTTTCAACTGAATTTCAAGGGCTCAGTCGGCAGAGTGATAAACCTTCACTCCGACAAAGGCCTTCCACCAATGCGGCGTGGGCTCAAATCCCATTCACAGCAAATAAAATTTAAGAATTTCTCTGAGGATTTTTCACTTGATCAACGAAATTTAGGGGCAATGCCTTCCTATTTATAAAGTAATCTGGTGTACAGCAAAAATCATTTCAATAAAAAAAGAATACATTTCTTAGAAAGCTAATTTTTGTAACAAAAAAAAAATCCTGTTTATTTGGTACGAAATGCATGTTAGTTTTTTTTTATTTGATTTCTTTGGTATCATTTGTCAAGACTGTATTGGATGAAAACAATGGAGTCAGAAAGGTCACAATTATTATCTTTGTCGGTAGCACAAGATCTTTCTTGCTAAAAGGGCATTTGTTGTGATTTTTTTTGCAGTTTGCATGTGTATTTCATTATACTCCATTACTTCCCCTTTTTTTCTTGAACTTGACATCATGTTTATGTATTGACTAGATACAATGTATATGGAATATGTATAATAATAAACTATTTCCCAATGAATTACATTGTCTTTGTACTCATTTGTGTTTACCATATAAACACACTTTGATTTGTGTTTGCCATATAAACACACTTTAAAAAGTTATGTTGTTTTCTCTCTAAACACAAGGCCTTAAATAACCAGTATTTTGAATTGATTTGAGTCTAAAATAAATTAATTAACACCTTCTGACTAGCGAACCTTCTGATTGATAGCCGCACACATGTGTTTCATCCTGTTTTACTTACTTTGCCGGTCAGGATTGATTGATTGTTTGGTGTTTTACGCCACGCTCAATGTTATTTCACTCATAGTCATATGGCGGCGTTGCTAGTTGTATTGGAGGAAACCGGGCTCTAGGCTTATGCCCGGAGGAAACCCACGACCTTCCGGTGGTAGCTTGCAACCATACCACATAGGTCGTCAAAAGTTCTCTTATAAACGTTGTAAATCTTTAGTTTGGAGACACGTTTATCGAATTAAAGTATAAACCGAAAAGTCATCCATCTTTGTAAAGTGAGCGTGAGCGTAGGTTTTAATCGTGGGTTCCGACGATGAAGTACACGTTGATAACCAACAACATGCACGCTTCAAACTGTCGATTGGAGTTTTTCACAATGATTGTTGAAAGGGACATAACTCACAGTTTTTACATATTAGAGTCACCTCCCCTTATAGCGAAATCTCCATAGATATCTTAGGGAAATCTCATAATACTGTTATGTGAGCCTCCAAATATTAGGAAAGATGAAATCAGTCAAAATTAAACGACGCCATTGTTTCGCTTTAAGAATATATAACACTTGCCCTTCAATAGAAAAAAGGGGAATCGGTGGTCCAGTGAGTTAGAGCAGAAATCTATGAAACACGAATGGTTAGAGTGATCGTCCCTCAGTCCCACACAGACCTTCCATCGATGCGGCGCGGGTTCGAATCCCACTCAGATCAAAATGATATTGAAAAATTTCGGAGTGGATTTTTCACTCGGTCGCTGTATGTGGAAGAGTTGCCTGGTACTCGCCGAAGGTCGAGGGTTTCTTCTTGGCAATGAGCCCGGTTTCCTCCCCCCATCCACTGAACCTGTCAAAGCCGCCATATAAGTGAAATAATCTTGAGTACGGCGTACGACATCAATCAACCAATCAATAGGAAAAAAACAAGTTATATGTATTCATTGATTGATTGATTGATGTTTTACTCCGCGCTCAAGATTATTTCACTTATATGGCGGCGTTGCCAGTTTTATTGTGGGAGGAAACCGGGCTCGTTGCCCGGAGGAAACCCACGACCTTCCGCTGGTAACTGGTAACCATTCCACATAGGTCGTTCGAGTGAAAACCCAGTCAGAAAAATTTCCAATTTTGTGGACTGAGTGGGATTCGAACCCGCGACTCATTGGTGGAAGGCTTTTCGGATTGAACGGTCAACGCTCTACCTACTGAGCCACGGAGGCCCCCTGTATTCATTGAGGGGGACTTTCAATGGTTTGCCTAGTAGTCTGCTGTTTAGATGCTTAGTGGTATGTACCGTTAACATTTTCGTTGAAATCTGGGGAGCCTCGGTGGTCCAGTGGGTTAGAGTGATCGTCCATCAGTCCCACACAGACCTCGGTGGTCCAGTGGGTTAGAGTGATCGTCCCTCAGTCCCACACAGGCCTTCTATCGATGCGAAACGGGCTCGAATCCTACTCAGACCAAATAAAAAATTTAAAAATTTCTTAGTGGATTTTTCACTCGGTCGCCGTATGTGGAAGAGTTGCCAGGTAGGCTACTCGCCGAAGGGCGGGGGTTTTGTCCGGACAATGAGCCCGGTTTCCTCCCACTAAACCTGAAAACGCCACCATAAAGGGAAATAATCTTGAGTATGGCGTAAAGCATCTGTCAATCAATCATTGAAACCTAATTGACTAACTGATAGTTATTTTATCAAGGAGTGCAAAACAAAAGCTTCGGATTGACACCATTCTTGAGGATGTAGATTAAAGTGGCATGAGCTGCCAAAATGTTGATATTTTGACCTAAAAACAGAATGTTGAAATTATTTGCTATTTTTCTGAAGACGTATAATTCAGAAGCTTTTTAGTGCTTCTAGTCTCGAGAACATACAATAAAGTATTGTTTTGAACTAACTTTGGCTTAGAATGAATGAATGGTCATCCCGGTTATTTAAATTTTGTTTACTTTTTGAACACTATTCCGGTTGGTACAGGCCACGTACTGTATGGATTTTACTCATTCCAACGCTGATCATTTAGTTTTTCGAGGGTCTTCAAAGCCTCTTACTGTCGTGACCATCAGAAATTATGGAAAAAGTGTGAATTTTGGCAGCTCATGCCACTTTAAGGTAGTTTTCAAAATGACTAATAATTTGAGTTTTAGCACATTTTTTTCGTTCGTAGCCTACTTGTTACTTGAGTTAGTGGTATTTTTTTTACATAAAACTTACACTGTGGAAGTTGTCAGATTGATGAATATATTTATATTGAACGAGTTAAAAGGCACTACCGTGCGATCGAACGAAGCGTCGGGATTACGGTAAACGTAGAGTCCATTTTCTAATATGTTCAATTGATTGCATGATTGACGTTTCAGTCAAGATTATTTCACTTGTGCCGTTTGTTAAAGGCACACTTGCCGCCGTAGCCTGTTTAAATTTGCTAAGAAAACCAATTTACATGAGCTTACTACGACTGATACCACTAAACTTAAACATAGGACACATAAAACATGTCTAGTTAGCTTTAGACTGTAAAAATGGGGTGAAAAACAAACGAAGAATCGAAGCCTGATTACAACAACAACGATCAGTGTCGGTCAACTTTCGTGTTGGATTACCCTCCTTTCAGGCCTTTGTATCTGTGGTTTACACTCAAACAATTATCAGCAGGCTTTTCCAGTCGCTGTTAACCGATCGTCAGTCTGTATTTCTCAGATAAATAGGCCTACGTACAATTACACTGTGCCGTTAGTTCACTCACTCGACTGAAACATAAAATCGCCAAAAGGGGGCAGATCGGTTTGTTTACGTTCCGGGTACGTAACAATTCAAATTTTCAGATTCAAATTAAAAATACAAAGTGACGTCCAAACTTTTAAATTTTGGTAAAAATAGAAAGTTCCTAACTTATATTGTCTGGGAAAAATACAGAATACGGTCTTTCTTTTTTAATGTAAACAATATTCCTGATTTTCGCGGCAAGTGTGCCTTTAATATAAATGGCAACACCTCGAGTATTGCGCAAAACACTATGCGGCCGATCAATTGGTCCTTTTCTGTCGGACTAATCGGGCTAACTCAATCTCAGTCTGCATGACATCTCGATCGAAGTACGGTTGGTTTTTATTGTGACCGTTTTGTCGGGCTTTATTCGTGCACGTCTTTCTCTATTGACTCGTCCTTTATGATCAAGGCCCACACATAAATGGCTTACTTAGATCCCATTGAACAGTTGTAAGTGTGTAAATCGACTTTGTTGTGTTGTATTGAAAGGAAAGTCTTGGCTACCGAGTCATGTTAAATCCAACGGCCTTAATACCACAATATAACTAGGAGAGATTTGTCGCTTGGTCCATGCGTGTGTTTGGGCACTGTGACTTAGTTACGAGGCCACTTTTTCTCGATTTGTCGCAGACTTATACCGTTAGGCCTACTATAATCTACATCTGTAAACGGCATCTCTAATACAGCTGACTACGGTCGTTTTAGTGCTCTCTTTCAGAATCGTTTTCGGGTTTGTAGGATTAATTTTTGTGGTACATTTATACAGTATATAGCCTAACCCCTGAACTGCATGTATACAAGGAACAAGTTTACAACTGTGAAGCTATGGATGTCCTTTGAAAACCCCGAACCGTTATTTTAACTGGAAGACGAGATCGTTGGCAATAGTTAAAGAAAAGACTTTTTTTGCCAGGTGCCATTCTCATTCTGTTGGACTTACGGGTGATAGACTGCAATGGAATATATTTCTATAGACATGTACAGCAGTTTGAAAATGCAACGGTCTGTCAAATAATATCTTCTCAAGGCTTGGTAAGACGTACGAACTACAAAGCTGTTGCATAAAGGGCTCAAATTCACAAATTCTTACGTTGTGTCCCCGGATAGTCTACGCTGTAGAACTGATGTGTTTCGGATTCTAAAATTTTTAAATCGGTAAGTTGTACCCAGTCTTTTCCCAAAGGATTATGGGCATCCATATGTCAGATAAACACAAAAAAAACTTGGCGGTTGCATAAAGGTGCTATCTTGCAGTTGCAGCAAGAAACGTAGGCCTAATATTACGTAAATGATTATTTTAAGGCGGTAAGAAACCGTTGATGTTGGGGCATATATGGACCCGGTCGGTATATCTCCTTGTTATATGCCTCTATGTTGGGCTGAGTTGGATACCTTATAGGTCTTAGCCGAGAAATCATGTCTGTGGGTTTTTTCTTCAGATTTTCTCCTAATTTAAGCAACGCAACCGGCCCAAACTCAATGCACATTCAGTTCGATGTTTTAGTTCGCCGTTCCACAAAAAAAACCCGTTCAAACCCTCACATTTATGTTGCATCGTCGTCGTTTTTCGAGGGACAGCCCGAATCTCCCGCTGACCTCCTCGATTCCGTTAAAATGAACTTGGGAAATGTACGCAAAAGAAATATGAGTGCTTGAACGCTTTTTTTGTTGGAACGACGAACTAAAGGATCGAACGGAATGTGTGTAAAGTTTGGGCTGGTTGGGAGAAAATCCGCGAACAATAGAATACATGTTTTCCAATATGGCCGGTCCTTCAACTCTTTTTGCCACACATCATCAATCAACTACGCATAAGGATGCTCAAAAACACCATGCGGCCTAAAAGCAGAGATTCGGTGTTCCGATGAAGGCTTTGTGTATTTGGCAAAATTTGTGAGGAAATGGTTGCATTCAATTACAGCCTGACAGCAATGGTTATTAGCAATACACACGTAAGCCTTCCCATTAATAACTCGAAAACTTGTGCCAAACTTAATATGCCCATCGTGGTCTATCAAGTTGCATAAGCCTTTGTTCTTGAAGTGCTAGACATGAGCATGTATTCATGTCGAAATTGTATATGGTTAATTATACATTTGTATATGCCCTATAGTTCAAGCTCTCCAGTCAGGCCCCACATAGCGGGATGTCTTGTAAACCAAACTACGGTATACATCACATTGTTCCTACCTGCAACAATTACATAAACCAGAGCTAGGGTATTTTTGTTCTTCGGGTAAAGATTTGTCCGAATTCGAGCTGGAGATTTTGATTAATCGAATCACGCAGCCGATTATAATGTTATGTCTCTTTAATGGTCTTGAAACTGACACCTAATTTGAAATTTGCCTTAAAGGCCCACTTGCCGCCGTAGCCTGTTGAACATTTGTTAAGAAACCCAATTTACATGAACTTACTACGACTAAAACCACTAAAATTAAACATAGGACAAATAAAACATATCCAGTTAGGTTTAGAATGTAGAAATAGAGGTGAAAAACAGTCTGATTCTGATTACAACAACAACGACATGCGTCGGTTTACTTAGTGGTTGGATTACCCTAATTTCAGGCCTTTGTACCTGTGGTTTATTCTAAAAAATTATCGGCAGGGTTTTCGAGTCACTCTTGCCCGATCGTCAGTCTGTATTTCTCAGATAAAGTACGTCACATTATATTGTGCTGTTGAGGTTCGGGGTTTGTCTACATTGCGGGTACTTGATAAATCTAATTTTCAATTTAAAATTAAAAATACTAAATGATGCCAAAACTTTGTATTTTTGGTAAAAATAGAAAGTTCCTAACTTCTTCTGCCTGGGAAAAATACAGAAAATCGGCCACTGTTTTTTTTTATGTAAACAGTATTCTGGATTTTCGTGGCAAGTGTGCCTTTAACCACTTCCATAGTAAAAAAGTGATATTTGTTAAGGAGACTCGCCGAAAAAATCGGCGGCGCAAATTTCACAACAAATAATCAAAGAATAAAATATTTACCACTGCATTCCGATAGTACAGACCACGAAGAAGGAGTTTGTCAAACTCACGCCGCTGTAAAGTGGTAACTTTCCCTTATGCAGTCAATATTTGTTTCGAAGTCCACTGGCTTTCAACCTGACGTAACCGCCATAGTAAAACATTTAGACGACCAGTTAAACTGTGCGGGGCGTCGTAGAAATACTTCAATCATATATCTTTAGTCACTTTACAGCGGCATAAGTTTGACAAACTCCTTCTTCGTGGTCTATGCTATCGGAATGCAGTGGTAAATATTTTATTCTTTGCTTATTTGTTGTGAAATTTGCGGGTCTCCTTAACAAATATCACTTCTTTACTATGGAAGTGATCTTGGCTATGACGAACACGGAAAGAAAAATTCGGCAGAGCCAAGATTTCTCGGCTACTAGGCATGTTGCCCCAAGAGTCGAACTACCCTCAGCGGTACCTCACTATTTACGTTACGATATTTATTGATCGGTACCTGGACCATGCACTCCCAATGAATGCCAAAAATCATTAATGAATTAGTAAATAACCGACACTAATCGACCCGGAAAAAAACCCATTAAATAACAGAGTAGGAAGTTTACTTTGGTGAAATTCCCTCCCAGTATAGCTATATCGTAAATCGCCCTTTCGCGTGTAGGCGTCTATGTAATAAGAACTTCGCGCAGGTTAATATAAGCTCAATTTCTCGGTACAATATTAAATCATTAGATATACCTGGTTGGAAAGAAAAGTTACCTGTCAGACAAACAATAGCAGAGTGATCGATTGTTAGTAATTGGTGTAAGTCGTATTCAGGTGACAGCCCAATCCAATCGATCATATTAATTAAGTTTCTCGGGCTTGTAAACCAACACACAAACCAGCGCCTCTGTTCTTCAAAATCCATACTGATTTCTGTTAAGCCTAGTTTTATTGCAGGTTTAATTATCAGAGGTTAATCCTCGGCGTTTCAAATTGAGTAATCGTCAACAGTTTTTTTCTCTCGAATCGTTGGATCTACGAGCTAAGGTTTTATTTCTTGAGACACACAGTTGGTTCGGGTGTGGCCGAGAAATCTAGGCTCTGCCTATTTTTTTTTATGCTCGAATCGTACTGTTTGTACTGACACATGCAAGGTTAGTTTGGACTCACTGTTTTTTTCCAGACACACCGTTGGTTCGGATGACATGTAGCCGACAAAAGTGGGCTCTGCCGATTTTTTGGGGTGTTTTCTGAATCGTACTGTTTGTGTAGACACACGCGGTTAGTTTGTTCAGACAGCCCATTTGTTCAAACAAATGTTCTACAGACACCTGTTTACGTACAAGGATGTAGATACCTATCCGTTTTCTTTAGTGATGTTGCCTTGGAAACCAACACATCCATTCCCTTTTTATTGATCGGCATTAATTTGGTATACTCTCATCTCAGATGCTTATATTTCTCTGTTCTTGAAAGACTGTTGCCTTGGAAACAATAGCATTTCCCGTTCTTCGGTAATCTCACGTGGATTTGCCACTTGCTTCAAGGTATGCGTATTTGCTTGATAGATCTTCCAGAATGCTGTTCTTGAAAAACTGTTACCTTGGAAACAATAGCATTTTCCGTTCTTCGGCAATCTTACGTGGATTTGCCACTTGCTTGAAGGTATGTGTATTTGTTTGAAAGATTTTCCAGATTGTTGTTCTTGAAAAACTGTTGCCTTGGAAACAATAGCATTTTCTGTTCTTCTGTAAACTTACGTGGATTTGCCACTTGCTTGAAGGTATGTGTATTTGCTTGATAGATCGTCCAGAATGTTGTCATGTACAGGGATGTAGTTGCTGTGTGCAGCTTACCGATGGTGGTTCTATATCATTCTTGTCTCTATATATATACGTAAACTATCTGAATTGTTTCCCGAATTTGCACATCGCTGTGTTATTTTCGATTCAACCAAATACATTGTTGGAGAGTTACATAACATCTACCGGCCATATCTTTATGTTTTTAGCATCGTTAAAGTTTTCATATAGGCCTATATTTATGAACACTAAAACACACTGGCACACAGAAAATCCTCTTGTCTAAAACAACCATGGAGAAAATTGAGTTAAATTATGTCAAAAAGGCGTATATCATTTAGACATTCATACCCAAATAGTAACTTGTTTTTGTAAAACCTCCTGTTGCTAAATTATTTCGATTTGTTGGAAAAGTTATAGGCCTATGTTTATATATATGCCTACCTGTCGAATGTTTAAAAGGACGCTATCAGCCAATTGAAGATATAATTTCTCTCACATGTGTCAAACTAGGTACCGTAAACTGGGGTAACTTTGAACGGCGGGGTATCTTTGAACAGTCGAAGATGAAAATCTTAATTTTTTTGGTTATTTGGTAACAAATACTAAGAAAAGTGGTAATAATTATGTTTTTAGCTTCTTCAATAATTATTACCACTTTTCTTAGTATTTGTTACCAAATAGTGAAAATTTAGATTTTCATCTTTGACTGTTCAAAGATATCCAACCGTTCAAAGTTACCCCAGTTTACGGTATAACACATTTAATTCAGCAAGATTGCCAAAGGCATAAACCTAGCCTAGCTGTTCATCACACATTTTTACGTTTTGAGAAAAATAGGCGATTGTTTCAAAATTATGTTTTTAATATATATGGAATAAATTCGGCAATTCCACAGTCAAACCCAGCGCAATAAACATGATTGTGACACGAATAAATGGCAAAGGAGTCCAGGAATACTTAGATATCCCCGGTATACTTTACATTTCTTTCTTGGATTTCGAAGTTTTATACTTTTGTTTGCCATCTTAATTTTTGGGACTATATACTTTATGAATATTCATTTGTTTTATGCTTTCAGATCCTATTTTTTTCGAAGACCCCAGCGCTAGAAATCTTCTAAGATTAGTTCACATGGAACATTTTACCATTTGAATCGAATTTAAAGTTGCAACATGAATCAAACGGAACCTACGGCCTTTGATCGGAAGGTCAATGAACTGTGTCGGATACAGAAGGAAATTTCCGCTCATCTCGCAAGACTAAATGTTTTAAAGTGTAGTTATATGGACTGGTTTAACAGAAAGCACCAGTCGTTTTTAGACGCAGTAAAGGGTGTGCAAGTGATTACGCCACAATTGATGCCGAAACGTATCTCTAGCATCCGCCATTACAAGATGACATTGGCCATGGGGAGGAAGGTCGTCAACAGCGGCCATGTTAGAATGGGAGTTCTTACCAAGATGGAGGACTTCTTGGAATTCTGGGAACGATTACAAGTTTTGAAGGAGGAAAATGACTCTTTGTATGAAAAAGTCGACATTTTTTGCAACAGCATATCTCGACTTAGAGAGCCTGAAATCAAAGACGAAATAGACATCCTGCAAAAGAGACTTAGCTTAGCCTTTTCAGAGGACTGGGAGTTCATCAGCGTCAGCAATGAAAAAGACAACCTGTTTACATACAAAGTGTCTATCTCAGACCAAGACTTTTTGGGTCTCGTGTCTTACATACCCTACCTCTTGACTTATGCGACGAAACTGTGTTTTCTTTGTGGAAAATTGTTTGTAGAAAGAGAATGATAACAAGAAAAAAATTATAAATGTAATAATTAGTTACCAACATACCGGTAAAACTTTTTCGTTGTTTTTTGTAGAAAAGTAAAAACTTAACAATCTGGAATGAAGGGTCGTAAATTAATTTCTCCCCCAAAAGTACATTTAAAGAGTTTTTAAGGGAATTAGCTGTTGTTATTGATCAATGAACTATATACGTGGAATGGGCACGTCTCATTGGCTGGTCTGGATCTGACTTTGTAAAAAGCGCCGCCATTGATAGTTGATGAGCGCGCTCATGATTGATCTGTGTCGATATTGAAGCATCCCTTAGTAATGGCGGCGTTCGATGCAAATCAAATACCGCGTGACCTCTATTCCACGCGTATATAGTTCATTGCTCACCACAAACGGCTGTTCTCGACATATCCCTTTAAAGGGCCATCATTCCAGTCAACTTTTGCTCTGAGTGGTACAATGAGCAAAACAATTTTTTTTAAAAAGAAATTTTAAAAATTTTTGGGCACTTTAAAACTGTAATATTCAACAAGATTTAAAGACATTTTCTGCTGATACAAGCCGATACATATGTACATTAATCTCTACTGTGGACAACGTGTGGTTTGGACATCATCCAAAATATCCTGCAATGATGAATTGGCGAAATTTGGTCGAAGCAGTACGAAGGCCCCTAAAGGCGAGTAATTTCTGTTTATTATAATGGTTATTAACGCTATCGTTAATTACACAATTTAAAGTACATGCTGTGAGTTGTCAAACATTTTGGACGTTTTGCTTGAGTGCATGTAAACCGAATGAGAATGTTTTAGGCCTATATGCTATACTTATGCGACTTGAGTGGGATCTGACTGATATAAATTGCAATAAAACAAACAGATGGTCGTTCAAACAGTTATTGTGCTTTCTAACTGCAAAAACAAACATTTGAATATGCATTATGGTAGCTATCGTTATATACTCGGTCCAACAATCCTCAAAATGTATGTTTTGTCCTAACGTGACATTTTCGTGACATTTTATTGCATTTCATCTTTCTTAATATTTCTATCCATACACATTTTTCTAAAATAGTCGACAATGCCAATAGCGAGTTCACTAGAATCCCGCTGCCCCTGATTGAAGAGTTATGATAAAGGACGAGACGCATCAATCCCAGTCTGATAACTTCGGTGATTTACGTGCGTGTCAAAGCCGACCGGTAGCGAACGAAGATAGCCGAAGGGGACGTAAATGTTCTTTGATTGATTGATTGATGCGTCCAAGATTATTTCCCTCATAAGGCGCCGTCAATGTTCAACTCCAGCGTATGCCTATGCCGAAGGAAATTTTCTTTCAAGTTCCACATGCCTATCCTACTGTCCAGATTTGTTGGATTTCTAAACTACCCATCGACTGGGATGGTCAAACGGATATCTGGTTAACACTCATGGAAGGAGGCTCTTAAATCTATCTTTGATTTATTTGTTTGTTGTTAATTCAATTCAGTTACTTAAATTGGCATGAGCTGCCAAAATGTTGATATTTTGACGGAATGTTGAAATTATTGGCTATTTTTCTCAAAACGTATAATTTAGAAGCTTTACAGTGCTTCTAGTCTCGAAAATGTACGATAAAGTGTTGTTTAGAACTAACTTTGGTTTAGAATGAAAGAATGGTCGTCCCAGTTTTTTACATTCTGTTTACTTTTCGAACACGTTTTCGGCTCGTACAGGCCAGACATACTGTATGGATTTTCCTCATTCCAACGCCAATCATTTAGTTTTTCGATGGTCTTCAAAGCCTTTTACTGTCGTGACTATCAGAAATTAGGAAAAAAGTGTGAATTTTGGCAGCTCATGTCACTTTAACTATCCGTAATCATCCAGAAAACCTGACAAAAAAACAAGAGATCCCTAAACTAAAGGGATCTTTACGCCCGCCGTCATCTTTCCATATTAAATATTGTTACAGCAATAGCTGGATATAGGAATTTGGGTAAGACAGTGCATTTAATGTATAACTACTGTAGAGGAAAATTAATTGTGAATTACAAAGTAAGCCCCCCTTGACGGCTTCATGCAATAAAGATTGCAAGAAACTTTGTTTGAAAACATTACGGTGCACAGCTAGAATATAGCGGGATGATGTGTGTCATGTTTCGTTAAGATCAGGTTAGTAGTTTTCTTGGAGTAATAAGAAGTTTCATTCAAATTTGGTTTAAAAACAACATTGCTTCCTGGCGGCCATATTGAATAAGCAAATGAGATGAAAATGTAGGATGCACAACAAGATCATAGAAAGATAATGTGGGCCAAGTTTGGTCAAAATCAGACTAGTAGTTTTCTCGGAATAAAGGTAACAAAAGAAAACAATATCGCCCCCTTGGCGGCCATATTAAATATTCAAATCAGATGAAAATGCAAGGTGCACAACTTGACCATAGGGTGATGATGTATATTAAGTTTGATTTAGATTAGACTGGTAGTTTTCTTGGAATAAAGGTAACAAGCGAAAGTTTTCTTGGAATAAAGGTCACAAAGAAAAAAACAACATCGCCCCCTGCCAGCCATAATGGTACACAACTAGACTATAGGGAGATAATGTGAGCCAAGTTCGGTGAAAATCTGACAGGTAGTTTTCTTGGAATAAAGGTAACAAGCGAAAACTTAACGGACGGACCACGGACCACGGAAAATAATAATAATGGAAATCGATATCCAGGGCTAATCAGGGGTCCTGGCACCTGAAGATCTCGATGACATGTGCTACTATCCCATTCGGTGCTCCTTTTTCATGTTAAAATTCAACCAGGTAGATTGAGTGATTTCTTACAAAGCACTCAAGATTATTTCCCTTATTGCCATGTTTAGTTTGGGGGGGGGGGGGGGGGGGGGCGGAAACCTATGCCGGTCGAGAGAAAAATCCACTCCATTTTCATTTGAGTGGGATTCGGTCCCGCGGCGCAACAACGGAAGGCCTGTGTCAGACTGACGAACTATCACACTAACCAACTGAGCCACAGAGGCCCCCAACTAACTAGAAGTGTTTGACGCATAGGATAAACAAACAAAGAGAGGCTGTATCAACTTTCACCAAAAAAAATAAAAAATCTACAAGGAGCTCCTGGAAAATCTTATAATATTTAGTACATGCATGGTCAGTTGATTGATTGATGTTTTACGTCGCACTCAAGATTTTTTCCCTTATATATGGCGGCGTTGCCAGGTAATCTTGACGAAATTCGGCTATCTGGAAACAAAAACCTTGTACAGTAATTACATTTGCGCAGACTATAGTAAAGTATTAAAGTAATAGCTTTTCAATTAATTTCTTATCAAATCAAGTAAGTAGTTGACCAAATATTGCATGGAAACGAATTCAGACACCGCCGCAGGTGAACTACCCCGCCAAAGAGAGCTTTCAGGAGACACCAAAAAACTAAGGTGTGTGGTGGCATTGCTATGTTTATTGAGATGATTGCTTGTAGTAAGATACAGGTCATTCAGTGGTTCCAGGGGCCTGTTTCACAAAGCGGCGTAGATGTATTTTTTGCGTAACTTGCATACTAAAGTATCTCTACAGTATGGGTTGCTATGGCAGTTACGTCAAAACTTACGTTACGCCGCTTTGTGAAAGAGGGCCAATGCAAGTAACCCTAACACATTGATTGATTGACTGATGATTTACGCCACAATCAAGATTATTTCACTTATATGACCGTGTTGACAGATTAAGTTGGTGAGGAAACCGGCTCTTTGCCGTGCGGAATTCCCCGATAGGATGAAGACCTCTCGCATATTCAGGTCAATCATAAGAAATATGCACGCCTTACAATGTCTGCTTTACTATTTTTTAACACCATAACACACGGGCACAGGAAAAATCTTCTTGTCTAAAACAACCACGGAGACAAGTTTCTTATTGTGTTAAAAATGGGCATGTCATTTAGACGTTTATACCCAATCATTAGTTGTTACAGTGAACCACAACCCATGATATTTCATTAGGTTGACGACAGGCAGGAGTTTGGCCTTAGTCAGTAGAATTTTGTGGAAAAGATAATTTGGCAACAAATCATCAGTATTTTTGGTAAAGCTAACATGACGATTTGGTATAGGTTTTAGATAGTTATCAATTAGCTGTGAAATTCTTTAACGTTCACTACCGAAATCCGAGATAATAGGAAGCCCCGGGGGCATTGGAGGCTTGGGTCATTTTTTCAATGGGTTTGTGTATTTTCGAAATATAGAGTGCCCTGTTTTTAGAATTAAGGTCAGATTCCAAAGAGCAATACTGTGTTTTATTAATATAGCCTTTTTTCTTCAAGCGGACGAAGAATTCTATTGCAATTTCAAACGTCCATTGTTTTAAAAAACATATGAAATTTCAAATTCAAACACAAATACATGTACTGGTATTTTCAAACAAAGCAGAAAAAAAATCCTGTCACATTTGTATTTTTTATTTAAGACTTTCCCTCTTCCTATTACCCTCATATAATTATCTCCCTTAATAAATAATTTTAAAAGATTTTTTTATTTCAGCTGAAGAAAATTTCAGTTGCTGTTAAGAAATCTTCATCAAATTGTTCGTCTGAAAACCGTGTGACAGATTCACGAGCATTCTGAATAATTTCTGAGCGTTCTGATTGTGGCATATTAAAAATGGTTTCCATGGCAGTAGCATATGAATCCACATCTTGAGCGAGGAAACCAGTTTTGGAACCGTTATAGTCCACCACAATGTCCATTTTAGGTCCACCTGAATTATGGGCTAGCACAACTGCCCCAGCGGCCATAATCTCCACCACACCTGCGGGGAAAAATAAAATCTTAATAAAAAGTAGGCTGTCACCATTAGGACCCCTGGGGTCTGGTCCAAAGAAACTGAAGTTATATTTCTTTTCCAATGAAGAAGTAAAATCCTGCTGGGGGCTATTTCACCAAGCCGTCGCAAAATGCGATCAATCGCAGGTGCCATGATGTCGTATCTCTTCACTATGGTATCCATTGGCAACTACGTTTCGTTTGCGATGCAACTGCTTTGTGAAACGAGCCCCTGTTGCTATGGAGAAGCAAACATTATCCAGCTGAGACTAAGTGGTAGTAAAAACTCATGGCCAATAAGAATGAATATAGTGATTGATTGATCGATTTAAGTTTTATGCCGTCCTCAAGATTATTTCACTTATATGGTGACATTAGCAGGTTTAGTGGGGGAGGAAACCCCCGGCCTTCGGCGAGTACCTGGCAACTCTTACACATACACTGGCCGAGTGAGAAAAATTCACTCAGAAATTTTTCAATTTCTATTTTGGTCTAAGTGTGATTTGAACCTACGCCACAGCGATGAGGATCTGTGTGGGACTGAGGGATGATCACTCTAACCCCATGGACAACCA
The DNA here is from genome assembly GCA_963971465.1 of Lepidochitona cinerea. Classification (NCBI taxonomy): domain Eukaryota; kingdom Metazoa; phylum Mollusca; class Polyplacophora; order Chitonida; family Tonicellidae; genus Lepidochitona; species Lepidochitona cinerea. The sequence goes on along the minus strand of OZ020552.1, from coordinate 61,494,345 downwards.
AGACCCCATATTTATTTGAAACCGTACTGAAAGATCAGTGTTTTTATGTGGATCTCACATATAGGTCATAGTGAGAATAACAGCAGCTCATGTTACGCGAAGGCAAGTCAACGCTTATGTTTAGCTGCCAGTTGTTAAAAGCGCTGTGACGATGTGACCTAAACTTGGCGGCCATAAACAGACTATTAAAACGTCACTTATAAGCAGTAGATAGCAACACCTTGAACAACTGTCACGAGGAGGTCAGTGAAAGGATTTTGAAGATTTTTTACTGTGAGCTAGTGAGAAACAAATAAAAAAAAATGGGGGAATGGGAAGTCACATGAGCAGCAGCGATAAAGAAACTCAAATCCTGCCCGACAAAGTCTTTCTATAGCTTGTACGTAATGTACGATAACTTCTTAAATATTGAAAAAATTATAAGTTTTGTACCTACCTATTCCAAAATGTTCATTCCACATAGTGTGGAGACCAATGGTAGCGGAAGACAACAGTGCCTTTAATTCTTCAAAGCTTACATTCAGTTTAAACTCCACGTTATCATTCAGCTGCAACTCGTCACAAAGTTTCCGTAACTCATCGACTCGACCCGAATCTTCCTCATTTCTACAGCTTCCAACTAGTCTCAGCGTAAAGTTGTTACGATCTGAGTTCCGTAGATTGGTCAAAAACTTGCGGAACGATTTTAGTTGCAGGGCGTGGTTTTTCTCCGGTCGAAACTGCGCCACAGAGACAATGGAATGTTTAGCGTTAGAATCTTTTCCAGATTCCACAGGAAGGTTGATAAATGTGTTAATATCACATGGAGGATACACAACATGAGTTCTCTCCCCTGCTTGCCACAGCGCCAAAATATGTCCATTTGTCCAACTGGAGTTTACCAATGTAAGTTCTGAGCATCTTCCAGCTTGTTTGTATAAAAATGCGAAGATCTTGTAGTAAGTCAGTTTTAAATAGCTAAACACGGGGCTCCGAGAAATGAAAGACGCATTATTATAAGATTCCGTTCTGTTGGAGACTTGTTGTAACATGTCCGTACTGATCGTGGGGTAATGTACGTAGCAAGAAACTCGACTTCCTCCAAAGTAACGAAACAACGGAAACGTGAACGCGTATCCCATGGTATCAATAAACAAGTCGGGCACAAACTTCCACATGGCTTCCGCTGCTAACAGCATCGATCCAAGACTCTGGCCCAATAGGGTAAAATACGGGTATTTATATGCTTCTACCCAGTTTCTTTTGTTTAAAAAGATAAATTTGACAGGCTTTTTAAGAGCGATGTTAAATCGTTGCTTGGCTTTCAGTAGTATTTGTTCACCCGTAACATCAGTATCCCCGGAATAGACTACACACTGTAGGGACGGGTATCTGAAATAAAACAAACAAATGAGCTGATAATATCGGTTGATCAACGTTTTTATGTTGCACTCAAGATTATTTCGATTAAATGGCTTAGTTGTTTCGTACAACGAGATTCTTTTTCCATACACCAACTTATTTTGTATAAAGACTTACTTATTTTATTATCATATCTTACTTGCTTTGTACTATAACTTACTTGTTTTGTATCATGACTTACTTGTTTTGTATCATAATTTACTTATTTTGTATCATACTTACTTGTTTTGTATCATAACTTACTTGTTTTGTATCATACTTACTTGTTCTGTATCATAACTTACTTGTTTTGTATCATAACTTACTTGTTTTGTATCATAACTTACTTGTTTTTTATCATAACTTACTTGTTTTGTTTCATGACTTACTTGTTTTGTATCATAACTTACTTGTTTTGTATCATAACTTACTTGTTTTGTATCATGACTTACTTGTTTTGTATCGTAACTTACTTGTTTTGTATCATAACTTACTTGTTTTGTATCGTGACTTACTTGTTTTGTATCGTAACTTACTTGTTTTGTATCATAACTTACTTGTTTTGTATCATAACTTACTTGTTTTGTATCATAACTTACTTGTTTTGTGTCATAACTGACTTGTTTTGTATCATAACTTACTTGTTTTGTGTCATAACTTACTTGTTTTGTATCATAACTTACTTGTTTTGTATCATAACTTACTTGTTTTGTATCATAACTTACTTGTTTTGTATCATAACTTACTTGTTTTGTATCATAACTTACTTGTTTTTTATCATAACTTACTTGTTTTGTTTCATGACTTACTTGTTTTGTATCATAACTTACTTGTTTTGTATCATAACTTACTTGTTTTGTATCATGACTTACTTGTTTTGTATCATAACTTACTTGTTTTTTATCATAACTTACTTGTTTTGTATCATAACTTACTTGTTTTGTGTCATAACTGACTTGTTTTGTATCATAACTTACTTGTTTTGTATCATAACTTACTTGTTTTGTATCATAACTTACTTGTTTTGTATCATAACTTACTTGTTTTGTGTCATAACTGATTTATTTTGTATCATGACTTACTTGTTTTGTATCATAACTTACTTGTTTTGTGTCATAACTGATTTATTTTGTATCATAACTTACTTGTTTTGTATCGTGGCTTACTTGTTTTGTATCATAACTTACTTGTTTTGTATCGTGACTTACTTGTTTTGTATCGTGACTTACTTGTTTTGTATCATAACTTACTTGTTTTGTATCATAACTTACTTGTTTTGTATCATAACTTACTTGTTTTGTATCATAACTTACTTGTTTTGTGTCATAACTGATTTATTTTGTATCATGACTTACTTGTTTTGTATCATAACTTACTTGTTTTGTATCATAACTCACTTGTTTTGTATCATGACTGACTTGTTTTGTATCATAACTTACTTGTTTTGTATCATGACTTACTTGCTTTGTATCATGACTGACTTGTTTTGTATCATGACTTACTTGTTTTGTATCATAACTCACTTGCTTTGTATCATGACTTACTTGTTTTGTATCATGACTTACTTGTTTTGTATCATAACTCACTTGTTTTGTATCATGACTGACTTGTTTTGTATCATAACTTACTTGTTTTGTATCATGACTTACTTGTTTTGTATCATAACTCACTTGCTTTGTATCATGACTTACTTGTTTTGTATCATGACTTACTTGTTTTGTATCATAACTCACTTGTTTTGTATCATGACTGACTTGTTTTGTATCATAACTTACTTGTTTTGTATCATGACTTACTTGTTTTGTATCATGACTTACTTGTTTTGTATCATGACTTACTTGTTTTGTATCATAACTTACTTGTTTTGTATCATAACTCACTTGTTTTGTATCATGACTGACTTGTTTTGTATCATAACTTACTTGTTTTGTATCATGACTTACTTGCTTTGTATCATGACTGACTTGTTTTGTATCATGACTTACTTGTTTTGTATCATAACTCACTTGCTTTGTATCATGACTTACTTGTTTTGTATCATGACTTACTTGTTTTGTATCATAACTCACTTGTTTTGTATCATGGCTGACTTGTTTTGTATCATAACTTACTTGTTTTGTATCATGACTTACTTGTTTTGTATCATGACTTACTTGTTTTGTATCATAACTCACTTGCTTTGTATCATGACTGACTTGTTTTGTATCATAACTTACTTGTTTTGTATCATAACTTACTTGTTTTGTATCATAACTCACTTGCTTTGTATCATGACTTACTTGTTTTGTATCATGACTTACTTGTTTTGTATCATGACTTACTTGTTTTGTATCATGACTTACTTGTTTTGTATCATGACTTACTTGTTTTGTATCATAACTCACTTGCTTTGTATCATGACTTACTTGTTTTGTATCATAACTCACTTGTTTTGTATCATGGCTGACTTGTTTTGTATCATAACTTACTTGTTTTGTATCATGACTTACTTGTTTTGTATCATGACTTACTTGTTTTGTATCATAACTCACTTGCTTTGTATCATGACTTACTTGTTTTGTATCATGACTTACTTGTTTTGTATCATAACTCACTTGTTTTGTATCATGACTGACTTGTTTTGTATCATAACTTACTTGTTTTGTATTGCCCTTATAGCCACCCATAGAACTCTCTCTCCGCCACCCCCAGCATTACAATAAGGATGAAATAATCCAATGGTGTGAATCTTCTCGCCAGGTTTCACATTTTCGTAAATTTCTGGGTGCGACCTTTTCGTTTTCCATTGGAGAAGATAAGGGAGTGTAAAGTACAGCACTACACAACACAATGTACATCCCAGTAGAATGTTGATCAAATAGTGTAGGCACATAGACAGCATACTGTAAATACAGGGGAAAGATTTAAAGTGGCATGAGCTGCCAAAATTGAGATATTTGGCCATTATAACAGAATGTTAAAACTATCGGCTATTTTTCTCAAGGCGTATAATTCAGAAGCTTTTGAGTGCTTCTAGTCTCAAGAATCTACAACAAAGCATTGTTTTCAACTAACTTAAGTGTAGAATGAATGAATGGTCATCCCGGTTATTAACATTTTGTTTACTTTTCGAACACTATTTCGGTTCGTATAGGCCACATACTCTATGGATTTTCCCCATTCCAACGCCAATCATTAAGTTTTTCGATGCCCTTCAAAGCCTCTTACTGTCATGACGATCAGAAATTATGAAAATAGTCCAAAATTTTGGCAGCTCATGCCACTTTAAGTGGAATGAGCTAAACTGTTTCATAAATTCTGATTGTCAAGAGATTGACTGATTAATTGATGTTTTACATCGCACTCAAGATTATTTCCCTTTAATTGTAGAGTTGACGGGTTTAGTGGGGGCTCATTGGCTGGATGTAACCCCGACCTTCGGGGAGTACCGGGCAACTCTCCCACTTACAGTTTGTCAGGAGAAGTTGACAGCTTGAAACACCTCGAAAAACTAAAGCTAGTAATCCATTAAACTTTAAACTAAATATGTCACTGTATGCCAATGACATAGTTTTCGAAATAAACTTAAATAGCCGAGATCATGTATAAGTAAATTTAAGCCGTTCTGGTTCTAATAAAAACAACCTGATCGTACATCTATTCTTCAATGATATCAACGGAAGCCTCTTATTTTATACTTCTAGATAAACATGACGATCATGTAACAAATTCTGCGTCTTTGTCCCCATATATGTCAGCTCATGCCACTTGCATTGCTTCCACTGACAGTCAGATTTTGTGAGTCTCTACACCACAGTCACACCAGCAGACTAATAAGGAGTTAGCAAACTTCCGTTCATTTTTCCTTTGTCTGTCAGTGTCACTGGCCACTCCCAGCTGTGAATGGCATCAGTTTTCTGCCATTCGAAAGTGAACATTTTTTAGAATTTAATTTTGGTTAAAGTGGAAGTGTAAACTTAAATGCACTCGTCTAAAATATTCCTTGTTATTCGTTTTATGGATCTAACAATTAGTTGAAACATTTATGAAATGTTACACCTTGATGACGCATTTTGATGCACAGCTGTGAATGTTTCTGCATTACCCCTTATTCAGGCTATATAACACAGACTGCCTGTTCCTAATGACACATTTTGACGCCTATAAAACTTTGCTGAATGTAAGGATGGTTTGTAAACGTGGATACTTTAACTTCAGTGCTAATAAAAAAATAACCTGAATATATAGCTAAATAAATTTTACATACTTTCCTTTTGATCTTGTCGAGCATTATCTTGCTAAGCGCAACATTTGCCAAAAATAAAAACATTGGCCCTGTTAGCCACAGATCATCAATATATAATTTTGCCAAGGGACATGGATATCTCCAGTTGCATTTACTCTGCAAATCATCAAATGCAATGTTTATGAAAATTATGTCAGCCACACACACGTGTCTCATCCTATTTTACTTTAATACCGGTACTTGCCGTGGCATTTATTCAATAATATTAACTGTCTACAGGTACCTCGTTAATTATGTTTGATTAGCCTACTTACCAATTGTTGAACTACTTACCAACAATGAAAGTGAAACATTTCGAAAACTGACAGTCACTGTCCTTCCACGCGTATCCTGTTGTGGGCGACAGGAGACGAGGAGTATGAGGTAACAATGGACAATTCGGAAGCAATAAAAAACTATTGAAATGAAAGTCTTTCAATAAAATGTATACATTGTTATAGAATTACATAAATCTATTACATAAACGTCAACATATATTGCTTTTTTATGCCGGAAAAATTTAATAAAGTCAATGTAACTTATTATAGCTTAAAAATTCGCTTTCCGAAAATGCCACTCGGTTCACGATCTTCCTGAAATTAGGGCAACTTCCTGTTTAGTTTGAGAAGAAATTTTACGTGCAGATGTCAGATTATTGTCGGATTCAGAACATTTCTTGAGACGTGAAGTCTGCTTAAATGTGAGTATCAAGATCACACCAAGCCTGGGTTAATTTCTTATAAACGATGACGTATTTAAGGTTGTCACTGTCATCTGAAAGGGAAAAAAATGTCTCGTTCATTGTTTTGTTGTTGTTGTTGCTGTCAGCAGTGTTCAGTGTCCGACATTTTCTTGAATAATTCAAGATCTCCAAACTCAGTTGCCAAAGTATATATATGTTGGCCACCCATCATCAATATACTTTGGCCACAGAGTTTGGAGATCTTCAACTATTTCTTGAACTGATTCAATGAAAAACAGGATAACTAGTTCATTAACCAGATCAAACATATTTTGTTAAGAAATAAAGGACGCGCTGGTGAACTGTGGGTTGCTGAATAAAGGGTCAGTTGCGGAAAACACCACTATTTGAGGGCAAGGGGCGAAGCCCCGAGTTTTCAAATAATAGTGGTATTTCCACCACTGACCCTTTATTCAGCAACCCACAGTTCACCAGGAAGTCCTTTATTTCTATTCTTCTAATGCATATCATATGTAAATTAATTCAATTTCAGTATTGCAAACGTAAGAATTTTAATCAGAAAACCAGCCTTTACAACCTGCATAGGAACATTTAGACCCTCCCTTGGGTAACCAGAGCCAATCAGAAATGTTTTGGACCAACCCATATGTAGAACGTATAGCGGGTGAAATCAGTGCTGTCAGCTCAAACTCGATGACTTCATAATTCCGGAATGTTGTGACGTTATCCAACACTGCTCTCTCTCTCTTTCTCAAGTGACTTGTCAACGACGTAAGTATTCAAATGACGTCATGCAGTTTAAATCCTACGACGTGTTAGAACACAGCTGTCACTACGGGGCGTTCGGTCCAAGATTATTCTACACCAACCCACCCCTAATTTATAGCACAACGTGGTTGAAACCAGCAGGAACCCTTTATTTCATCAGATAATGGGTCCCTGGCTTTCCTATCTCTGTAATGTTAAAGGAGTTGGAGGTTAGAATTGATGCTCCATAGCTTGAGGGGACCAGTTACCGAGGGTAAATGTGACATTCATCGACCGTCTAATAAAATGGCTCAAGTGACAGTAATCTAGCTTTGGGAGTGGCAATATGTACCTGTTTGTTACTTATTTAAAATAATTTAGCATCGCTGGGTGACTGTGTTTTCTTTATCGAAAGGAAAAAGTCAGCCTGGTATAGATGGAAAATTCAACCAGTTATCGAAGGTTGAGGTAAAAGACAGTTAGTCAAGTTTTTACTTTCTTTTAGTACGAAAAAGGCCACTTTCAAATGCCAAAACCTCACACCGGTAAACGAAAAACATGAACAGAACAAACACTTTTAGGTCATTTATCTTTTTGCCTATGTTAACGCATACCATCATCATGAAGGTACATGGATATCCAAATCAATAAATCTTCCCTGCTCGACTGACCTAGATTCTAAATTCGCGCTTTAAACTCACTTCCCCCAAAATTTTAATAATTATTTTTCATGCAGCATAATGTTATGTGGATTTAGAAGCTAATGTTTTTTAAATTTTTTCATACTTTATTGATTTTTAAGACTTCTGTGGCACTGTTTATTTTTTGCCAATCGCATGATGACAACATCGTCAGCTCAAACAATTTAAATCGCGGACCAAATTTCAAAATCTGCACTATGAAAATGAAGGAAGCTACGAATTGTAAGTACCGGTACTTGTGAAATTTTGTTTTATTTGTTAGAAGACTTTTCTGTCTATAATCAACAATGTACCTACATGTTACCCTTGCTAACTGGTACCCCTCGATAACTGGTAGTCTGGTACCCCTAAGCTAAGAAACGGGCCAAGCCTAGATCTATGCTGATGTTAGGGATGTATGGTCAAATTTTTAATCTGCAAGATTAAAGGCTCTTTTGCTGTCGTACACATATTAGGATAGCCCCAGGTGACCATCCTGCCATTCTGTTGTATAGTCACAGATAGTCGCAATTTGGCTCTGTAGGACGGTTTGAACTTTTGGTCTTGTAGCCTTTATCAGGCCTTTCCAACCTCCAACACACATTTTCAACATTCCTCTTTTTATTGTATCCGTTGATTTGACGTTCAGCCAAGCCACTGACCACTGACAGGAAAATATTTAATTCCAACCTTAAATTTCAGAGAGAATTTAAATAACAGGGACGACCATTCATTCATTCTAAGCCAAAGTTAAATGTTCAAAACAATACATTATCTTACATTCTCTAGACTAGAAGCACTAAAAAGCTTCTGAATTATAAGTCTTGAGAAAAATAGCTGATAATTTCAACATTCTGTTTTTATGTCAAAATATCAACATTTTGGCTGCTCATGCCATTCTTTTACTTGGAAATATATTATTTATGAACACTAAAATACGGGCACAGGGAAATATATATTATGTATGAATTGGAATCTTAATCTGAAATTGTTTTAGAACCTTCTGAAGATAAAGTACGTTTGAAACAGGTCTGGTAAAACATTGCCATATATCAATAAACAATACTAGTATGATAAAGGAGATCATTACTCCAACTTTGTGCAAGTGTAACAAAACATTTAAGCCCCTTTCAAGTTTGACTAAAATCATGCGAGATCATGCAAGACCAAAGTGGAGGGGTATACGTTTCGCTGACCTGTATGATCCATATGAATATGTTGGCCTTGTTTCATTGGATACCGTGAATTGAAGTGTTTCATATAGGCCATCGCACTTGTTACATCAACATTGAACAATATTTATCGTATTTCTTCTAAAGATTCAGCCACTTTTTTCCTCATAAGGATTCGACCATCAGAAAAGAAATATGCTAAATGAGGCCAGACAAATTTGCCCTTTACAGGGAATTTAAGGCAAAATGACCTGCCGTGCAGTGTGTGAAAACGGTTATCCTTAAACACAACTCCACGCATGGCTCCATTTTTGTCTGACTCAAGGGAAAATTTAGGCCATTAGAATGGCTGAATATTTATTTAGAAGAAATACGATAGCTTATGAAATATCCTGGGTTTTGGTTTATTACAGCAATTTATGATCGGGTATAAAGGTCGAAATGATATACCCCCTATTTAACACACTTAGAAATATATGTATATCAAAATGTAAAATATAATAGGTTTTTTTTTATTACAACAACCTATGATTGGGTGAGAAGGTCTAAATGACACACCCCATTTTTAACACCATAGAAAACTTGTCACCATGGTTATTATAGTCAAGACGATTTTCCGTGTGCTGTGTGTTTTTGTTTCTAAACATTGTAGATAGATGGTTGGGAAATTTTATAAATGTGTAGCATCTATACTAACTTGTGAAATTTCATGGTCTTTGGTTTTTTACAACAACCTATGACCCGTATGAAGAGAGGCATTACCTAGGCTTCTAGCCCGGACTATTTTCGGTCTAGAGGGCGACTTATTTTATATTTGGCTGGTAATGTGAATCACCCCCTATGACCAATGAAAAAAAAAAAATTCGGCTGAGCCCAGATTTCTCGGCTACCTAGGTTTCGAGATTAAATAAAGTTTATTTTATTATATTATTATGATTGGGTAAAACGTTCTAAATGATGTACCCCTTTTTCACACAATTGTTTTTAACAACTTGTCTCCATGGTTATTTTAGTCAAGAAGATTTTCCCTGTGCCCCTGTGCTCGTGTGTTTATAAATACATGTATTAATATGTGAAATCTGTGTGAAACTAACACTTAAACCTCAGGCTAGTGTAAAGTATAAAAATGTTTTTAATTAAGATCTGGGTGGAAAATGCCTACTTCACTTTAGTAAAGGTCTTACTCGGTTATTTATAATTTCTGACATTTATTGGTCGACCAGGTGCCGACCAATAAATATCCAAACATAAATAACGAGGTACCTGTAGGCATATAATATTATTGAATTAGAAAATGCCTTGATCCCCAGGCTATAGTATTGTGTGAAACTCTGAATATGTAGTCTTAAATTACTATTTAATTATTGTTTTATACTACTTTACGGTAAGGTCCCCTCTAACAATATCTAGGCCTACATTTACCCACCCTCTCTCCTGCCTCGTAAAAAAAAAATGAAATATGTAAGTGCCATTGTAGTGAACTAGATATTAACTTCTTTAGTGTGAAATGTGACCTGCTTTGACATGGACTTGATATACGGACAAAGGGAGAGATATGAAGAAGTTTAGGAATGAGCAGTGTGTCTATGGTGTTCTTACAATTTGTAGACATTGTCATGTAGATAAGCACTATTTCCCCGCTGTGCCTTATGCTTAGCTCTCTCTCGATTTACGTCATTTCCCATCATGCTGTGGTTAATTTCAACTTCTCTGTCTGGTCATGTACATGTACGATATACACTAGCAAGTCTATGAAAGCCAAATAATTTTCACAGGACCTCTCCTCGTTAGTCTTAACCACGGTCTAATTGCATTAATTGATAGTTCCCGGGTAAGTATACCGAGCTAACAAATTGTGGTTAGGATTCTAATATAGCTCCTAGTGAGAGCTTTGTTTGACTTCACAGATTTTAAAACATTTTTCATGTTAATCTCCACCATTAATTTGTAGATCCCGTTCTTAGAATGTGTAATCCATTTAACCAAACATATTAAATACGCATGAATATTTTTTTTTAATTTTGACTGAAGTGCTACACACTTTTTGGCATAATACACACATTTATGCCGCAGATTTTGTTTTTCAAAATGTCCATTTTTGTTTACAATAAAATACTGCTTTGGCAAATAGCTGTTTAACATTTGTATACTAATGCTTTGTCGATTTTAAAACAAATTACTAAATACAAGCACATGTAGCAGGCCTCGAAATGGAGGCCTGCTAATGGCTAAAAACTGGCGAAAATTTGTAGGTAGCAGGCCATGTTGAAAATGACCTGCTAAATTCTACAAATTCTATGAAAAATAGCAGGCCATTGTCTTTTTGTCCCGAGTTCTCCTCAACTTAAAAACAGCCCATGATTCTATTGAGATATTATATAGTGTAGGCCCTAATTTGTAAGTCTTCAGGGAGGAGATAAAGTAGCCTACTTTTGCAAGTTTTTTTTTGCCTCCGGAATCTTAGAAACAAAACTTTGTACATGACTACATGTAAGTCATATCTGTCCTGAGTGTCTCTAGTATCTCAATGGACCAGCAGCGACTCCGCCTATTCCTAATTATCAGTCATCTGTAAAATAGCTGTTCAATTTTATTATCAGCAGGTGATGTTACATTTGACCTGCAATGTTATTTAGGGCTGGAAAAAATAGCACACCATCAGAAAATTCCCATTTCGAGCCTACATGTAATATGGCAATTTGAACTTCTGGTAAATAGACAAATAAGATTTGGATGAAAGGCGGTAGGTCGTTTTTCACCGAAAAATATACAATTAATGAGGATTTAGTTAAAGTTCTGTGGTACCCGGTACATTGTTTACTGTCTGACAGACAGTTTTGGGTTATGTAAACAGAGGTCATACATGAACTCACCTTACCGTAGTGAGTTGTGAAAGTGTTACTAATATTCATCTATCTGATAAACTGTAAAGAGTCAACATTCTTTAGTTAAGTTCTATATTATGTAATCAGGACCAATAAACACATAAAAGTCAGAAGACAATGAAACAATCGGTCAGGCTGTAATCGTGCAATGGCTCGCTCTGGAGCCTCTGTTAGAAACTCCAAACTAACTGAAACTAAAAGTAAACATATCAACTGCAAATGAATTCAAAAATCATATAAAAACTCCTCATTTATCGGTATGTCACGGGAAAAAAGTTTACCAGTGATCATCCCAACACCTTCCCAATATGTGTAGCGCAGTAAAATGTCAGAATTTTTTAATCTTTAATTTGCCTCATGCCCACGATGCCCTTTTAAAATGGCATGAGCTGCCAAATACAGGGAAAATTTTCGATGAAACAGAATTAGATATCGGTTATTTCTTTTCCATTTATTATATACATGTATGAACCAATAGAAAAGTATTTAATTTTATACTAAAATTTAAAATACATGTAAATTCTAATATTTATGAACACTACATGTAAAACACATCGACACATTGAAGCTTTTCTTGTCTAAATTAACCATGGAAACAAGTTTCTAATTGTGTTAAATTATGATATTGATTGGTCCATAGCAATAAGCTGGTCATTGTTTGTAATAAAAAACAAAGCTACAACCCAAGCTGTCACTGGTCAATTTTAACTCCTAAAAACATTCAAATAAGTTTATCTATCCAAAATAAAGCATTCACGAAGTGAGCTACATAAAGTATGTTGGCTAGGTTTATTTTAACACATTGGATCGAAACCAAGCAATCAATATGAAATATAGAATTATAAAAAAAAAAGAAAAAAGATCAAAGGTGTTGTATGTAGTTAAATGTTAACTTTTCTTGGTAATCTGAAAAGGTATTGTTGTTTGTATGAATTTATTACTTTTGTGGATTTTCTGAAACTTGTAATACATTTTTTTTAATATGACGATTATATCTGACGCTATGGAGCAAAATTTGTCAAATTTGCAATGTCACCAAAAACGTTCTTAATAGCATCATCTGTTACCAGTTATCTCACAATATCGTAGGCATGATTACGAGACATATATAATGCCCTTGATTGTCACCTTGATTGCTTATGAAACAAATTGTATCAAAAGAGATTATTTCATGTAGCTGATAAAAAATAGGCCGTTTTGGATTGTCTGTTTTCAGGTCAAATTAACATTTTAGTTTTTTGATTAAAAAAAATGTACTAAAAGATGAAAGGTGTCTTATAAACTACGGTGTACATGTTATATTGAGATCTGAGGATTAAGTTTTCTTGTGTTCATGAACAGGTATTGTTGTTAGTGTTGTTAGTTACATGTATTTCCTGTAAAATTCAGGTGAGACAGGCCTTGTTATGCCCTAACTCAGGTGTAAGAAAAACCTTAACATGCCTAGTTTCCCTCTTGTTTGTTTTCTTTAGCTGACGTGAAACTTGAAGACAGATCGTGATAATCTTTTGAGAATGGAGAAAACGACGGTGATTGACGTGAGAGGGATGACCTGTCAGTCGTGTGTCCGGAACATTGAAACAAACATCTCGTTAGTGAAAGGTGTCCATAAAATACAGGTAAGAGACGGTATTTTTGAACCCCTGTAAAGCTACGAGATTGAAGTAAATTTTTCCAACATGAGGGATAAGTAAAAGACAGGGATATAAGCTTTATCATCTTATCATGCTTATTTAACTGTCACAAATTTATTCAACATTTTGGTTTTATTTAAAATATTTCTGATGTCTTTTGATGTATCATAATCACTGAAGGCACGGAATAGGAATTTTTTTCTTAAGAAAAGTTTTGTTATCGCTCAACAGTTTTTGTCATTGATGTAATTTTTCTATCTTTAAAATGTTTGAATAGACATGTTAGGCAGAGTTTTAGTTAGACTGGTCTGTGTATCTATGGCCCTGGTTGGACACCCCAAAAATGAAAGTAGGTCACTCGAAGCACCCATGTTTTTAGTTTTGCCCCATTGCTATCAACTGGTTGATTTATTGGCCGAATTGACAAGTTTCAGATCAGGTTTTCATACAATTAAGCAAGGAGCTAACTTGATGGGTTTTTTTTTATTTCAATTGATGTCAGTCATGAATCTAATTTTTCTATGTTCTTCAAACGCTCAAATTGATTGAATGATGGCAAATTCGGAAAAATGTTGGAATGTTGACGACTACTGATATTTACAGTGTAAACAATTAGGGCCAGTAATAACGAACTGAACATTTTTCCCAATTTAAACAAAACTGAATCTATGAGAGGGATGATTCATACTAGTAACACTGTCAGTCTCTGGCTGTCGGTCCGTTTGTGTGAACTTGACATAGCCATACCCTGGCAGTGAAAGACACCTTCAATAACACATCACTGTTTACTCATTAAGAGAGTTTGTGTAAACGGACCCTATAGAAATATTTGCAGTATCGTCTCTTTGTCACAATTGGGCTCTGTCATCTTCGTTAACAAATACGGTTAATTGGCCTTGACCAGTTCAGTTATTGGTTACGTTTTCTTTAATTTTGTTAACAATCAAACAAATTTAACGACTAAGCGTAACCCATCCCTGTCACGTTGGCAACTGAATTAAACTTAGCTTTTGTTCGCTGATGATACAGGAATAAATCTGAATTTTAAAGACCTCACTCGAAAAATTATGGGATGTTTGAGAGGAACAGGGTTACTTCACTCTCAAGTGACTGCTTTGTACTGCCTTGATTGATTGGTTGTTTGGTGTTTTACACAGCGCTCAAGATTATTCCACTTATATGGCGGTGTTGCCAGTTTTATTGTGGGAGGAAACCAGGCTCTATGCCGGGAGGAAACCCACGACCTTTACGTGGTAACTGGCAACCATCCCACATAGGTTGTTCGAGTAAAAACCCAGTATGTACTGCCTTTACATGTACATGTAAGTGTCATAAACTATTGTTTGTCATTATCCCCACTCCACCATGCTATGCTGGGTAATATAATGATCAGCTTGTCTGTTCTTCTGTCTGTCTGTCTGTCTGTCGGTAGTCATTTCAGTTTTTTGCATCCCCTCCCATTGGTATTATCAGATAGCAGAAATAAATAAGATTACTTTAACATTAAATAAAAGCCACTATTTCTAAATTTGTGGCCCATCTTTTGAGGGCTCTGTTTTCTTGTACAAAACAAGACATTAATACTGATATCAATCTGGGAGATGTAAGTTTTGGTAGTTTTTAAGCTACTCATGTAAGCTATTTTTTATACGCCCGCTCTTAAAGCGGGTGTATATTGGTATAGCATTGTCCGTCCGTCTGTCCGTCCCGAATTCCTGTGCGCTCCATTACTAAGAACCTACATGTATTGCCTGAATTTATTTTTCTTCTTCTGATATATGTAGCTTATGGGTTGACGGTATGTCGCGTACCAAAATTGAATTGGAGTCTCAATATTTTTGGCGACCAAAACAGCCACCCGGCTTTTGACATTGAATAACTCTGGAACTATTCGATGCATTTAAATTTTTTTTCAGTTATAACTAGCTTATGAGTAGATAGTGTGTCCTGTTAAAATTAAATTGGGGTCTTGATATTTGCGGCGACCAAAACAGTCACTAACCTTTTGTCATTGAGTTACTCTGTAATTATTTCATGGTTTATAAATTTTTTTCTTCTGATATTTGAAGCTTATGCTTGGACGATCTGTCATGTACCAAAATTAGATTAGGGTCTCGATATTTGTGGCGACCAGAACAGTCACCAGCCTTTTGGTATTGAATAACTCGGTACTTATTGCATGGATTATCAATTTTTTTTCAGTTATAACTAGCTTATGAGTAGATAGTGTGCCCCGTACCAAAATTAAATTGAATTTTGGATATTTGTGGCGACCAAAACAGTCTCCTAGCCTTTTTGCAGTCAGTAACTCGGGAACTATTGCATGGATAACTAGTTATAACTAGTTTACAAATAGGCTATGTGTCCCGTGCTAAAAGTAAATTGGGGTCTCGCTATATGTGTCAACCCAAAACAGTCACCCAGTCATTGTATCCAAACAACTTTTTGTGATAACCATGGTGACCAAATGAGTTGCAGAGCTTCTTCTTTCTATTGTTTTATCCACAATTAAATGAAATTGCTGTTTTATGCCTATATGTAGTGTAGACACTTTTGCCAGTAGCTTTGGTACAGTTTTCAGATATAGGTAACAGCCTATATGTAGGTGATGTGTCAAATACCAAAATTCACCTAGCTCCAGTCTTTTTTAGTTGACTGAAAGATTCTTCCAACCAAAATTTTGTTTAAAGCATGTCAAATATTGAATATGAAGAAAGTGTACTGCATTGAATTTACCCTTGTTGGCGTATTACAAGTTTCTTAAACTCTTGTTTTTTAAGTGGCATGAGCTGGCGGAAATCACACTTTTTTCATAAACTTTGTTTGTCTTGACAGTAAGAGACTTTGAAGGTCGTCAAAAAATTAAATTATTGCTGTTGCAATGAGGATAATCCATACAGTCTGAAACCTACAAAAACCAAAATAGGATTCATAAAGTAAACAAAATTTTGATAACCGTGACAAACGTTCATTCATCCAAAACAATACTGTATTGTACATTCTCCAGACTAGAAACAGCGACTAAAGCTTCTGAATTGTACGTCTTTTGAAAAAAAAGCGGATAATTTCCACATTTTTTTGTTTTAATGGCAAAATATAGAATTTTTGGCAGCTTACGCCATGTTAAAACTACTATCACTATATGTAATTTGTGTTGAAAAAGTCATTGGCAATGCTGCAAAAACTCTAAAATGTACTCTTGCATCCTGGCTATTTGAATTTTGTCCATTATAGGGCTTGGGAGTCTACCGAGAGATTTCGCGATATCCGGTGACAGGTGACGTTTTTTTATGACGTTTTCAGTTCGATTGGCGTTTTTTGTTCCAAAACGTCAGAAATGAGCGTCATATTCGAACGACAAAACGCTTCCCACATGCGTAATGACAACGCCGGTGACAGGAAACACTTTTTGCCACTTTAAATGGGAGATTTTCAAAGATGTTGAATGTGTTTTGACAGTAGGACATGTATGATACAATATTTTCACAAACTTCCCCATGATGTACAAAAAAAAGATTGCAAAATATATTAAATTTGTCATAATACATGTATAGATTCGCGAGGACAAGAAGATTTTCCCTGTGCTCGTGTGTTTTAGTGATCATAAATATAGATTCGCGAGGGGTGTGTTAGCCGAAAGCTGGTTATTTACTGTATACTTTATGTGCAACAAAAAACAAATTATTTCTTTTCGGCTTAATCGTTCATACCGTTTTAAATATCCGATTCTGTCATTATATTAAGAGTGGCTTTGGTATTTCTCAAGGCTGACCAAAGTATCCCTATTGTTCCCCTTCCCATTTTAAACTCAAGGCCTTTAAAGAGCAATACTGTGGTCGGAGGGGAAAAGTTGCTGAGTTGAAGGAAAAACGTTTATTTATTGTGAACAGAAGTGTTAAGATGACAGGAAAAATGTGCCTTAAGATCAACAACAGTTGTTAGAATAGAGGAGACAGTCGGCTAGTGTCAAATATCACAATCCCGTCTCTTAATTGAAAATCGGCCAAATAATTGATGCTGAATCTGTGTTAACACCGGACCTCCCCTTCATCCCTTTCCCGACGCTCTGTTTTAACATTCCAATGCGTCAGGTAGATATTTGTTTTGACGGAGACATTTTATTTAAGAAACTTGCCACAAATCAGTCCCAATTTAGTTAAGCCTAAGGAAATGTTTGAAGAAATATTGAGTAATGAGAAAATATGTTGTTCCGTCTGTTTGATATTATTTCACTGATAATTTGTCATTAATCTTTCAAATTTTGAGACTAATATGTGACTGTTTCTTGCCATGTCTGTGATTGGACTTGGACATGTTTGCAGTTAAGAGTCTATAGACTGAAACAGGTGTCATATCCGTTATCTCCTGCCCCTTACCCCCAGAGGGACCACAATCAATGCCCTTAGGTGTAAATAACAGAATTGACAATATCCCTTGGCCAACTTTGGCTTCAGGTAACTAGGCTGTTGAATTTTGTTTCACTTTTGCAATAAATGTTCCGCTACCAGGTCCAGTTTCCATTGTGGAAAGTTTCCAAATCCGCTGGGGACTGATTTCTATCGTTGAAAGTATTTATTGCCTCTAAAGCTTCTAGTGCTCATACATGCAATTAGATTTGGACGAATATTAATTTATGTTTGACGATTGAAGCTGAACTACTGTTATTGTCCCTTCGATTGAAGCTGGAAATGTTGGTCAGATAGACTCAACTTTGATGCAAGTTTCCTGGTGTTCAAAATTTGGATGGTAAATTTGATTTCAAAATCATTAATACTGGACACAATTTATTTACTTATGTGCATCATTGACAAGTTTGTGCTCATTGATGAAGTTTGAGAAAATATTTTTGACTGATGGTGAAATTGAATACTGTGTGGGATCTCTAACACTAAATCCCTCAACAACAAACTGTTAAAAATACCGCCCATTGCTACATAACAAAAGAAGCTCCTGTCCTATTGTAACTATGACTATGTTAAAGCTTCTAGATAAGGTAACCATTTTACGAACTGTTAAGAATGTCCTGTATCATTTCAAAACAACTGTTAAGGAGGATAGAGATGACATCGAAAAATATAATTGGACGCCAGTTCCGGTAAGTTACATGTATAAGAGGTGTAGTACTCGCGGTAGTTTTTCAGTCGGTCGCCGTTTGTGGAACAGTTGGCCGGTACTCGGCAAAGGTCAGAGTTTCCTCTCGTCAATGAGGCCGGTTTCCTCCTCCACTAAATCTGGCAACGCTGTGATTTAAGTTAAATAATCTTGAGTGCGGCATAAAACATCAGCCATCAATCAACCTATTAGAGGTATAAGCCAAGATATTCAAGATGTGATATGCCTGCTTTTGTTTTTACCATAGTATTTAACGCTATAATCCTCTTTATAGAAGTGACACAATTTGATATATAAAGAAAATTAAATTTGGTCATCCCAAAAAATTATTTGGTCAATTGAGATACTAACTTGAAGCAGAATTTCTGTTCTAAACACTGCTAACAACAAAATGTTGGATAGTAATGTAATGAGATGGCTGCACTTAATAAGGCAATGTTTTTGTTTTGGCAATGTCACGCCATCAATATATTTTATTCACAAAATCAGCAGAATTGTAATTTTGACAGTTGGGTTATGTACATTCATAAGCTTGATAACTTTCTTAGAACCAAGACCTAAGCATAAAATAAGATGTACAGTAGTGTAATATATTATTACATTCTTCAAAGCTCACTGGCTACTTCTGTTTGTTGAGCCATTTATTTACATGTTATTGCTTCACATGTTGACTTATCTCCCTTGCGCTATATATTTTCCCCAGCTTTTACTTTGCTCTCAATGTATTGTCTGCCCTGTTGGGTTATCTACCTTGCGTTATATATTATACACAGCTTTTACTTTGCTCTCAATGTGTTATCTGTCATGTTGACTTATCTCCCTTGCGTTATATATTATTATACCCAGCTTTTGCTTTGCTCTCAATGTGTTATGTCATGTTGACTTATCTCCCTTGCGTTATATATTATTATACCCAGCTTTTGCTTTGCTCTCAATGTGTTATCTGTCATGTTGAGTTATCTCCCTTGCGTTATATATTATTATACCCAGCTTTTGCTTTGCTCTCAATGTGTTATCTGTCATGTTGAGTTATCTCCCTTGCACTATATCTTATACCCAGCTTTTGCTTTGCTCTCAATATGTTATCTGCCCTGTTGAGTTACCTCCCTTGCATTACATACAAAACCAAGCAGTCACTTTTTTCTCACTATGTCTGTCACTTGTTTGCCCCATTATGAGTTATCTCCCTTGCATTATATATTTTGATTGTCTTGCTTCTATTGAGGAGGTAATGTTTTGTTTAACCTGTAGAGTTCTCTCCCTTTAGTTATTTATTCTACCCTGTGTGTGTTTGCTTTGAACATCCTTGCAAACACAATAGACAAAGGACCTATTTTACTTTGTTTGTTCCCATCCATAAGTTAGCCTTGGTGACCCCTCAGTTTGATACAAGCCTTGCATCGATGGGCCGTGGGCTTGATTCCCACTCAGTGGGGGTACTCAACCAGTATTCAGTCTGTGTGGAAGAGTTGGCAGGTACTTGTAAAAAGCCCTATTTCATTCCCAACTAAACCTAGCAATATCACCATCAAAAAATGAGTCAATCAATCGATCAATCAATCATTATTACATTAAGGGATTAAACAAACATTTTTATAACAACTCATTCCAAACAAAATTTAAATCTTCTAATCACAAGTTTTTCCGAGTACTGGCGAAGACGTCAAGCCTACAATGCCCCCCGGGGCGTCCTTTTATCTCAGATTTTGGTAGTGAACGTTAAAGAATATCACAGCTAATTGATTACTATCTAAAACCTATAGCAAATCGGCGTGTTAGCTTTTCCAAAAATACTGATGACTAAGGTCAAACTCCTGCCTGTTGTCAACCTAATGAAATATCATGTTTTGTGCTTTATTATAACAACTTATAATTGGGTATAAACGTCTAAATGATATGCTCCTTTTTAACACAATAAGAAACTTGTCCCCATGGTTATTTTAGACAAGAAGATTTTCCTTCTGCACATGTGTTATAGTGTTCAAAAATATATAATCGAAATAAACTTGAGTGGGCTTTATCAATATTTTTTATCTCAACGTCAATCTCTTAGTTTTTTCAATGTTCTTTAAATGCTCAACTTTTCTAAACAATCGAAAATTAGGAAAAAAGAAACAACTCATGTTGGCAGCTCATGCCATGTAAAGGAAATTGATTGACACAAGTAAAACTACCTATGTTAATACATAACATTAAAGTGCAAATGTAACGTAAATCAACAATTGTCTAAAATATCCCATTTTTATTCCTTTTATGGATCAAACAAGTTAAACCATTGAAGAAATCATATATTAATTTGAAGTAAATGTCTGGTTACAAATCACTTGTGTCAAACCCCTTACATTGCCTAAAGATAAATTAACAAGTTTCTTGTTTTGCACCAAAATTTATTTTAGAACTAAAGAGGTGAACAGTGTTGATCTATTGTGTTTTTGGCTATATAAGAATTTACACTTTAAACATGTTTCCATTCCGATTTTTTGTGTAAACTTGACCAACTTTTATCATCTACAGTCTATTGTTGTTTTATTTATGAGCACTAAAACACACTGGCACAGGGAAAATCTTCTTGTCAAAAATAACCATGGAGACAAGTTTCTAATTGTGTTAAAAAGAGGTATATCATTTAGACCTTTATACCCCATCATAAATTGTTGTAATAAAGTAAACCTATGATATTTCATTAGGTTGACGACTGACAGGAGCTTGTCCTTAGTCAGTAGAATTTTCTGTGTTTGTATTATTAATAGTTTAATCTTCCTTGTTCAATACAACTTGCATATACATGAAAATCATTTTATTATATTATGTAATTCTATATGAACACAAAAACACTTATCTCAGGCTTTAAAGGATATGTTGTACATGTCTAAATCTCCATACATTTTCCATGTAGATACATTCATTACAGTTTAACCCATAAACATTACATTGTGCATTCTACTTTTGCAGCATTTTGTTTAATATTAGTTTTATAGGACATTGTGTATTATATTTCGTATTGCATTTTGTCTTACAATATGTATTACATTGCATATTAAATTATGTATTACATTGCTTATTACATAATTATGTATGACATTGCACATTGCATTATGTATGACATTGCATATTGCATAATGTATGATATTGCATTTTGTATTGCATATTACATTCTATGTTATATTGCATAATACATTACATTTTGCATTGCATATTACATTCTGTATCACATTGCATATAGCATTATGTATTGTATTGCATTATGTATTACATTGCACATTCCATTATTTATTATATTGCATTTTGTATGTCATTGCATATGGCATTTTCTATGTCATTGCATATGGCATTTTGTATGTCATTGCATATGGCATTATTTATTAAATTGTGTATTACATTGTATTTTAGACAAGAAGATTTTCCCTGTGCCCGTGTGTTATGGTCAGGTGTTAAAAAATATATAACATTGCATGTTATTACATAGTGTATGACATTTTTCATTTCTGGACATCATGATCATTAGAACATAGAACACTATGAGATCACCGACCACAATTTACATCATGATCATTAGAACATAGAACACTATGAGATCACCCACCACAATTTACATCATGATCATTAGAACATAGAACACTATGAGATCACCCACCACAATTTACATCATGATCATTAGAACATAGATCACTATGAGATCACCCACCACAATTTACATCATGATCATTAGAACATAGATCACTATGAGATCACCCACCACAATTTACATCATGATCAATAGAACATAGAGCACTATGAGATCACCCACCACAATTTACATCATGATCAATAGAACATAGAGCACTATGAGATCACCCACCACAATTTACATCATGATCATTAGAACATAGAACACTATGAGATCACCCACCACAATTTTAAATCCAATGATTCCATATACTATTACAAAATATAACATGTTTAATAGCTGTTCTTCAGTTCTTAATCATAAAACACTGTAAGGTTACTCACCACAACTTACATGTAAAATCCTTCAACGCCACATTCTTTGTTTTATATCCAGTAGCGGTTCCTCAATTGTTAATATTCATATATTGATATCTACAAGTTGTACTGCATTTATGTCAATGTCTAGGGAAATATCTGAAAACTCACATATGCTTGCCAGTTTCAACCTATAAGAACCATAGCCGTTAAGTTTTTTTTAAAACCACAATCCCGAGTTAGTTAAATCATATCCTTCTGACCTGTGCTAAGGCAGGTACTGTTTTAAAAATACCTATAGTATTTGCTAAGATCATCAACAAAGTTAAGATGAGCAAAAAACCACAAATCTGGTTTTAGCATATCTTTGCTGTGTATTCATTTAGATTTTTAAGGAATAGAAAAAAAAATTTAACTTTTTTTTTATAGATTTTCATTCAGGTTTTTAAAGAATGTCTTCTAGGATGTCATCACTAGCCTTCCATACGAGAGTTTCAATCCCAATAACTCAAAAATGGAACTATTTCTGAGTGTAATTTTCACTAGATATCCCTATTTGGGGTATAGTTGCTGGCTACTTTAAAGTGGCATGAGCTGCCAAAATTCACACTTTTTTCATAATTTCTGATCATCACGACAAAAAGAGTATATTTAAAAACAGTTGACAAACTGAACAAATATTTTTTATGTTAGCATGTAACATTTCCTTTTTCAATGAAATTTAGACTTTTGCATTTTCTGAACAAATTGAATTCGAGACAAAAGATCAAAATTTTGGGAGATCATGCGAAAAAAACAAGAACAAAACCAGTGTATCAACACTCCCCCCCCCCCTCTACACACACCACCACATATACTGAGAAAAATGGGTTGAGAGTTTAAAGGTTTTCTATGTTGGCCTTGTCACTTTGTTCTAGTCATTGTTAAGACCCTCGTATACAAAAGGGAAGCGATGGCCTTCGCAGGTTAATATTTATACAGGCCTGTATCCATTTCACTTTTAAACTCTGATTTTGGCAGTTAGATGTGATAAAGTGCCGTAGCTGTGTCTATGTACAAGCCCAATACATGTACATACTTCCCCGCCTTCAGTTATTCTCACTTGGCCTTAGTCTCACCTGCAGACATACTCGTTAGGCTCAGGTAACTGGAAATAAACGTACAAATATTGATTTTTGTTATAATTGGCTGTGGAACTTGTGGATACTTCAAACCTTATATATGGCTCTGTTATTATTTTTCCTGCATGCCACATGCAGTTATAAAGGCAATTATCTATGAGTTTGAGCAGACTCTGATGAATTTTCAGATAATGGATTTACTCTTAAGATGAAGTTTTAAGATAAACTTTATTGAACGTCGCTAGTGCTTTAGAACAGGCCTTAATTCTCTTCTAATGCTGTACTACATGTTGATGGGCAAATAACATGTCAACATCTCTGTAGTGTTATGACCGTAGGCCACAAGCCAGAGGGAGCAGGTTCCTTCGCTCCTCAAGATCTTATCCAATTTTGACAAATTTCATTCGGTCACCGTATGTGGAAGAGTTGCCAGGTACTCACCGAAGGTCGGAGGTTTTCTCCCGGCAAAGCGCCTGGTTTCCTGCCCCCACTTAACCTGGCGATGCAGCGATATAAGTGAAAGGATCTTTAGTGTGGCATAAAACATCAATCAATCAACCAATCACTCTTGCTCATGTCCCTTGGTTCAGCGTGTAAAATGTTGGGCCATCAAACCTTATAGCTGTTCGTTCATTGGCCAAAGAGGGGCCATCGTGGCTCAGTAGGTAGAGCGTTGGACGCTCATTCCGAACAGCCTTCCACCAATGGGTCACGGGTTCGAATCCCACTGAGTCCCAAAAATTGGAAAATTTTCTGACTGGGTTTTCACTTGAACAACCTATGTGGGATGGTTGCCAGTTACCAACGGAAGGCCGTGGGTTTCCTCCGGGCATGGAGCCCGGTTTCCTCCCACAATAAAACTGGCAACGCCGCCATATAAGTGAAATAATCTTGAGCGCGCGTAAAACACCAATCAATCAATCAATTGACTTTTTGGTGGAAGCGAGAGAACATTGCTGGGTACCAAGAGAACATTACGACTTGACAAAAAAGGGGAAACAAAACAGCATTCATATAAATCGAAATTCCATTTTTACGAAGTACTCAAGAAAACCTAAGGACGCTAAAATTCAAAATGAGTTTTCTTCGCAATGTTCCATTAATTCAAGATGACCTATAGAGGCTACCTGAAGTTACCAACACAGATATGAGTGTTAGATCATCACAACCCCCACCCCCTCGTCATTTCCCCCTTTCTTTACGACAGAGCTCTAGTAAACAAAAAACACAGGCTCACAAAGCTCAGAGGTGTATATATACACACTGTTTATTATTTTAAAATATTTTTTATAGCGTACAGTAATCTATCCTTTAATGGCCAGTCACTTAAGCTGTTTTGTCTACCTCAAGTTTGCTTTTACTCGTCACGACAGATAGTGTTGAAAGAGTTTTCCGTGTGCCCCTCTCTAGCTAGTGCAAATTCTATTATTAGTTTTCATTGTGCATCCCCATTCTAGTTGACACAGGCTGCTTTTAAAACGTACATGCAGTTTATTTTACGAGGATAGGTTCGTAAAAATATGAAATAGGGGCCATTTCAAATATACTAAATATGAAGTCTAAAATAATCATACAAACGAAGCGTATGTGCCGTGGATCGTAAACACCATGTAATTAAAGCATGAAAAGATATTTATATTTCGTAACAAAAGAAATTGAACCCGACATGTAATAAGTCTTTTATTTTTCTTTAATTTCATTCTGGTAAGATTGGATGGCCCCCTTTTATTATCTGGTCATGTGCTGTTATGTTTGTTTTGCAATTGGTTTTACTGAGAGTTAAACTGATATTTGTTGACTGAGCCAGGAGTTTTAGATGTAGTTGTTCTTCCCCATTGATAATCAGTGTCATTGTACATGAAAGCTGACAGTTTGGACTGGAGTGACATAAACACCATCTGTTCATTTCACATCAGTTTCCACCTGTCTCTCCCCCACTTGTGGTCAGATGTCCATTTCATTTTGTGAATGTTGTTGATTTCCTGTTAAAGCTGGCCAGTGTTTGCCAGAAAGCTGTGCTGTCCTTAGCCAGTGTTTGTGTTGGCTCTTTATTAAGACAACCACCTGAATTCTCGCTGTGCTGTGTAGCGGACATACAAGGAACTTACAGTGAAGTTAGCCTCGTGAACTGCTGTCTAACTTCATGAAGACATTTTAGAAAAAAAAATTAAACAAAACTCTAAGCATGTTTTGCATGGATATTACGTTGGTGTTAGGAATGTGAGGGTTTTTTACGTAGTGGTTTCATTTCTCGTGATTTTGAGGTTGAAGTTTAGGAGAACGTTAAACAGAGTACATCATGTCGGCTTTAAGGGGACAAATCAGCTATTCCCGACTACAGGTAGGTTTACTAACTCTTTCAAATACCGTATATTGGATAAATTTTCTAATCAAAATTTAAAAAAAAATTATATTATACATTAAGTCTAAAAAGAAAATGAATGAGTGACCTACATGTATCGGTAGTTTGGTTGAAGTTTCTTATTGCTTGATTACTGTTTTTGCCGCACGCAAGATAATTTAGCTTATATGACGGTCCTGCCAGGTCTAGTGATGGGTTAAACAGAGTTCTTGCGTCGATGAAATTAACGACTTTTGGCACGTATCTAGCAACTTTTAAAAAAAATAATTTGGTTTTATGTTGTACTCAAGATTATTCCACTTACGTGTATAATGTAGGCCTATTCATATATTTCTTGGACTTAAATATTTACTTGTATAAAGGGGCCTTTACAATAGTTATAAAAAACAGCAAGTCATTATCAACGTTTCTGTAGTATATTTGTGTTTGTAGGTCTTCAAATACGTAAACCAGTATATTTATGAACACTAAAACACACGGGCACAGGGAAAATCTTGTCTAAAATAACCATGGAGACAAGTTTCTTATTCTGTTAAAAAGAGGGATATCACATAGACCTTTATACCCTATCATAAGTAGTTGTAATAAACTACATGTAAACCCATGATGCTTCATTAGGTTGACGACTGACAGGAGCTTGGCCTTAGTCAGTAGAATTTTCTGGAACACTTTGTAATACATTGACAATGCTTACGCATCTTCAGCTATGGCAAGAATATATGACATTGATCATGGCATAGGATCATGGCAAAAGACAATTTTTGATTACCAAATATATTGATAATTAAGGCATGCAAATTACATAAATTACCATGATCACTCTTCTCAATTGAAAACAGACAATGCTGCAGTAATAAAATCAAATTTCCACAGCCCCAAAATTGCCATAGACAATCCGTGTCTTTTAAAGTCTATACATTTATTTTGAGTGTAACGTTATAGTAACTACATGTATGAAATTTGTCCTGTCTGTGAAACTGCACATTCCATGGTCACTAAATAGTCCCGCTTTGTCCTATCAGAATAGAATGTCATCGTCACTAAATACATGTAGTCCTGCTTTCTCCTAACAGAATAGAATGTCATTATGTCAAGTATGTTTAGATAAGATATGTATTAAAGGATAAAAAAATCTCATTGGCTTTTTGGCCGAGTTCATACAGTATATATTCTTAAACAAATTGATTACAAAACTGGAGGTATTTTCTTAAACTGGTCATTTATCCTTTAATTGTTGTTGATTACTAAAGCTACCAAGATTGGTCCCACTTGCAAAATTGCAAGACAGTGAGCCATAAAGTTTTCCACATCTTTTTTTTTTTTTGGGGGGGGGGGGGGGGGGGGGGGGAGGGGCACAAAAAGGAGTTCTTGTTGATTGATGTTTTATGACACAATCAAGATTATTTCACTGACATTGCACCATTGCCAAGTGAGAGCCTGTGTCTTTGATTGGATCACACCCGTCGCCACCATCCCACAAGGTACAATAACGTGTGGCCTACCAGGGGCCTGTCTTACAAAACTGACATAAATTTGCACATACGCCTACAACATTGACCAGTTGCGTGTATGGTGCAAGTTGCTATAATTTTAAAACTAGTTTACGTCCGATGAAACTTGCGCCAGCTTCATAAGATAGCGCCCTGACTACCATTCGATTCCACAAGGTACTATAAATGAGAATTAGCCGTCAGTTTTCTCATGTTACTTTTTGGAAGTAATACCTGTTAGTGCTCTTGAATACAATTCCTTGGCAAAGTATTTTTGGAGGGTTTTAAGTTTTTACTTCTTTTTCGGTTTTATCGGGAAGGATTTTTATACGCCCGGCTTGAAAAGCGGGCTGTATTATGGTATCATCTCCGTCCGTCCGGCAGTCCGGAAGTCCGGCAGTCCGGCTGTCCGGCGTCCGCTTTCCCTTCCGCTGCATAACTTCTAAAGTTTTGATTCCATCTGCACAATTTTTTCTAAGTATATACCTTATGGGTAGAAGGTGTGTCGCAAACTATTTTTAACATCACTGGTTACATAATATGGGAGTTATATTGGATTATGTAATATTCCCTTCCGCTCCATAACTTCCAAAGTTTTGATTCCATCTGCACAATTTTTTCTGAGTATATACCTTATGGGTGGAAGGTGTGTCGCGAACTATTTTTGACATCATACATTGCGTAATATGGCAGCCATATTGGGTTATGTAATATTTACATTTTCTCTCCATAACTTTAACAAATATGATCCGATGTTTTCAAATCTTTCATGTTACATACCATATTAACAGACAGTGTGTGAAAAAATTGTTTATGATATCAACTATTGCAATTTATTGCATTATGTACATTCCCTTT
Source organism: Lepidochitona cinerea (assembly GCA_963971465.1). Taxonomy (NCBI): domain Eukaryota; kingdom Metazoa; phylum Mollusca; class Polyplacophora; order Chitonida; family Tonicellidae; genus Lepidochitona; species Lepidochitona cinerea. Next base: position 61,465,974 of record OZ020552.1, on the reverse strand, counting down.
TATTCTTACTTTCATTTTCATGAAAATAACCTTTAAATTATAAAATGGCTTCTACTTTTCCGATTTTCATCAAAAAAGGATTTTTTCAAACTGCAATAATGTTTCTAAATTGATTAAAACTATTCTTAAATCAATATATAATGTTTTAATCAAATGAAAAATACATATAAGGATTAAAGTTTTATCTACAGACCAAGAGATAAGTATCCCAGCTTTGGTTTATTTACCTTGTCAACTTACAGTTAGCTCTCAGTCTCTAGAGCTTGACAGATACCACATGGCCTCCAAAAACAGTGTGTGACATTAGCAATGGACTCATAGCCAAATCTTTTGTAAATCCATTTGGTCTATTATAAAATTAGAAGTAATAACCTGTAGGTATATGGGGAGATTTAAAATATTGTCAAGATGTCTATGGTGAAAATTATGCCAATGTCAAACACTGATAAAATTAAATGTAGGCTGTTAACATGCCCAACTGTTATATATTTTTTGTAGCCAAATAATGTAGATAAAAAATATTATGAGAAAAATTGTCAAATCTACTTGAATTGGTGTGAGCTGCGAAATTGCCAATTAATTACATTTGTTTAAGTATGATTAGTAAATTATAAACTGCTTTTCTAAAAAATTGAAACCTTTTAGTGCAACCTATATTAACAACAAACAATGTTTAACATCATGATTTAACAGCAGCGAGAATTGATGACTTGTACATGTACCGTGTACAAATCTTGTTAATAATTGTTGATCCAAATAGCCCATTTTAAATTTGATACAGATGGATTTTAAAGGTTTTAGTGGTAAGATTTCATTTTGCTGACATAACATCACCTTTTACCAAGCTTCACCTAATAAAACTGGCAACGCCGCCATATACATGTACATGTAAGTGAAATAATCTTGAGCGCGGCGTAAAACACCAAACAATCAATCAATCAATCATTTACCAAGCTTCAACCTCTTCCCCCTGAATTTTGAAAATTAAATTCAAATAAATATGGAAGGATTTGTTTTGGTATGGCTGCAGTTACTGTGCCTTTCCGGGCGTATTTTGGGTTTCCCGAAACTCTTGTTTGAAAGTAAGACATCCTGCGTAGTGCGGTATTTTTTTTGACGAGCTTACAATAAATAACACATCAAAAAATTCCTCGAAAAATTTCTACAAAAAAAATATTCTTAATTGTATAGTTGGTAAAAAAATACAAAAATTGCATCTGCACACTGATTATTTGTTTTTGTACGAATATTAAGATGAAATGTCTTAGTGTACCACAGGTATCAGTTTCAAAAGAATTTTATCAGAACAGGCTTATTGATGTCAATATTTGTTCAGCGTTTCTGTCCTGGCGTCGTTTTAAATGTTACTCTTTTGTGACAAAGTAACACACATAAGTAAAATACCTGTTTGTTTATAAACAGCTTGCTTTTATTTTCAGAGGTTATAACTTAAGCCGTGTAAATATTATGTGTTTACATTGTGTAATGATTAACTTACAAATGTCAAACACAGCTCTGGTTCGTCATATTTGAACAATTATTTTCAAACAACCAGCCGGTCAATAGCCGTTAATTGCATTTTTTTTTCTTCTTGCCTATGTATTTTCAACTCAGCAGAAACATACGTTTGTGTACTTCTTAGGATTTGTTCCTTCACACTGCATTTTGCTGATGCTGCAACGTCCTAATTAGCTGATCTAATTAGAGGAATTGTAAATAATTAACGAGCTTACTGACCAGTCCAGTGATCGGCTTGTAATATCATTTCCACAAAGAGTGGTAAACGAGATGCTAATTTTCATCAACCTCTTTGGCAGTATTCTAAGAGTTTATAATTGGTCAAAATCCAAAGCAGTTTAGTTTAAAGGATATTTCCCATGCCTGTGCAAGAGTGCAGCTATGTGCAGCTGGTATCCATACAATAGCAGCTTTTCAGCGTCCCGGGTCATTTTCAATAATCATTGTCTACAGGTGTAATGTTGCCATTGTACCTGAATATACCAGGCATTTCCTCCATAAAAGTGGAAATAAGCTCGAGACTGTCATTCAACGTCAATCAAAGTGTACTGAATTCCTTGGATTTGCGTAGAAAGTTTTCAATGGTCCCAGAATAATCTTGATTGTGGAGTACAACAGTGATTGTGTTGTGAATGAGACAATATTGCTCAGGACTACATGGAAACTTTTGAATTGACTCGGTGTTCTATGGACTTAAGTTAAACCCTTCAATACTGTCTGCCACACTTCAGTTATTTGCACAATATTCCTTTTTTCTGTGCCTAAAATTAAACCGAAGGATTTGTTCAGTAGCCATGGGGAAGTTTTTCCCAAACCTCGTGGCTTTTGTTAGAGAGACTTTTCTGGTAAGGTTTGGATTTTTTTAATGCAGACTTTCGTCATCATTCCATTTGATAAAGATTATTTTTTGTGATTAGTAAAATTTTTCTTATAATATTTAATGAAATTCTTTAAATACATGTACATGTATGCTTTTGAGAATGGTCAAATTTTGTTAAAAAGCTTAATCAATCATGCTGAAATCCGGTACCAATATGTATTATTACTCCTAGAGGGTGGGTGTGGAAGGGGGGGGGGGGTTGTTGAGAAACGGCCCCCAGAAGCTGGGTGTTCAAAGGGTTGTTAGCTTTAACAGAATGTTATATGGTGTCAAATTCATTTCTTTGTTACACCACATCATTTTACCTGTTGTTAAGCGATTTTTCCTTTTCAGCTACTGATACCTGGTCATTTTTCACTTTATTATCATCTTAGAGTTTGTATGATTTAAAATTTGACGTCATAACTCCAGGAAATTTTTTTTTTATAATGTCAACCTTTACAAACAAGGGAATATAAGATCATGCTTCCCAGCCCTGGAAAATTGTGCTTCAAATGCATGTATTGTAACTAAAAATGTTGAGTTCATTTTCACATACCGGTCGTTTAAATTGTCTCCGTATTTTTCTTCCTTCTAGGTGATCCTGGAGAACAAGGAGGCGATCGTGAATTACAACCCTGTAGAGACGAACCCAAATCAAATTGCTGAGATGATCGACGACATGGGCTTCTCAGCTAAAGTCAAACCAGGTCTGGGCAGCAAGGGAGATAACTCATTGTCAGAGGCCGTTGTACTCATAGAGGGTATGACGTGCATGTCTTGTGTGCGCAACATCGAGAAGAACATGTCTGGAAAATCTGGTATAGCTTCCATCTCCGTATCCCTGGCTAATAAACGAGCAACAGTCCTGTACGACCCGAGTTTGACGAATCCAACTGCTATAGCTGAAGGTATCGAGGACATGGGGTTTGATGCGACTCTTCCGGCACCAAACAGTACACGAATGCTAATCGCACGGATCCACGTGGAAGGTATGACCTGTCAATCATGTGTCCGTAACATCGAAACCAACATGGCCGACAAAGATGGGGTTCAGGAAATCCGTGTATCGTTGGAAGATAAAGAGGCGTTCATCGTCTATAACAGCGAGAAGACAGACTTGGAAACCCTGCGCTCGCAAATTGATGATATGGGTTTCGATGCTACGCTACCCTCTGGTGACAATCTGGCCCATGAGTTTGATAAACTCGCTGCTCGCTCATCGTCAACTTCGCTGACTTCTCAGGAAGAGGAATGCGTCATCGGAATTCAAGGCATGACGTGTCAAAGCTGCGTGAAGAATATTGAGAGCAACATCTCGAAACAAGCAGGCATTCTGAAGATCGAAGTGAACCTAGCCGCTAAAAATGGCTGCGTCAAGTACAATCCCAAAGTGACAAATCCCACAGCTATAGCTGATGCCATCGATGATATGGGCTTTGATGCCAAGGTGCTCCAAGGGAGACTATCTCGTAGTACTTCAAAGCTGTCTAACGATTCACCACCTTCTGTTAAGATGGGTATTAAAGGAATGACCTGTCAATCATGCGTGAAAACAATTGAGGACACAATCTCCAAGCATCCAGGCGTGGTCTCAATCAAAGTGTCCTTAGCAGAGGAGATGGGAGTGATTGAATTCCAACGGGATGTTGTCTCCCCTAAACAACTACAGGAAGCCATCGAAGATATGGGATTTGATGCCACTTTGCCAGGTAAACATTATATTGCATTTTGTTTTTGTTTATAAAAAATGTTGATTTCAAAACAACTTTTCGTCTCAATAAGACTGAAATAATTTTTAAAATGACGTTAAGTTGACACTCACTCACTCGCTGGTGTTATAAATGCTTCATGTGGTAGGCAAAAAAAACCTCCACAAAACTGAATGTTGATTTCAAAATATCTTTTCTCACTGTATCACTATTATGATCCCAAATTCAAAAAATTTTCAAAAAAATTTCACATGCATGTGCATTTTTTTTGGGGGGGGGGGGGGGGGGGGGGGGGGTATTTTTTTTTTTTTCAATCGGAGATGTTAACTTCATATATCACTTTCCTGTCCACGTTTTGTTTCAAGAAACATTCTCCAATATCATGGGTTCATCCAGAGGGGTGTCCACTCGCCTTTTGGATACCCTTTAGTTAAAGTTGATCTATCTGGACTCCCAATGATGCAGTAATTTAAAATGGTCAAGATGCGGAAGTAAGTCATTCTGGACACCCGCTTCTGTAGAGAATGTGGAAACTAGTCATTTGGATACCCTATTTTCAGATCCTGGAAAGTCACGGCTTTTCACCAGGCAAAGAGTTCTGTCCCCAGCCCCCACCCCCACTAAACCTGGCAACTCACAAAACATCTATCAATCAATCTCTTTTTTAGGAGGTGACAGCTCAAGGCAGTTGAGGCGTTCCGTGTCCAATGAGGATCTCCCTGGGGTGGCTGAGTTTGATGCTAGAGGCGAGAATGGACGCAACAGCGTTAGATTTAATCACGATGTAGTCGATGACGGTGATCTGGAGAAATGCTTCCTCCGAATCACTGGGATGACGTGTGCTTCGTGTGTCGCCACCATTGAGAAAAACATGCTCAAAGTTGAAGGTAACCAAATTACGTATTTTAAGAAAACGCTTTCTTATTTTCGTCAGAATGCTCATGACGCGAATTTAACATGCATCTGTCAATATTGCGTGCATTGAAAATTGAAATTATATATGACAAAGTTTACGTGTCATTGTGCTATATGTATGTATGTGTTTTAATTGTAAAAAAAATGTTTTGTCTTCAGAAGAATTAAGCTTTCTAAGTAAAAAATATAAATTTCCTCGTCCTAAAATTTGGCAAAAAGATGATGCCACTCAAATTTTTAATATTTATATTTTTAAAAAATTGAATAAACCAAGTGGGGTGAGGCCTAGCGTCTTATGTAATGATTTTATTTGAACTGGGGCCCCATATGGTCACACAAAGTGGGATTGGGCTGAGTCATATACATGTGATCTTTTGTTGGGTACCATAATAGATTTCATTTGCCTGCTATCATTGTTGTGGTAGTTATTCAACCAGGATATGTGATTTCACTTTAAAGGTGTCAAGAGTATATTGGTGGCGTTGATGGCGCAGAAAGCAGAAGTGAAATACGACCCCGCCTACATCCTACCTTCGCAAATTGCTAACAAAATCACAGGTCTCGGCTTCAATGCCAAGGTCACAGAAACAGAAACTCAAGGTCAAGGCACCGTAGAGCTGAATGTAAGTGGATTTATGACGGGTTTCATTTTGATTCATTGAGCCTGGTATGTCATACTCAAAATTATTTTACTTACCTGACAGTTTTGCCATATTTATATTGGGATAGGGGGCCTTCGTGGCTCAGTAGGTAGAGCATTGGACGCTCAATCCGAACAACCTTCTGCCAATGGGTCGCGGGTTTGAATCCCACTCAGTCCAAAAAAAAACTTGGAAAGACTTATTCATAACTACACAGTACACTGTATATGAACATAAAAACCTACTCTTTGGTAGGTGAAGATGGTCAGAAAAAAAATTATATAATTATGCAACTTTCATTCCCAGAGGGGGGGGGGGGGGGGGGGGAATTACACTTTCTTGAAGAATGGCAGAAATTCTTCTACCGATTTTCGGGGAAACGGGAATTGAACTCGGGTCCCAGAGTATGCCACCTATCGGCAGCACTAAATGCCGGCTGCCTTATCCATGCTTTAATTGATTGATGTTTTACGCTGCAATCAAGATTATTTCACTTATATGACGGCGTTGCCAGGTTTAGTGGGGGAGGAAACCGGGCGCATTGCTCGGAGGAAGCCCCCGACCTTTGGCGAGTACCTGGCAACTCTTCCGTCTGCTTTATATGTTTATATGTCTGTTTATATGTTGAACTCCTCCCCATATTTATTTTAGTTCAGAAGATATTTCTGTCGCCAGTGCGTCTTAGATCAGAAAATATCAGTTTGAAGCTAGCATTATTATATGACATGATGTAAGTTATTTTGTTATATTTTTGAGACATGTTTATTTCAGATCACTGGCATGACTTGTGCTTCCTGTGTACATCTCATTGAATCCAACATGAAAAGGAAACCTGGCATTATATCAGCTTCTGTTGCCTTGGCAACCAGTAAAGGGAAATTTACGTATGACACAGAAACACTTGGCCCCAGAACTATCATTGAAGATATAAAGGTAAAACTTCCTAATTAGGTCATAAATGGGTTAATTATTAGGTGTTTTACCTCAGGGGAAATTTCATAAAACTCTTTTACCCGACTTCCAACAGAACGACGACTAAACAGTAAAATTTAATTATAGCAATTTAAGTGGTCCAGGTAGATTTAGTTGTCTAAACGCCTTTAGGAACTAGGCCCCTGTGTTTTGAACCCAATATGCTTTCTCTCCTATGTTTCTGAACACTAAAACACACGGGCACAGGGAAAATCCTCTTGTCTAAAATAACCATGGCGACAAGTTTCTAATTGTGTTAATAAGAGATATATCCATATATATATGTGTGTGTGTTGAATATGATGAATATAATTTGTCTATTGTATGCAAAATACTTTGTATGTAAGCTGCAATCTTCATCAGGGAAATTACTGAAAAAATTCCGAACCAGGGTAAGAATCGAATTTGCCCCTTTAGGTTATCGTCTCATCGCTCTACCAACTGAGCTACCCAACCCTGCTAATAACAATACAAATTTTTACCTTCTGGAATGTTGTGCCTGTTGTTTTTTTCTGGGTTCCACAGTTTTCCACCTGATATTTGTTTCTGAATGCATTTCCTCCTACAGATTGCATTGAATATTGTTAAAACTTGGTGAGGATGATTGCTATCAAGTGAGGACGGGGATATCCTGTTTGTAAATGAACTTTTGCCTGTTCTTAGACTATTTCCACTTTACATGACATCGATAAATCTTATGCGGGGCCGGGGGGATACGGCATCTTCTATTCTCTTATACACACAGAGCTTAAATCAAGTCCATTAGAATATGTATATTTAAATTTACATACATGTATGTAATTGCATGTATTTTCAGGCGTTAGGTTTTGAAGCAAGTTTGATGACTGATGGAGATCGACACAGAGATATGTTGGATCATAAAGATGAAATCAAACGGTAATACACATTCTCAAACTATACATCTTCATTTCTAGATTGATTGATTGTTTGGTGTTTTACGCCGCGCTGAAGATTATTTCACTTATATGGCGGTGTTGCCAGTTTTATTGTGGGAGGAAACCGGGCTCTATGCCCGGAGGAAACCCACGACCTTCCGTTGGTAACTGGCAACCATCCCACATAGGTCATTCGAGTGAAAACCCAGTCCGAAAATTTTCCAAATTTTTTTTTGGACTCAGTGGAATTCGAACCCGCGACCAATTGGTGGAAGGCTGTTGGGATTGAGTCCAACGCTCTACCTACTGAGCCACGGAGGCCCCCTGATTTCTAGAAGACTTAATTCAAGGGAATGATTTTATGAATCTCAACTCTGGATACTTGTTTATCTTTTATATTGGGCTGTTTTAATTCACAATTTGAATCCCTTTGATTTTAGTTTTTCAAATTTCTCATGACCAAAGAAAGTCATAAAAAGTTCAAAGCAATTTTCAATCCATGTTAGAATTACTGAAAATCGCTCCTCTAACTTGGTTCAATTTGTAATTGTCAGTCGACACTGACAAGTCAACGGAAACTGGCTAACCCTATGTGTCGGTGCAAATTATTGATTTTTATTTAGGATTTGAACCCGTAACCCTTTGGGGGAAGGATTCCAGCAATTTATATTGTAAAAACTAATTATTGAATTCAAAACTAATACACTGAAATGTCTGTGTTTCGTTAAAAAAATAATCTTGCATTCGTTAACATTGTAACATCCATGTGTGATACCAAAATGTGATACCTGAGTTAATTGGAGGACCATGCATGTTGCCAAATCCTCAATAACAAAAAGGTTCTGAATGAGATTTAAACTTTCAACACATCTAAGTCCAGGGAGATGATTGACCAGCAGTTAATCCTTGAATGTTTTACAAGCTCTCTATTGAAATAAAATGAGAATTTGCACTCTTCTACTTTTTTCCAGCACTTGAATTAACACAGACCTCGTTTTTCTTTTCAGTTGGCGATCCTCATTCCTCTGGTCCTTGACATTCGGGTTGCCGGCTATCGCTATCATGATGTACTTCATGTTTGCAAAGCCAGACGATGAAGACAATGAGATCATCGGAGAACATCGTAACATGACGCAGACGAAAGGAAACAAAACTACGATGACCAGCGGCCATTACCAAATCATGATATTACCCGGGCTGTCATTGGAAAATCTTCTCATGTTTATTTTAGCAACACCTGTTCAGGTGCGTTGACTTCACTTTACTAAATTAATTAATGGATGTTTTACGCCACACTCAAGATTATTTCACTTATGTGCCCGCGTTGCCAGGTTTAATGGTGGAGGAAACCAAGATCTTTGCCCGGAGGAAACTCTCAGAAATTGCAAATTTTTATTTGGTCTGAGTGGGATTCAACACTCGCCGCATCGATGCAAGGCCTGTGTCCTACCAGGGGACTATTACTCTAACCGACTGAGGGACCTCCGTCAGAAAATTTTCTGACTGGGTTTTCACTCGACCTATGTGGGGATGGTTGCCAATTATCACCGGAAGATTGTGGGTTTCCTCCTGGCATAGAGCTCGGTTTCCTCTCACAATAAAACTGGCAACGCGGCCTATAAGTGAAATAATCAATCTCTCTCTAACCAACTGAGCCACCAGAACCTTCACTTGGGCCAAAAAAAATTGTTGCTTACACACCCCACTCTGTGAATTTAGATAATCCCAACTTAAGCTTCCCATCAATGGGCTGGGTTTTGAATCCTACAAAAGATTTCTTACTTGATTTTCATACCCCCTATATGGGATGGTTGCCCTATGGAAGCAGAAAGTCAAGGGTTTCCTCCAGGCATAGAGCCTCTTTTTTTTCTCTTTGGTAAATATAGCAACACCACCATATAAATAAAATAATTTTGAATATATCAGTCAGTTTATCAATCAATCAATCAATCCAACTCTAATTAAATAAACCATTAAGTCCGTAATTTTTATAACGTTATTCTACATTTTATAAATTTTGTTTTCATTTTGACAGTTTATTGGTGGGCGATATTTCTACATCCAAGCTTACAAGGCTATTAAACATCACAGTACAAATATGGATGTTCTGGTTGTCTTGGCAACCACTATTTCGTATCTTTACTCGTGTGGCGTTTGCATAGCAGCCATGATTATCCAGGAACCAATCAGTCCCGTGACGTTCTTTGAGACCACGCCCATGTTGTTAGTGTTCATTTCATTGGGGCGCTGGTTGGAACATATAGCAAAGGTATGTATACTGATTTGGGTTGGCTGCATCTCTGATACCCGCAATATTACAAATGTTACTAAAAAATCTTACTTTACCTAGGCCCTACATTTACAATGGTTAGGCAAATCCAACTTGTCAGCCATATAATTTTGCGAAATATCATGATGTCACGAGTCTCTTTTCTTGAACATTTGACGAAGTTTTTTTCCAGCATCTTGTGTTCGTGAATCATTGATTGTAGCAGCATACAGTCGTTAACTCATCCAGATTTGCCAACAGGCAGATTGGTTAATGGCATCATAGGAGAGAATAGGTGTAGCTATGCAGGGCTTAACAAAGTGATCATTTCAAAAAAGATCCCTCTTACATCCCATAATTTTCATTGATGTGGTATCATAAGGCTTTTGGCCTATTGTTTCTAAGCAAGTTGATATGTTCCTGTAATAGTAGGAATAAAGCAAAAATAATTTCCTGGACGATATAAATGATGTAATAAACTTTTGGAATTTGGTGATTTTACCATCTCATTGATTTGTATTTTTTCTTAAACATAAAAAACCAAAAAAAAATACAGTACGGACTGACGATAGAAGTCTGACAGGGGCCCTCCATCTGTGTTGCATGTTCAAATCCCACTCAGACCAAATACATCGGGAAAATTGATTTTTATACGTCCGACTTAAAAAAAGTTGGTCGTATTATGGTATCACCAGCGTCGTCCGTCCCGGATTCCCTTCCGCTCCATAACTTAATCTAATCTTTACAATTCTTTCACAACATATGCCTTGTGGGTAGAAGTGTGTCATGAACCATTTATGACATCATCGATTGCATAATGTGGCTTCTACATTGGATTATGTAGTATTCTGTCTTAGTCTATATCTTCGTTTAATTAATTAGTGTCTTTTAGAAAGTGGGTATAACAGTATTCTCGTTATTTTGGGATTACACTTTCTTGAAAATATGGTAGAAATTCTTCTACCGATTTTTGGGTGAATCCCGAAACGGGAATCGAACCCAGGTCCCAGAGTATGGCACCTATCGCCAGCACTAAATGCCGGCTGTCTTATCTATTCAGCCAACCGGCCTCCTCTGGCATTTAGTGCTGGCGATAGGTGCCATACTCTGGGACCTGGGTTCGATTCCCGTTTCGGGATTCACCCAAAAATCGGTAGAAGAATTTCTACCATATTTTCAAGAAAGTGTAATCCCAAAATAACGAGAATACTATATCTTCGTTCCCTTTCGCTCCATAACTTGAAGAGTTTTGATCCGATCTTTACAATTTTTTTAATACGCATAGTTTAATGATAGAAGGTGTGTCATGAACCATTTAGGACATTGTCGATTGCATGATATGACTTCTACATTGGATTATGTAATATTCTGTCTTAGTCTATATCTTCGTTCCATTCTGCTCCATAACTTGAGGAATTTTCATCTGATCTTGACGATTCTTTCAGAGTACATACTTATGGGCAGACGGTGTTTCACGTACCATTTCTGACATCACCTATTGCATAATATGTCAGCCCTATTGGATTATGTAATATTCCCTTTCGGCTCCAGAACTTCTTTCGTTTTGATATAATCTCTCCAATTATTTTAGAGTATATATACCTTATAGGTAGATGATGTGTCGCATACCAAATTTGATTTGGGTACACATATTTTTTGTCTGTTTTCAACAGCCTGAAGATTGTTTGCTTTGTAATAAAACTAATACAGCCAAGTCCAATAGAACAGTGTCCCAGTCAAAACTGTTAAAATTCAAGAATTGTAAGCTTTTGTATTGATTGCTCCTTCCGAATTATGGAACAAAACAGCAATGTCAAAACAGCCACAATATTTCAGTTTTTGCAATTAAAATGTCATTGAAATTACCTGAACAGATAATATATGTGTACTATAACGTACTGGTATTTAGTTGCAGCTTCATCAAATTCAGAAAAGAAAAACTTCTAATGTGAACAAGAAATTTTAATTGATGAAATTAAAACCAATTTTATATTAAATGTAAAGTTGTTAATCTTAGCGGTTTGACTTTGCCACGGCGGGCGTATGTTGAGTTTACTAAAACTCTTGTTCACTCAAGTTTTTTCCTGTGGCCAAAGAGCCCGGTTTCCTCCCTCAACTTGGCAATGCTGCCATATAAGTGAAATAATCTTGACTGCGATTCATACATCAATCAATCAGATGCGGTGAGATCCTTTTTGAGTACACATGCCACTCTTTGGGTATTAAACATATTCATTTTCTAGTTTACGACACACTGGCACTTGGTATACCTTCTACACTCAAGTAACTGTGGAGAAGAGTTCCACAAATATATATATATATATTTATGAACACTAAAACACACAGGGACAGGGAAAATCTTCTTGTCTAAAATAACCATGGAGACAAGTTTCTAATTGTATTAAAAAGAGGTATATCATTTAGACCTCCATAAGTTGTAATAAAGCCCATGATATTTTATTGGGTTTACGACTGACAGGAGTTTAGCCTTAGTCAGTAGAATTTTCTGGAACACTTTGTAATACATTGACAATGCTTACGCATATTCAGCTATGGCAAGAATATAGGTAGACTGAGATTGAAACCCATAGGATCATGGGAAAAGAAAATGGAAATTTTGGTTCCCCTCAGAAAAACGTAGGTAGAAGACAGACAGGGGAATTTAGCCCTGACTAGTATTTCAATTATGTACATGGTATTTTTGGTAAAGTTCAATCCCTTTGTTAGTTTCCTTTTCTTTTAAGCGTCTCTTTTCTTGTTGTGTTTAGGGGAAGACTTCCGAAGCTCTCGCCACCCTGATGTCTTTACAGCCTCCGGAAGCCGTTATGGTGGAGTTAGATAAGGAAGGGAACATATTAAGGGAGGAGACTCTCAGTGTGGATCTGGTACAGAGAGGTGACGTACTCAAGGTAGAGATCAATTTCACTATCGGGGGCCTCCATGGCTCAGTAGGTAGAGCGTTGGACGCTCAATCCAAACAGTCTTTCACCAATGGTTCGCGGGTTCGAATCCCACTCAGTCCAAAAAAAAATTGGATAATTTCCTGACTGGGTTTTCCTTTTAACGACCTATGTGGGATGGTTGCCAGTTACCAGCGGAAGGTCGTAGGTTTCCTCCGGGCATAGAGCCCGGTTTCCTCCCACAATAAAACTGGCAACGCCGCCATATAAGTGAAATAATCTTGAGCGCGGCGTAAAACACCAAACAATCAATCAATCAATTTCACTATCAAAACCTACAGTTTCTTTGTTTAAAGGGCACATGGGCCATTTACGAAAATAAAGACTTTTTCCTCGTTCGCATAAGAATAAGATCTTTTGTCGATCATTGGCAAATTTCCTGACCTCCAATCGATTGTTTGTGTGTTTTTTGTTCTTATACTAAAAACTACCACGGGTTTGTTTACACTCCTGCTTGAAGTTTAAATCTGTAAACCGAGGCTCCGTATTTGATTGCAATGTTGCTAGTCACTAGGAGTAAATCGGCGACAGTGTTAAAAATGAAAATAGAATAGTTATATTTTCATGTATACATCATGTCTTGTTTTGTAATAATAGCTTTTTAAAGTTACCCCCCATACTTTGACTGCCACTGAATAACTTTGCGTTTTTAATTTGGTCTATAAGTTATAGACCATAATCGAAACACGGTGAAAGAAAGCATTGCAGTTGTTCAATATTTCAGTTTATCTAATTATCAAACAATTACAATGCTTTCTTTTGACTCTGGCCTTTTCCTTTGACAGTTTCCAGGACATTATATATGTATTTTTATGTGTATTCCTGCCTTCAATTACTAATTTTTTTTTTAAGTTTTATTTATTTTTTCAGCTGAAGGGGATGGGGGGAGGCTTAATTTAAGTTTTCGTAACTTTCCAAAAAAAAAAGGATTTCTTCGAATAATTTCTACTGTGTACTTTTGAATTGTAGGTGGTGCCTGGAGCTAAGATCCCGGTTGATGGGAAGGTCGTGGAAGGGAGCTCCATGTGCGATGAAGCCTTAATCACTGGAGAGTCCATGCCTGTTAATAAAAAACCAGGTAAATTATTGCTGTATAAAATTATCACATTTGATTTATATATTTAGTTTTGGTTTGATTGTTTAGTGTTTTACGCTGCGCTCAAGATTATTTCACTTAAATGGCGGCGTTGCCAGTTTTATTGTGGGAGGAAACCGAGCTCTGTGCCCGAAAGAAACCCACGACCTTCCGGTGGTAACTGGCAACCATCCCACATAGATCGTTCGAGTGAAAACCCAGTCAGACAATTTTCCAATTTTTTTTGACCGAGTGGGATTCAAACCTGGGACCCATTGGATGGAGAGGCCAACACTCCACCTACTGAGCCACGGAGGCCTCCTCAAGCAATGGATTGCAGGCTCGAAGCTTGCTCAGTTTTAACAAAGTTTTTTTTCTTTTAATTTCTGAGTGTGGTAAATTGATTGCTTGTTGCCAGTCAAAGGTCAGAAGATTTTCCTTTAAATTTTTCTCTTAAATTCCATAAAATTAAAGGTTTCCTTTTTAGGGTCATTTCAGTAGAACTTGACCTTGCTAATAACAAATAATGTGAATAAAATGAAATGACCGTAAGGGCCAAAAAAGTGTGGGCATTTCTGTCTGATATGACGCCTTAACTGGCATTGCCATGTCTGTCTGATACAATTTTGGCACGACTATTTCTACAGTTTTCGCGCTAGGTACATTAAATGGGATTTTGTGCACTTAGTGTGATTTTGAAGAATATGTTTTTTACTTTTACTTATTGTAATTGTGTAAGAAACAGAAATCAAGCAAACAATAAAAAACAATCGTTAATTTATGTTATTGTGTGCTATTGCTTTATATACATTTAAGTGAAATGAGCTGCAATCGTCATCAGGGAAATAAATGAATTGGTAAATTACCAAAACTGATGTCAGTTATTTACTAAATAAGTGAACTAATCTTGAGTGTCGCGTAAACCATCAATCAATCAATCAATCAATCGAATTATGTTTTTTTTTTTTAGGATTTTCTGTGATTGGCGTTAAACCATCAATCAATCAATCATGTTATTCTATGATTTTTTTTAGGATTTTCTGTGATTGGCGGCTCTATAAATCAGAATGGTACGCTGTTGATTGAAGCTACCCATGTCGGAGCTGACACCACTCTATCTCAGATTGTTAAACTGGTCGAAGAGGCTCAGACATCAAAGGTATAGTTTCATTCCAAACGGATTTTATAAAACTGTTCCCTGACAAGCTGGTATTCAGGACCCTGTTTCACAAAGCGGCGTAGCGCAAGTTTTTACGTAACTGTCATAGCAACCCATACTGTAGAGATGCTTTGGTAAGAAAGTTACGCAAAAAATACATCTACGCCGCTTTGTGAAACAGGACCCAGACGCCTAGCGATGTAGCGTAAGTTTTCACGTAACTGCCATAGCAACCCATACTGTAGAGATACATTGGTAAGAAAGTTACACAAAAAATACATCTACGTCGTTTTGTGAAGCAGGCTCCTGGGATGCCAATCCTAAAATTGGATAGAAAAAAAATGGTTTTGTGTTTTTAAAAAGTGGTTTTATGCTGTTGACATTGTTGGACTGTGATAATACCTTACTTTTTTTAGTGTAGCGATTTCTCAGATTGGACAAAATTTGTGTCAATTTCCTCGATTGGTTTGTTTGTTTGTGTAAGAATTGTCATTTTTGGCCAATTATCTAGTAATTTTTAATTACTAATGAGATTACTAAATTATTTAAACTTTGTGGTGATGCCATAATTATTTCTCATTAGTATGGAACCAACGTTTAAAGAGAGTTTCAAAGATTTCTTCTTTACAATCTATTTCACAATTGAAAGATATGTATATTTCTAGTATTTTATTTGTTCCTTCCAGGCTCCCATACAGCAGTTGGCTGATGTTATAGCAGGTTTCTTTGTTCCTATAGTATTTGGCCTGTCTACATTGACGCTGATTGTCTGGCTTGTCATTGGTTACACTGATGTCAATCTCATAGATCCAGACTTCATGGTAAGCCCTTTCTCGCTTTGCCTCGAACGACCTATGTGGGATGGTTGCCAGTTACCAGCGGAAGGTCGTGGGTTTCCTCCCGGCACAGAGCCCGGTTTCCTCCCACAATAAAACTGGTAACACCACCATATAAGTGTAATAATCTTGAGCGCGGCGTAAAACACCAAACAATCAATCAATCAATCAATTTTTCGCTTTGCATCCAATATGATTGATTGATTGATTGATTGTGTTGAACGCCACATTGCAGATTTTCACTTATTAGACAGCTTTGGTTTTCCGCTGAGTCAGAGGAGCGATGTTCTCCCCGAGTCTGACCTAAGCCTTCTATTGCTGGTTCTCACTCAGTCCCACCCCAAAAATGTGGATCTTGGACTCAAGATTATTTCACTTCTACAGCCGCGTTGCCAGGTTTAGTGGGAGAGGAAAACCCCAACCCTTTGTGAGTACCTGGCAACTCTTCCACATACAGTGACCGCTCAGAAATGTTTCAATTTTTATTTGGTCTGAAATAAGTGTATCCAGGTACTCTCCTATAGTCTAAGAGCCCCTTTTCCTCCCCACTTAACCTGGCAACACCACCATATAAGTGAAATAATCTTGAGCGCAGCATAACACATCAATCAATCAATCTTCAAGGTAAAGGGCCTGGTTTCCTCTCCAAGTAGATATTTGCAACGACACAAAATAATTGAAATAATCTTGAGTGAGCCGTTAAACATAAATGAATCAATCGGGAAACGATACCCTGCTACCTTTCACCCAGTCAGATTGTTTGCATTATTAAATGAGTTGATAAGATATCACTTTGTACTGCGTATTATCGCATACCATTCCACCATAACACTTTATACTGACTGATACCGACTATGCATTTAACTGTTTCCTTTCACATAGATATTTAGCAATGTTCCCTTATCAAGATTAAATTTAAAACCTCGAGTAACACAGATAATTATTTTTGCAAATTTTTAACAATCTTAAAAAGTGAAGAATGAAAAGAAAGCAAAGTCATTCATTTACTTTAAGTAAGAAATTTTGTTAGAAAAGCCTTATTTACTTTTTTCTAATGCATGAGGGAAAATTTACCTACCAACGGATGTCAAGCAGAAGATGAAGGAAAGGTTGTCTCCCTTGAATAGAAATCATCTTTTCTTTTTTCCTCAACAGGAGGATGGCCCCATTACCCAGCACGAAGTCATCTTCCAGAAGGCTTTCCAATTTGCCATCACTGTCTTAAGTATTGCCTGCCCATGTGCCCTGGGGCTAGCGACACCCACTGCGGTCATGGTGGGCACTGGGGTCGGAGCTACTAATGGTATTCTCATCAAAGGGGGAGAACCTCTGGAAACTACACATAAAGTAAGTTAAGCAACGGAAAACATATTTCAACGATGTCTTCTAGTGTCTTTCACTCACGCCAACACTAATCTTACATGGATAAGTTATTAGAGTTATGAATCCCACTCAGTCCTAAAAATAAATCCTGAGTGGATCTTCATTTGATTGCCTTATTTGGTACCTGCCAAAAGGTTTCCTCCAGGCTCTATTCTTGATAATGTCTTTGTGGCAGGGTGATTTAAAAACAAGTTGATTAGGATTCATTAAATTTCAGGTACAGAGTGTGGTATTTGACAAGACCGGTACAGTAACTCACGGTGTTCCAAGAGTCGCCAGAATCGCTTCTTTCCTAGATGAAACTGAGTTTGCTTTCTCCAAACTACTAGCCATTGCTGGTACAGCTGAGAATAGCAGCGAGCACCCGATTGCTACAGCTATTGTGAAATATGCAAAAGAGGTACTATTATTATCTATTAACCCAGCTTATGAGGGTTTGTTTTCTAATTCTGCTGGTAGAATGCTTTATTTTGTTTTTGGTATCAGTAAAAAAAAATCTCTCTTCAACATTTCAATAAGTGTTTCTTCTTCACTCCTGGAATTCTCCATTCTTAAATAATTTGTCATACTTTACTTCAGGCTTCTTATATTTTGGGATTACACTTTCTTGAAAAATGCCAGAAATTCTTCTACACATTTTAGGTGATATGGGAATTGAACTTGGGTCCCAGAGTATGACACGTATTGCCAGCACTAATTGCCACCTCTTAAAGGAGGCTGAATGAATAAGACAGCCGGCATTTATTGCTGGGGATAGGCATCACCCAAGTTCGGTAGAAGAATGTCTGCCATTTTACAAGAAAGTGTAACGAGAATACTCTTATATTCACTTTCTAAATCTCGGACCGGGGTTTGATTCCCGTGCCGGCCGTCACCTAAAATCGGTAGAAAAATTTCTGCCATTTTTCAAGGAAGTGTCATCCCAAAAATAACGAGAATACTGTTATATTCACTTTCTAAATGACACTAACTAATTAACCTCATAATCATAAAGTATATTTAGGAGGTGTTATCAGCACTAAGCCTTCCACCAATGGGTCGCGGGTTCGAATCCCACTCAGTCCAAAAATAGGAAAATTTTCTGACTGGGTTTTCACTCGAACGACCTATGTGGGATGGTTGCCAGTTACCAGCGGAAGGTCGTGGATTTTCTCCGGGCACAGAGCCCGGTTTCCTCCCACAATAAAACTGGCAACACCGCCATATAAGTGAAATAATCTTGAGCGCGGCGTAAAACACCAAACAATCAATCAATCAATCAGCACAAAGCCTCAAGTTTTCTTGTAACATGGATCTATTTGCTCCATAATTTTTTGCAGACTTTACGTACAGAAATTTTGGGTAAAGTGAAAGATTTCCAAGCTGTCCCAGGCTGTGGGTTAAAATGTAAAGTGTCACAGGTGGAACCCTTGCTAGAGGAACTGGACCTTGAGGAGATGAATAATCGCAGGAACTGGGCTGGTAGCGTACGCGTTGCCGTGGACAACATACATAGTGATACGATAACAGACATGCCTGT
Organism: Lepidochitona cinerea; assembly: GCA_963971465.1. NCBI lineage: Eukaryota > Metazoa > Mollusca > Polyplacophora > Chitonida > Tonicellidae > Lepidochitona > Lepidochitona cinerea. Next base: position 61,447,260 of record OZ020552.1, on the reverse strand, counting down.
CTGTATTGAAGGTATGTGAAGTCAACACTGGGCTGACCCTTTAAAGTGGCATGAGCTGCCAAAATGTTTATATTTTGACGTTAAAACAGAATGTTGAAATTAGTGGCTATTTTTATCAAGACGCATAATTCATAAGCCCGATAGTTAGCGACAAAGCCATAACTTTGCGCCATGAAACAGACGACAGATATCACATGATCAGGTTATCCATTCAAGACTGCGCGTTTAATGACGTTATATAAAATATCTGTTTCGGACTCCTCTCCAGGACCCTGTTTCACAAAGCGGCGTAGCGTAAGTTTTCACGTAACTGCCATAGCAACCCATACTGTAGAGATACGTTAGTATGAAAGTTACGCAAAAAATACATCTACGCCGTTTTGTGAAACAGGACCCTGGTCATACATCTAAAAATGTTGACCCGGCATGTGGTATGTATTGACCAATAGAATGGGAGTAAAGCCTAATGAATATTAATGAGGTATAATGTTTGAATGTATTGTGTGATTTCAGACATTGGTATGCAGACACTAGGGGCCTCTGCTTCCAAAAGCTACGAGGTGTTGATCGGGAACAGGGAATGGATGCATAGAAATGGATTGCTGTTAACAGAGTTGATGGAAAGCACTATGACCCAGCATGAAGAGAAAGGTCACACAGCGGTGCTCTGCGCTATTGATGGTGAGTGGATTGAGCTAATTAAACCAAATTAAACATAAGTTGGATCTAAAACTGACCTATATCCAAGTCATATTTTGTTTGGGGCCTCGGTGGTCCAGTGGGTTAGAGTGATTGTCCCTAGGTCCCACACAGACCTTACATCAAGGGGGCCTCGGTCCAGTGGGTTAGAGTGATCGTCCCTCAGTCCCACACAGACCTTGGTGGTCTAGTGGGTTAGAGTGATCGTCCCTCAGTCCCACACAGACCTCAGTGGTCCAGTGGGTTAGAGTGATCGTCCCTCTGTCCTACACAGACCTCGGTGGTCCAGTGGGTTTAGAGTGATAGTCCCTTAGTCCCATACAGATCTTGGTGGTCCAGAGTGACCGTCCCTCAGTCCCACACAGACCTCGGTGGTCCAGTGGGTTAGAGTGATCATCCCTCAGTCCCACACAGACCTCGGTGGTCCAGTGGGTTAGAGTGATCATCCCTCAGTCCCACACAGACCTCGGTGGTCCAGTGGGTTAGAGTGATCATCCCTCAGTCCGATACATATCTTTCAGCGATCGGGCACGGATTCAAATAAGAATTGAACAAATTCCTGAGTGGATTTTTCACTCTGGTTTCCTCTCCCACGCCATACGAGTGAAACAATCTTGAGTACAGTGTAACACATCAATCCATCAGTGAACCCATTCCACCTCATCCAAAGAAAAATTAAACAATTCTAGTGGTTTTTTTCACTGATGATCCTAAGTGGGGGTGAAGATCAGACCTCCCACACTAAATCTCCTCACTTCCATCTTAGTGGGGGCCTCCGTGGCTCACAGGTAGAGCATTGGACGCTCAATCCGAACAGCCTTCTACCAATGGGTCGCAGGTTCGAATCCCACTCAGTCAAAAAAAATGGAAAATTTTCTGACTGGATTTTCACTCGAATGACCTATGTGGGATGGTTGCCAGTTACCACCTGAAGGTCGTGGTTTCCTCCTACAATAAAACTGACAAAGCCGCCATATAAGTGAAATAATCTTGAGCGTGGCGTAAAACACCAAACCATCAATCAATCAACCTATGTGGGGGAGGATCAGGCCTCCCACACTAAATCTCTCCACTTCCATCTTTGTGAAGACTTAAACAGTGGTAGCTGTTACTGCTTCGCTTGGCGCTCAGCAATAGGAGTTAGAGCAGCGACTGGTTGGCCCGGTGTCAGTATACTGTGACTGGGTGAGGGGGCTTGCTGGTTGTCTTCGGCAAGTCGTCTCGGTGAGACAGCACCTAAAAGAGCGGTGGAAATCCGCCCTGTCACAAGGAGACAACGTCTTCATATAACCGAAATACTGTTGAGCAGGACGTAAAACCCCTATCACTCACTCACTCACTCCATCTTTGTGAAATAATGATTGATTTGTGAACTGTTGTTACCTGTGTAGGTGTGATTGTGGCTATGCTGGCTGTAGCTGACACGGTAAAGACAGAAGCTCACCTGGCCGTCCACACCCTTAAAGAGATGGGACTTCAGGTGATTCTATTGACAGGAGACAATCAGAAGACAGCCAGAGTCATCGCCAAACAGGTAAATATTCAAATAACCAAGGTTAAAGACTTAAAGACCTAAAGGGGCATGAGCTGCCAAAATGTTGATATTTTGACGTTAAAACAGAATGTTGAAATTATTGGCTATTTTTCTCAAGACGTATAATTCCGAAGCTTTTTAGTGCATCTAGTCTCGGAAATGTACGATAAAGTATCGTTTTGAACTAACTTTGGCTTAGAATGAATTAATTATTATTTAAATTTTGTTTACTTTTTCACTGAACACGTTTTCAGTTCGCACAGGCCACATACTGTATGGATTTTCTTCATTCCAACTCCAATCATTTAGTTTTTCGATGACCTTCAAAGCCTCTTGCTGTCGTGACGATCAGAAATTATGAAAAAAGTGTGAATTTTGGCAGCTCATGCCACTTTAAAGACAGATCTTTCTCAAATTTCCATTGTTGATCAAAATCTCTTAGAGTGGACCCCTTTGCCACAATCAAGTTTTGTTGCTCTAATTGACAAGGTGTTATACCTGTGTTACAAGGCTATTGAATATTCTACTCGTTTCTCGAGTTGTTAAATTAGAAGAAGTGGGGTGTGATTGTCCGGTACTAGTGGGAATTTCCACTCGTGTATACGGCTTAGCGTCTTTCTTAATGAGCCTGCCAATGTCAGCAATTGTTGAAGGACATAAAACAAACAACTGTTGAATTTCCTATGTGATGTGGCGTAGTTTTACCGCATTTGATTTCAACAATTTCTAAGATACATTTTAGAAAGTCCGTCCAGGTGTGATATTTTGATTGGTGTTTTTATTTGTACAGGTGGGAATTAATAAGGTATTTGCTGAAGTGTTACCCTCGCATAAAGTTAAGAAGGTGAAAGAGTTACAGAGACTTGGTAACGTGGTAGCGATGGTTGGAGACGGCGTGAACGATTCTCCCGCCCTCGCCCAGGCAGATGTCGGTATCGCCATAGGAACGGGAACAGACGTAGCTGTGGAAGCTGCAGACATTGTGCTAATCAAGGTAAGAAGAACATTTCGGTTATTAATTATTTATAGAGATTTACTTAAAATTTTGCCGAGAAATACTCCATCAAGGAAGTCACATGGTGTCACATGTTCATAATTGCTTTGGTTTAAATTTCATTTTGTGAAAATTACGAGCTAAAATATCACTTTCTTTGGATGATCATTGCACCTAAATTTAAGCTGAAAAAAAAAGTTTGGTTTACATTATCATTTAGTGAAAATTATCGAGCTAAAATATCGCTTTAGTGAAAATTCCGAGCTAAAATATCACTTTCTTTGGATGTTCATTGCACCTCAATTTAAGCCGAAAAAAAGTCCGAAAATTTGTAATTCTTTTGGAATATGGAGATGTTGATCTGTTCACGGTCATTATCTCAGTCCTGTCTAAAACTGTTAATCAAGAGACTGATAAAGCTAATGTATCCCTTAGTTCCACTGATCAGGGGGCTGTTTCTCAACACATTTACGCCCGTTGTAAAGGTATATGTTGCCATGACTTTACGACCAGGCGCAAAATTACATCGGTGTCGAGAAACAGGCCCCAGTTTTGGGTAATACGAAAGGTCACTTCCCCCCAAAAAAATTTTCTCCGAATATTTTGTCTCATCGGGAAACCTTTCTTTTGGGTTGATAATGGGATAATAGAGCACCAAATTCTGATCTTGGCTGAAATATCGAGTAATCATGATCTAATTTTTCTGAGTGACATACTTGTATATTACATAAAACTTTTTTAGTTTGTGTTTAATTGCAATAAAAAGTTTTTCTGGGTATACTAGTTTTAATACAAAAGATAATTCCACAACTTTTGCCTGTACCATTGTTTTGTAGAATGATTTGTTGGATGTTGTGGCAGCTATTAAATTATCAAAGTCCACTGTACGCAGAATTAGGTTGAACTTTTTCGCTGCCATCGTGTACAATGCTCTGGGAATTCCTATTGGTGCAGGTAGTGTATTTGTTTTATTCGTTTTTAACAATTACGTAAACATTAGCTATTATCTGATTATTTCATTTATTTGGTGGCATTGCCAGGTTTAATGGGTGGGGGGAGGGGGGGGACCCCACCCAGAAGATTTTCTTTCGTCTGAGTGGGATTCCGACCCCTCAATGGAAGGACTATCAGTCTGCCCCCCTAAAGAATTGCTTGCTGTAAATGACCTGCAATGGTTTGGAAAACGCCAAAAAATGAATCAAACAAACAAACAATGTTTTGAGAAACAGTCTCCCGATTGAGCAGGAAAAGAAAGCCATTTTCCATTTGTTTGTTTTTTAGACCACCATGATCTCATGGTGGTCTTATCAAATCGCTTTTTGTCCGTGGTCCGTCGTCCGTCGTCTGTCGTCCGTCGTCCGGTGTCTGTAAACTTTTCTTGTGATCGCGATTCCAAGAGAACTACTGGTCGGATTTTCATCAAATTTTACAGACATGTTCCCCATATGGTCTAGTTGTGCAACATCTATTTTGTTTGCTCATTTGCATATTAAAATGGCCGCTGGCGGCCATTTTATGATTTTTACCTACATAGTTTGTGATTGCGGAATCTAGAAATCCACCAGGCCGATCTTGATGAAATGTTTTTATATTGGTTCCCCATATGGTCTAGTTGTGCAACATCTATTTTTCTAAGCTCATTTGCATATTAAAATGGCCGCTAGGCGACCATTTTGTTTTTCTATTTTTTATCGCTTTTCTCTCTTGTGACCGCGATTTAAAGAGAAGTCCTAGTCGGATCTTCTTTAAACTTCACACGCACGTTCCTCCTATGGTCTAGTTGTGCAACATCTAGTTCGTTTGCTCATTTGCATATTAAAATGGCCGCTGGCGGTCATTTTGTGATTTTTACCTACATAGTTTGTGATCGCGGAATCTAGAAATCCACCAGGCCGATCTTGATGAAATGTTTTTGTATTGGTTCCCCATATGGTCTAGTTGTGCAACATCTATTTTTCTGAGCTCATTTGCATATTAAAATGTCCGCTAGGCGACCATTTTGTTTTTCTATTTTTTATCGCTTTTCTCTTGTGACCGCGATTCCAAGAGATGTCCTATTCGGATCTTCTTTAAATTTCACACGCACGTTCCTCTTATGGTCTAGTTGCAGGGGTGTGAGACTTCCGCGGAAACGCGGAAAATCGCGTTTTTTAAAATGGCTGTCCGCGGCATTTTCCTGAATTCCGCGTTTTTGTTCAAGGGTGAAGTGTCAATTTTATTTATGTGCATGTAGTATTAGCATTTAACTGATAGTGATTGAAGGTGTACGTAGGCCTATGTAATAATCTCCCGTAGAGTTCCGCCTGAACTCTGGAGGACTGGCGAATGTTTGTTCGAAGGCTTAGCCGTAACGCCGCCGTGTGGTAGCTTATTTATAATACTATTAGTATTACTACATTGGTCCGCGTTGGTTGTTTTTCAGTGATTTGCCTATTAATTCTATAAACGCTGACTCAAGGAGGTATATCTCCTTGCGCTGACTACGATGTGAAAGACCACGAGCGCATCCAAACATAAAATTCCAAGACCAGCTCGTGCTTTAAGTTTAACTTAAGTTTATTGCGTGTTTGAAATGAAATTGTCGTTTTGTCTACTGGATATCAAAAGCAATCCAAAGACCACAATTAAGCGTTGTTTTTCAAACATACTGCCATAAAATTGAATTTAGTCTGGAATGCACGGCCTCTGCTATTTTCCCGCAGTGATGACAAGTGACGATAATTGGACCCCAATAATACGTCTTCGCTGCTGACGCACGTTTCGGCAGTAAGTGAAACAGACGGTAAATGAAACAAATGGAAAGTTTCAAAACTCGAAGAATTCAGTTCGCAATCTATTAGGGACAAGTTAAATGGCACCATTTTCACGTACAATTTACTTTAGGTCCAGTAATTTAACAAATTTTTAGAATTTTTGATTTTTAATATTTTTTTTTCTCAAACTCAATCAGTCAATGTAGTAGGGGCCTAGTAGTTCAAGTTGATGTGATTTGATTTAACTCTTAAGTAAACCCTTTGGGGGTATTCTTGACAAACAAATTTTCCTCTTTTTTTTCGGGCCGGCTCTCACACCCCTGTAGTTGTGCAACATGTATTTCTTTTGCTCATTTGCATATCAAAATGGCCGCTGGGCGACCATTTTGTTTTTCTTCTTTTTCTCACTTTTCTCCTAAAGTAAAGAAAGGCTAGGATTTTCGTAAACTAATTTACGCATGTTAGCCCTATGGTCTCGTTGCGCACTATGCACTTTTGTGCTCATTTGCATATTCAAAATGGCGGCCACTGGCCTTTATTTTTTTATCACTGTTCTAAAGTAATGAAAGGATGTTCGTAAAATGTTATACGCAGGTTAACCCTATGGCCTTGTTATGCACTCGCTGCTCATTTGCATATTCAAAATGGCGGCCGGTAGTTTTTTCTGTGATTTCTATCTACATAGTTTGTGATCGCGGACTCAACAAAACTACCAGGCGGATCTTGATGATTTTTTTTTGTGTTGCTTCCTCATATGGTCAAGTTATGCAACATGTATTTTTTCGTCGTTGACGTTTTCATTTAACACATTCGGTACCGCTGTCGCCATTTGGCGTTAGAGTGCTAGCCTGCTTCATTACCGAAGACATCGTAGGCCTATGGCGACAGCAGAAAAGTCGGCTAAAACCCCACTGACGCCGTATGGTTATTTTTTCTTACAACTTCAACTGATTTTGAAAATGCACAAATAAAATCACATGTTGCATCTGTTGGTTGCTTTGTGTTTTGTTTTGTCAATCTTTGAATACGGTTAAAGAGGTTTAATTTACTTTAACGGACGCGCAATTCACTGATAACTTCCAACTTGTCTAGGTGAGAACGGACACTTCAAGCATACGTATATAACAAGAAAATGTTAAATATGACAATAAAAGCTTGTGGAATTCCTTATATTTACAGCTTCAGATCTTAATATATATTTTCCTTGTCTCCAATATACTGACAGTGAGTGAGATATTTAAATATCTATGATTAAAAAGTGCTAAAATCGGGTGGTGAAATTAGCTAGTGCGAGTTCCCGCTGTCAATCACCGGGTCCCTACCAGGCATTTTAAAAGCATGGCCCAGTTAAAGACAAATAAGCTATTTTTGGCACTGAGGACGTTATTTTGGAATTTCCTAGTCCAGAGTAGTGGAAAAAAGGCATTTATCGGGGCTTTATTAAACCTCAGAGTGAAATTGCAATCCTCGTGTCATTTTAAAACGTATCAAAATCGACTCCTTTCAGATTTCCAAGGGCGACTATAAGAAACAGAATTATCTATGCATGTTGCCGGCCGCCACGGCTTGTTCGAAGTCGGTAAAATGGCCTTCTCGAATTTGGATTTTAAACGCCTAAATTCTTTCCAAAAATGTAACAATAATAAATATTTTTAAAGGAGAGTGTTCCCTAAGACACTTAAGAAGATCCATATTGTATTTTTCGGAGTGTGAAAGGAAGGAATATTTCAAAATGAAATGAAATACACGGCACCGTACAATCACTATTTTGCCGATCGAATTTGCATTCAGGCAGCTATGTACAGCAACTGACTTCGCAATTGTAAATGCTATTTACCAATAAAGTAACTGAAATGTTTTTATTCAATCATATATTTATATCAAATCGTGCATGAAGATTTTTTTATAAGTTCACTAATTTCTGAACGATCGGGACATTTTTTGCCATTAATTTTTAAACTGACTTTCGTCATGTTTAAATTTTTACTCATCAGTCGAGTGATACGTCGCCCGTTCTTCACTTTTCACGGGCTATTTTTGACAGATATACATTATCTTTTGATTTGTAAACAAACACTCAATGCATCTTGGTAACATCTGTACAATCGTTTTGGATTTTGTAAATTTTAATTGTGTACAGGACTCAAACAAGCGATATCACTGACTGGCCTGTGTGCAAGTACATATAGCTCCGGTAAGTAGCGTTAATGTGTGGCCTCCTTGAAGAAAGTTGGTTTTGAGTTTTCAGATAACAGCCACTATCTACCGAAGAAACTTTGTTCTTGTCAAGCCACCCACCAACTGAAGAAATAAATTTCATATATCAAATTTGCGATCCGTTTATAAGCAGCCTCACTTTCTGATAGTGTTCTATGGTGGGCTAAGATCAGTTCACTGATCTCTTGTTTTATTTTTTGGCGTTTTCCAAACCATTGCAGGTCTGATTTACGCCACAAATTTTTTTCCATATGTAAGGGGCAATGTTTTTTGTGGATTAACTGTTCAGAAAAGGTTTTCAGATTATACAATGGAATCCATCAATTTGATTGGTCAATAGGCCGTAGCTATGTGATAAGATTTTTGGAGCACTTCAATCCATTGTGACCTTATATCATTGATGTTTCTCGCCCCACTTAAAATTATTTCACTTAAATGACGTTATTGACTTCTGCGCCAGCGCCTCATGGATAGGCCGAACCATTGCATACGTTAGACCAATCCAGCATGCCGGTTTTGTGATGTTTTTGAGATCGGTTCACTGATATAAATTTTATGGACGTTTGACCTGGCATAGAGGTCAATGGCTTCGAACAAGCAGCAGCCTGTTTCACTAAGCTTTTTGCGTAACTGCCATAGCAACCCATACTGTAGAGATACGTTAGTATGAAAGTTACGCAAAAAATACATCTACGTCGCTTTGTGAAACAGGCTCCTGGTCTTTGGGAACCTAGAGTAGCCCAACATACACATTGTTTAATAACCAATGTTGTTGTTGTAGGGGTATTCATGCCGTTAGGGATCTCTCTCAAACCTTGGATGGCATCAGCTGCAATGGCCGCCTCGTCTGTCTCCGTTGTGTTATCCTCTCTCCTTCTCAAGACGTAAGTATACCAGCGTTATATAAAGACTTCAAAAGTGTGAAGACTCACATTCTAAGTTTAAGTTTGGCCTCAATCTAAATAAATTTTATGATTATCTCCCTTGTTACAGTCTGGGTTTTTCTTAAAGGGACATGAGCTGCCAAAATGTTGAAATTTTTACGTTAAAACAGAATGTTAAAATTATTGGCTATTTTTCTCAAGACGTATAATTCAGAAGCTTTTGAGTGCTTCTAGTCTCGAAAATGTACGATAAAGTATTGTTTTGAACTAACTTTGGCTTAGAATGAATGAATGTTCGTCCTGGTTATTTAAATTTTGTTTACTTTTCGAACACTTTTTCGGTTCGTGCAGGCCACATAATGTATGGAATATGCTCATTCCAACGCCAATCATTTAGTTTTTCGATGGCCTTCAAAGCCTCTTACTGTCGTGACGATCAGAAATCATGAAAAAAGTGTGAATTTGGGCAGCTCATGAGCGTCCATTTATTAAGTCAGGTTGCACAACACCAAATATACTTTTGTATTGTAAATTCCAGTTTCCGAAAGCCGAGTCGTGAAAAGATGCTGAATCCGGAATACTACAGAAAATATTACGAAGAGCAGGACGATAGTCTGGACAATATATCCATGCATCGCGGGGTCGAAGATGAGACACCAAGTCCCAAGGGAAGTAAGCAGGGCAGTATTCTGTCCCGTCTCAGCGGTCGTTACAAGAAGTCCGGCCCAGATCACACCAGCTTGTTAGACGGAGAGAAGGAGTTGGAGGAAATGGTGTGAATTAGTGCTATATTACCACTTGATATTTATATACTTAAATATTTAATTTTAAAGGTAATATCCTCAAATCAGGTTTTGATGAAATTTTAGCTATCGATTTTAAAGGAGACAAAATAAACACTTGGATTGATTAATTTTGACTGTTTTTTTAGAATTTAGAACTATGATATTGGAAACATGATATATAGAATATCTAGCTTGTTATACAGATTCTCCACAAAAACCCACTCAGTCCGACACAGGCCTTCCATCGATGCTGCTAACCCCATTTATACCACATGATGCCGAATGTCCAGGGTTTCATCCCCCACTAAACCTGGCAACCATATAAGTGAAATAATCTAGAATGCAGGGTAAATTATCAATCAATCCACATAAAACGCTGTGGCAGTAAGTATGTTAGAGGGGATACAAGGTGTAAGATTTGGAGACAAAATTTTACACCTCTCTGCAAACCTCCTGAAAAGGGGTCATTGAAAATGGCATTATTATTTCACACAGACGGGGGAAGAAAACTGGAGTCAAAATCAAAACAAAAATATAGCTTTGATATGGGTGCTAGTAGAACTGTAACCTGGTACAGAAATTGTTAATTGATACAAGGTAACATTTGTAGCTAAAACTTTGTCCGAGAAAAGTTGCCAGGTTGCAAAGGTACAGGGTTTCTTTCGGGCAATGAGCCCAGTTCCCTCCCTAACTAAATCTAGCAAAGCCACCATGTAAGTGAAATGAACTTGAGTGCTGCGAAAAACATCAATCAATCAAAACGGTTATTTTAGTTCCTTCATTTGAAAGTCTTTAATTTAGTAAGAATTTGTTTGTAGTAAATTGACAAACGGCCTGGTTTGAAACGTGGTTGGTAGTATTTTATCTAAAATGTTTATCCACTTTTATTTCTTGACGCTAATCAGTGATTGTTTTCAGATCATAAATAATGTAAAAAAAAAAATGTCTCGCTAAATATACTTGTATGTACTTGTTAAAAAATATATATGAACATGTAAGGCAAAAATTAAATTTGTCAAATTTGTTGAACAGAATTATTTTTATATGACCCGATAATGTTCCTCGGTGATATTATAGTCTATGTATTATTGGACCAGCGTACTTGGAGAAAAAACAAAATCATTGAACCACCGAATGACATTCCAAAAGAAATTTACATCTGTACATAATTTTTATCGTCAAATCAACTTTTTTAACGTATCATTTTTGTTTCAATGTTATTTTTTTTAGAAGTACTCGGTTGTATTGTTTAAAGAATAGGTGTGGAATATTTGTATAATATAAATAACAATCACGCTTTAAAAAAAAAATCTATTTTCAGGTCATTGGGAAAAGAACATTATTTGGTTTAAACAAATTAAAATGTCCATTTAATATTATAAATCCATGTAAGATCCGAGAGTTTAACTGATGTAGGTCGTTTTTATTAACATTTGACAGCTAATGTCTGTGTTTCTTACGGAAAGCGAGTGCTTATGGATAGAAGTCATATAAAGCCTTGATCAAAAAGAATATGTTATACATGTATGCGAAATATTTTTTAAATATATACAGAAATTTATATATTACATATACTTAATTGACTGACAAAATATGTTCTTTCATATTCTACAGATATTAGAAATCAGAATTAGAGTTTATGTTGTACTTAAAAGCATAAATGTAAACAAGTAAATGCATACCCAGAATGGCTGGAGTTTTGTTTGTTTTCGCAAATTGTGTCAGAGATTTTACTAATATTTTTTTGGGTTGATCGATGTTTTACCATGCACTCATAGCAGATACCAAGCGAGCCCCGTTACCCATTGATTGATGTTTTACGACGCACTCAAGATTATTTCATTCGTTGCCAGGTTTAGTGGGGGGAAGAAACCAGGCTCGTTACCTGGAGGAAACCCCAGACTCTTCAGCGACCGAGTGGAAAATCCACTCAGAAATTGTAAATTTTTATTTGGTCAGTGATCCCATTGATGGAAGGCTTACATATAATCTGTACCTCAACACTGATTGGCTAGCCATAAACTCCCCACAACACAACCTGTTAACAGCGTAAATCCAGGTTCCACTTCTCTTCAATGACTGCTAGCGATAGAATTATTTCTCCCGATTGATTGTATGCTGTTTTACGGCGCGCTCAAGATTATTTCACTTACATGGCAGCGTTGCCAGTTTAATTGTGGGAGGAAACCGGGCTCTATGCGCGGAGGAAACCCACGACCTTCCGTTGGTAACTGGCAACCATCCGACATAATTTTCCATTTTTATGGACTGAGTTGGATTCGAACCCGCGACCCATTATTTCCCCTGAAAGTGACATGTAAAAGTCTTCCGAGAACATCACATTACCACGTGAACTTATTTAATGATTGATGTTTTACGTCGCACTCAAGATTATTTCACTTATTTAACATGGAAGCATATATAGTCAATAGTGGGTGAGGAAACTTACTGAGTGTGGCTGGTAACTCTTCCACATAGGGCGATCAAGTGAAAACCCCTCTCAGAATTACATTATTTTTGCACCCAGTAGGATTCGCACCCGTGATGGAAGACCCGAGTCGAAGTAATGACTATCCCCCTGCCACAGAGAACCAAGAAGGCTCTCTAATATAACAAATCAAGGGCACAACATAAAATAGAAGAAAATATCTGAAAACAAAGTCAGTGTTTGTAATCATATTTTATCTACAAATCGGCGCATATAAAAATAGGTCCGTGTGTAGAATGTCTTGTTATGAGAATGCCCTGTACAATAATCTTTTGGGGGTGGGGGAATGGGCGACAACTTTACTTTGTGACCCAGTTAATTGTCCGTGTTCAACTGTGTGCACATATATACAGAACGTACATGAATATAATTTATAATACAGGCACCAACACACACACATCAAAGAGAAAATCTTTCACACTTCTGAATTTCGCAAACATAAGCAAACAGATAAAGCAATATATGAACCTGCTTGAGAAAAAAAATTGAGTATCAAAAAGAGATTTTAAGATCGCTAAACTGATCATGTGCAAATAACTGCACATGCACATGTGCAGTATTGGGGTTGTGAAAATGCGAAAAGTTTTTTTTACGGGGAACACGTCAGATTTGGATTTTTTTCTTTCTTTTTTTTGGAATAATTAAAAACGAATTTGGGGCTAGCAAAAGATATCCCAAAAGCGTGTCTTTCAAAAGCCAAATACACAATGAAGTTGTTTTGGAATTTCCTATTCAATTAAAGCCCTTCAAATGGGTATTGGCTAACAGCAGAGGACACGAAACTTCTAAAGGTCCATTTAACGACAGAAAAAAAATGTTTAGCTATAAAATTTTTTGGAAGTTTAAAAATAAAACTGAAAAAAAAAATGATATAACTTGAAATAAAGACACAAAGCCGGAAGGTGTGGTAAAAATGTAAAAAAAAAAAATATAATAAAACGAGCACCGATAAAAATAAAGAAAAAATTTTGAAAATCTAAAAGCGAAACAATTTTTTGAAGTTGTGGAAACAGTTCTTTTTTTTGAGTTTGTTTTTCCTTATAACAACAAATCAACACTAATCAACTTGAAACTCGAAACGCAATAAATAAATAACTAAAACAAAATACTAATGCTGAGAACTTATTACCAAAGTTTTTCACCAACTTGGTTGTTTGCCCAACAGGTATACAGAAATTTGAACTATAGAGGCATATAAATATAATGTAACATTATATAAGTGCTGTATATATATATGCTTATGATTGATAGTAATGATCTTGTATCAATCATATCGAGTTAATAAACTAAAAAATCATGCCGTTTTCTCAGTTTACAGCCAAATAACATTGCTGTAAATTAACATAGTCAAAATAATACCAGTGGCCAATACTGATGAGTTAAATAAACCAGCTTCCCAGATGCCAAGTAAAAAGAGTTACCTCCCCTTGTCCATGTGCAGGACAAGCCTTTTCCACATCTCAAATATGTATACTATTAGTATGAGGTATCCAAAAAATGAACAACTATATTTTGCGAATTTCTGTGATCTCAAATTCACATAACCAGGATAAAAGAAATAAATCAGCAAAATGCTCACTCACATTGTGACAGATTCTAAATGTGATCAAAATCAAAAGGAAAATTTTAGATTTAAAAAAAAAATAAACACCAACATTGGAGAACCGAGAAGGCCCCAAGCAGACGAAGAATTGAATTGATCGTTTTTTATTCGAATCCGCAACCGGTCATTGGCAGAATAAACGTTAGATTAATCAAGTGGTAACTTTGTAACGTTACAAATATCTGGGTGTCAACAAGCTCCGAAAAGAAATATGAAAATTGTGTCAAATGTCTCCAATGCAGAATGATCAAATAAATCGTCCGATAAACATAATGTTTAGGGTTAAATCTAAAAGGAGCAAGATATTTTTTGGTTATTCACATCAGAAAATAATTATTAATTATAATACAGGAGTTGTGAGCCGGTTTATTTATCCCTAATATTTCCTGATGCAAAATGAACCACATATTCAAGATTTGGAAAAGGCTTACAGACATCAGGGTGGAGTTATTTCCCTTAGCACATGTCAGACTACAAAATATTTGGATAATTGTTCTAACCGTATATCATATATAAAATAACGACAAGTTTTATTTTTAATATATATATCTGTGTATATTCATATTGCAATGTTATCAATGGCCTGAGAAAAGTTGACTATGCATGTGGGAGAAACTAACAGTTTGTGAAATTCTCAAGCCAGCTTGCCTCATTCTTCGTTGCACTCAAGATTTTATTCACCTCTCCAGATAGTGTGGCAGCCTGGCAGGACATTCGATGATGTCCAACAAACGAGGAACGGCTACTTAGGGACGTTACAAAAGTTCTCATGTCAAATTACGGATTCTTTAAATCTAGAATTTTCAAATATTCGGTCTGGCCATGTGACCAGTGACATAGGGTTCCGTTGTCAGGAAGAGAGAATTAGACTGGTTTCTGAACAAGGTATGAACATTTTCCAAGATAAAAATTAGATGAAATAAATTTGGAAGGGGTCACAGAAAAATTAGCATAACTTAAAAATTCCGTGCGAAATAAAAAATGCTTAAGAAAAAATAAAGTTTTAGAGTGGAGAGGCCAAAATGAGCACTATGTTTTACTTTTTTATTTAATAATAAAAATTGTTTCGACTCTTCATCTTCCATTACTCAGTTGAAATAAACAAATTTACTTTTTATTTGCAGATTTAGAAATAATTTGGGGTGGTACAAACATTTGAAGCAGTGGAATATAATCACAGCACAAACAACATGCTATCACACTCATTCACACCAATCCTCACACTAGCACACCATGTGGGCTCACACGCCTTGCGGGAGCCTGGAGCCTGTTTCAGACTCTACGTTCGTCACTGTCAAAGTCTAACACTAATAGTTTTGTTTCCTCTGTGCCGTTACGGCTGCCCACGGCACAAACTAACTTAGTGTTACAACACCGAACTCTCCACACTACACCCCCGCTGCCACCACTGTCCAAGGAAACAAGATTTCGTAAAAATTTCCCGTTTTTCAGATCCCATATTTTTACCGTTCCGTCGTCGGAAGAGGTTATCACAAAACGTTTGTTAAACTGAAGACAGGTTACAGCACTTTGGTGTTTATTTGGACCTGAAATAAAGGAGGGAAAAGTCAGCATTAAACTAACATTGTACAGAAGCCGGGGGACTTAGAAATTCGGATATCACAAACAGTTTTTTTAATCCGTCCCGATTTAGTTTTTAACTGCCTCAGGCCAAATAATTTCGGTGTCGGTGCTAAACATTTTATCGTTTCTGTATATTAAAATGCTGGGAACCAGCCGGTAGCATAAGTTTTTACGTAACTGCCATAGCAACCCATACTGTAGAGATACGTTGGTAAGAAAGTTACGCAAAAAATACATCTACACCGTTTTGTGAAACAGGCCCTGCTGCCTATGTTTATCAATCTAGGAACCAGGGCACAAATTTATGAAACCATAGGTCTTTTGTAGTTTCTTTATGTATAAAAATTTGGGATATACAGGTTGATTGCTAGATGTTTTATGCCGCACTCAATATTTGAATTATTTAATTTTGGCAACACAAGCCACTTTAAAGACCAGGTGGTTAGGTATTGGGGTAAGAAACAGTTAACAGACATTGAGGAAATCCTTGGGATTAGCCGATAAAGAAGATTGATTGATTGATTGTTTGGTGTTTTACGCCGCGCTCAAGATTATTTGTGTTGCCAGTTTTATTGTGGGAGGAAACCGGGCTCTACACCCAGAGGAAACCCCCGACCTTCCGTTGGTAACTGGCAACCATCCCACATAGCTGATAAAGAAGAATACATCCATTTTAGTGAATTTAGAGTTTTATACTGACCTTGTAATGTTTGTAGACACTGGCCTGTCCGTATGTCCCAGACTTTTACGGTTGAGTCAGCATTCCCTGAGACGAGTATGTTATCTTTGAGTTCCATACCGCTGGTCAGTGACTGATGACCGATTAATGTATGAAGACAGTTCCCATTCTCAACATCCCATACCCTGATTGAAGTGTCCAGGGAACCACTTACTATATGACTACCATCAAACTGAAAAATAACACATATAAAATTAAGAACACCCAAAAATCGGAAAAATTTCTACCATATTTTCAAGAAAGTGTAATCCCAAAAAAACGAGAATACTGTTATGTTCACTTTCTAAAAGACACTAACTAATTAAACTCATGCATTCAGCAATGGGAACTATGTCAATTACGTTACCAGAGGGGTACTAAATGGCCGCTGTAGTATCTACCAGTCAACTACCTCCTTTTTTAGAGGAGGCCGGTTGGCTGAATGGATGAGGCAGCCGGCATTTAGTGCTGGTGATAGGTGCCATACTCTGGGACCCGGGTTCGATTCCAGTTTCGGGTGTCATCCAAAAATCGGAAGAATTTCTACAATATTTTCAAGAAAGTGTAATACCGAAATAACGAGAATACTGTTATGTTCACTTTCTAAAAGACACTAACTAATTAAACTCAATTAAGTCTAAGCATTCATAATTTAAATTTTAAAAATGTATATATACTAGTGAGATGCTGCAAGGTTTAGTGAGGTAGGAAAGTGGGCTTCGCGGCGAGAAAAAACCAGATAAGGAGCTGATAAATTCTTGAAAAAGAGCAATTTTTATTTCACAATTCAAAACTCGCAGGATATTGTACCCTGCCATTTTAAAATTGTATACAAAATGGCCTACCGCAAAATGGCCTAATATGGTGATTTCATTAATATGTTTTATTTCCATCAAGGAAAAGTTGTCCCCCCTTGCTGCGTTATCTACTAAAAGGAAGACAACCTAATGAAATATCATAGGTTTGGTTTGTTACAACAATTTATGGGGTATAAAGGTCTTAATGATATACCTCTTTAATTAGAAACTAGTCTCCATGGTTATTTTAGACAAGAAGATTTTCCCTGTGCCCGTGTGTTTTAGTGATCATAAAAGGAAGAATCATTGCCCCACTCTCGCAAGATTTCTGGGACAGCCATATTGATTAGTGAATGGGAAATTGTACAGAAAACTTTAAACAGCCCATTGGATCAAAATATTCCTTTAGATTTTACATCAGATAATGAAAATAAGGAGAGAGACTAATTCACTAAAATCCAACAAAATTATTTTGAAAACAGACATCTTTCATTGTTTGCATTCCTGTGTATTAGAACGAAAACGAGGCTGTCCCACTGACAGTACCAAATGCATCTCGAATTTGAAGAGCTACAATAATGGAAATATAGCATATAAGGTGATTGATGTTTTACGCCGCATTCAAGATTACTTCCATTATATGGTATTGATGTTTTACGCTACATTCAAGATTATTTCCCTAATATGGTTAAGGTTTAGTGGAGGAGGAAACTGCGGAAATTGCCCAGAGGAAAGCCCCGACCTTCGGCGCTTACCTGGCAACTCTCCCGAGTGAATTTTTTTTTATTTGGTCTGAGAAAAACATAAGTTGAAACAAACAAGCCTTCCATAAGTTACCTGGTACCCAAAAAAGGGGGTGAAGAAGAAATATGCATAATTTCCATGTTTTTTGTAACTACTCCGGAAAACTTATCAGGGGTGACCTTCGACGCATACAAAATGTCACGAACAGAAAGCGTCTATACAATTGAAATCGTGTATTACAATCTAGGTTGATTGATTGATTGTTTGGTGCACAATTGAAATCGTTTATTACATCGTCACGCAATGGAGGTCGTGTGTGATGTCAAATATCCCTTAGCTTTTTAACATTTAGTCCTTTTAGAGCAACAAATATACCATTGAATTTTGTATGTGCTGCGCCAGAAATTTAATTTTGGTCTGAATTGTACAGTACAAATTCTACAACACAATTAATGAAAATCAGAAATTTTTGTCCGAGTGAGTGAGTGAAACCTTTAATCAGTGTCGTCCTTACCTGTAAAGAATAGACCCTGTTGGTATGTCCTTGTAGCGTGTGTAGGCAGGTTTCTGTTTCAGGGTCCCATACTTTGACCATGTAGTCGTAGGCCCCGCTGACCACCCTCCGACCGTCGTACTGGACACATCGTACTGCCGCTACATGACCCATTAGTACATGTAAACACTGACCAGATTCAATATCCCACAAACGTAGAGTGGCATCTCGAGAACCACTAACGACCCTGTAAGAGAAAGTCATTGATTGAGCTGAGTAATTAAACATTTTCAAAATGATCGAGAATTTTAATTCCAAAGTGTTCACGATTATTTCATGACTGAGTAATTACAACATTTTCAAATTGATCAGGAATTTTAATCCCAAAGTGTCCACGGTTATTTCATGACTGAGTAATTACAACATTTTCAAATTGATCGAGAATTTTAATTCCAAAGTGTTCACGATTATTTCATGACTGAGTAATTACAACATTTTCAAATTGATCGAGAATTTTAATCCCAAAGTGTTCACGGTTATTTCATGACTGAGTAATTACAACATTTTCAAATTGATCGAGAATTTTAATCCCAAAGTGTTCACGGTTATTTCATGACTGAGTAATTACAACATTTTCAAATTGATCGAGAATTTTAATTCCAAAGTGTTCAGGATTATTTCATGAATGAGTAATTACAACATTTTCAAATTGATCGAGAATTTTAATCCCAAAGTGTTCACGGTTATTTCATGACTGAGTAATTACAACATTTTCAAATTGATCGAGAATTTTAATCCCAAAGTGTTCACGGTTATTTCATGACTGAGTAATTACAACATTTTCAAATTGATCGAGAATTTTAATCCCAAAGTGTTCACGGTTATTTCATGACTGAGTAATTACAACATTTTCAAATTGATCGAGAATTTTAATCCCAAAGTGTTCACGGTTATTTCATGACTGAGTAATTACAACATTTTCAAATTGATCGAGAATTTTAATCCCAAAGTGTTCACGGTTATTTCATGACTGAGTAATTACAACATTTTCAAATTGATCGAGAATTTTAATCCCAAAGTGTTCACGGTTATTTCATGACTGAGTAATTACAACATTTTCAAATTGATCGAGAATTTTAATTCCAAAGTGTTCACGATTATTTCAGGACTGAGTAATTACCACATTTTCAAATTGATCAGGAAGTTTAATCCCAAAGCGTTCACGGTTATTTCATAACAAGGCCACAGTCCGACAGTAGTAATACGATTCTTCAATAGGTGCCTGGCAACTGTCTTACATTTGTCAGCCAGACAACTTTTCCACATACGGACATCGAATGAAAAATCCCCTCAGAAATTATTTAATTTTTTATATAAGGCCACATTTAGAGTTGGAATAAGCCAGACTTAACCTTCACTGAGCAACTTTTCTACATAGGGCGATTGCATCAAAAATAACACTCAGGGGGCCGTTTTTCTTCACTATGGTATCCATTGGCAACTACACCTCGTGTGCGATGCAAGTGCTTTGTGAAACGAGGTCCTGAAGTATTTCACTTTAAGTTTAACCGATTGGGTCCTAAATCCACTTACTTGTTTTCATGTAGATGCATACAGCGTACAGTAGAGGTATGTCCATATAAGGTATGAATGCACTGGCCCGTATCGGCGTTCCACACTTTGAGCGTTCTGTCTGTGGAGCCACTGATAATATTGTTACCAGACATTTGTGACGACCAAACTCCCCCTGTGTGGCCAACCAAAGTTCTGAGGCACTGGGAAAAAAAGAAACGAGAAAAAATACTGAAACTTTCAGACATCATCCAATATTCATTGAGTGACGTTTTGCGCCGCAGCCAATATTATTTCTGTTAAAGAGCAGGATTGACCTATTTACATGGGGAAGAAACCGGCATCTTTACTCAACCTTTTGGCAGTACCATTCCACATTTGTTGATTGAGTGAAAATAATCCAACTTTATTTGGGCTGAGTGGGATTTGAACCCCTGACCTATTGATAATTCAACATGCAATTGACCTCTCTGCCTGATACCTGTCCAGAGTTTGTAATCAGGCCTTATTTTTTCAAAAGTTGATGTGAACGATCCACTGTTCTCGTGAAATTTAACCAGCGTAACCGACCGTTCGGGTACGTCAGCAAAATGTTATGAACTTCATTGCCATTAAATAATGCGATTTTTGTTCAACACACAGTGACAATTTCAAAAACTGACCGTTGTAAAGAATGAGACCTGTAAATATTAAAGATCGAAATATCAGTTGACGTTGAAGACAGTCTTCGCGCGAAAATGGGTCACGTGCTACGTAGCACTAAACAGAGTTAGCCTGTAGACATAGTTTCGTAAACTGTTTTGCTTAAATTTTTGCAAGTTCTCAGCTCGTTTTAATATACCGGTAGTTTAACCCGTTTATTAGCAGATTTTGGTTGCTTTTCTCACTAAAGATTTAATTATTTCCAAGGTATCGTATTAGCACTGGAAAGACTGCAGTAAAGCTGAGAGAATTCAGACAACTTACACTTGCATGTACGGCTGAGTCTGTATGTCTAGCTTTCATTTTCAGAACGGACAACTCAAAGTGGCTTTGTTTTGCGCCTGCCTTGTCGCATGAACCGATTTGGTGCAATAAGGTATTATATTTTTTTAATTTTTTTTTTTACAAGTTGCTGATTTACCCAACGTGAACAGTCATCGTTTGCGTGAATTTTTTTTTGCGTAACTTCCACGTAGCCGAACGATCGATCGTGTGAAAAAATAAGGCCTGTGTAATGTACATTTGTAACGTCGCAAGTGAAACTCCTTTTGGAAGTTTGTCCAAATGTGGATTGCCCTTTTGGTATTTAACACCCAACTCATTTGTGCAGTTGCTAAGTTTATTGGTTGATAGTTGTTCCACTAATAGGTTAGCATAAACAGTTTATTGGGGGAGGAAACCTACAGAAACACCCTAAACGGTGAGTGCCCGGCAACTCTCCGTCAAAGGGCACCTGAGTGAAAAACACACACAGAAATTTTTCTTTGACTGAGTGAAATTCAAA
The DNA here is from genome assembly GCA_963971465.1 of Lepidochitona cinerea. Classification (NCBI taxonomy): domain Eukaryota; kingdom Metazoa; phylum Mollusca; class Polyplacophora; order Chitonida; family Tonicellidae; genus Lepidochitona; species Lepidochitona cinerea. The sequence goes on along the minus strand of OZ020552.1, from coordinate 61,425,909 downwards.
CCCGCACCCATTGATGGGAGGCTTGTTTTGGACTGAGAAACTATTACTGTGGTTACTGAGCCACCAAGCCGTATTCGCGGGTCTAGCGGGGAGACAAGTGGGCTCTGTGTCTGCAGGAAGTACACAAACTCAAATAAAGATATAGTTGAGAAGTTGTTACCTTTCCCGTGGTGACGGACCAGACTTTTAACGTATTATCATCGGATCCACTGACTATCCTATTTCCACCAAACTCTAAACACGTTATCACATGATCATCGTGGCCCTTCAGTATCTGAAAACAAAAAAATTTATTTTATTTTTTCAAAATTCTTAATTTTCTTAACTCTGAAAATGAATTCATAATTGTTTATGCTGTGGTCAAGATTATTTAACTTCTATGGCAGTGTAGCCATGTTTATGAGTGAAGGGAAACCGGGCTCTTTGCCCCGAGGAAGTCCTGAAGTTCCACTGATATTTGACAAACGTTTGATTGATTGATTTTACGCCGTGCTCAAGATTATTTCACTTATATAGCGGCGTTGCCAGTTTTAGTATGGGAGGAAACCGGGGGAAACCCACAACCCTATGTTGGTAACTGGCAACCATCCCACATAGGTCGTTAGAGTGAAAACCCAGTCAGAAAATTTTCCAATTTTTTTTTGGACTGAGTGGGATTCCACCCCCGCGACCCATTGGTGGAAAACAAACGTTTGAATCAGGGAAATTAAGTGAATAATTAAGAATTTTTCTTCTGCTAGAGTAGACTGAGGTTATCTTAATTATGGAATACCGAGTCCATTCTAATACACACAAAAAAAAGCTAAATTTCCGAAATAAAAAAAAGTTTTTGATTTCTTACCTTGGATGGCCTCAGTTCTCCGGTCCTCCAGTTTTGTTCTATTTGATGCTGTTTCATATACAAGCCTTTCCAATTGGCTTTTGAGCAAGTGCCGTTGACAGATCGACGGAGGTACCTATATCCATAGACCTGACTCTCGTCTATGCTTTCTTCGCGACATTTCTCCCGCCATAATAAATTGTCTTCGGCTAAAATTCGCCAATATCTACAGGTTTGAGCAGCCTTCAATAAATCCTTAGGCTCAAGGAAAGAGAGGACATATAACGCCAACTGTGAAAATAAGAAAAAATGCTTTAAATTTTAACGTCCAAGATGATTGGGTGATGTGATATGCCGAACTATATTTCACTAACATTGTGGCATCACCAGGTTTAATTGATTAATGTTTTATGCCGCATTCAAGAGTATTTCACTTTTAAATGTGGGTGCGTCGCCAGGTTTAGTGGGGGAGGAACCCAGGCTCCTTGTCTGGAGGAAATCCCGACCTTCAGGGAGTACCTGAGAACTCTTGCACATACAATGATCGATTGAAAAGCCCACAGAGAAAGTTTTCAGTTTTATTTGGTCTGAGAGGGATTTGAACCAGGGGACACTCAAGAATCTGCTCGGCTGAAGCTCGACTTTCCACTGGTATCAGACATGGGACAAAACGGTCCAAGACATCCATTCAGATGTCAATTCTACAAATGCCTTGAAGTTATTAAATTGATTATTGTGTGTGGCTCTTCTTCTAAGTTTTAAAGGGGCCTCCTTGGCTCAGCAGGTAGAGCTCAATCCGAACAGCCTTCCACTAATGGGTCGCCGGTTCAAATCCCACTCAGTCCCAAAAAATTGGAAAATTTTCTGACTGGGTTTTCACTCGAACGACTTATATGGGATAATTGCCAGTTACCACCGGAAGGTCGTGGGCATAGAGCCCGGTTTCCTCCCACAATAAAACTGGCAACGCCACCATATAAGTGAAATAATCTTGAGCGCGGTGTAAAACACCAATCAATCAATCTAAGTTTTAACGTTTTTAGTCCCAGTTTCTGCCAACCCTCTTGACTTACAATGATAGAGTGATGTTTTGCGACACACTCAAGGTTATTCCACTTGAACCCCGGCGTTGCCTGGTTTAGTGTGAGAGAGATACCAAGCTCTTCAATCAGAGTGATTGATTTATGTTTTACATCATACTCAAGATTTTTTCACTTATATGGAGGGTTTGCCGGAGGGAACAGGGCTCATTGCCTGGAGGAAACGTACGACCTTTAGGCCAGTACCCGGCAGCCTTTCAAATGAGAAGATCCGGTAATTTGTGCCCTTTGGTATTTGGGCAGGGGACACATAGATAAGGGCGTGTATGGGTCCTAACAACTGAGCCATCGTAAGTCTTACATATATAAAAACTTTGAAACAGAATTTGTGTATTTTTATCAGATCTTAAAAGACGACACGGGTAATTATTTGACTGAAAATGTTACTGATCACTATTACATACCTCTTTGGGAAGTAAAGAAATAAAATCTCGTTGGAATTGTGGTTCGATAATGTGCATCATATAACGCACTTGAGTTGGCACACAAATAGATATGAGTTCATCCAAGGCCATGAGGCGTTCAGCATTACTCCATGTCTGGCAAAATAAACGAGGAAATAATTTACAAAATGGTAACCCTTAAAGTGGTATGAGCTGCCGAAATTCACCCTTTTTTCATAATTTCTGATCGTCACGACAGTAAGAGGCTTTGAAGGCCATGGAAAAACTAAATGATTTGCGTTGGAATGAGGAAAATCCATACAGTATGTGGTCTGTACGAACCTAAATATCAACATTTTGGCAGCTCGTGCCACCTTAAATCATGGAATAGTAAGGGTTCTATTTGTTTCGGTTCTCAAAATGGTTTGAAGGGCGTTTTCAGACCTCCTTTAATTATGGGCGTTGATTTAATTTTAAAGTGATTTTTTTTTTTACTTTACATTACGGCTAGAAATGACGCCCCTTCCTCCTCAGTTCATCTCACCAGCTCATCGAATCCGCAACTCATCCATAGAAGACTATAACCCACAAAGCACTCCCCCACCCCCCTCAATAAATTAACCAAAACGTTAGACTAGAGAATTAATATCCATAAAGAATGCTTTAACAAAGGTCGTCAGTTTAAAGTGCCCTTTATATACAAACCTGGAAAGTACTGAGCCAGTTGGCAAGTTCAGGGGGAGGATTTTCCTTCGATGGTATTTTCCGCCGCCGTGTGTCTATTGGTCCACTGTGCTGTTCTACCATCTCTTTAATACTGGGTCCGATACAGGAAAAACCACTACAATATAAAGAATCATTTTGAAAAAAGAAAAATGTTGAATCCGATTTCTAAAGAATTCATCTGTATTACCCCAATGGTAAGACGATGGCTTTAAATTTGAGTTAATATCGATTTGTGGCTTTGGGTTCAACCTGCACAGAAAATAGGTCACATGTGGCTGTTTCTCAACAAATGTATGTCCGAAGAGAATCTAATGATTGCTTGATTGATGTTTTACGCCACGCTCAAGAGAATTTCATTTATTTGGCGGCGTTGCCAGTTTTATTGTGGGAGGAAACCCACGACCTTCTGCTGGTAACTGGCAACCATCCCACATAGGTCGTTCGAGTGGAAAATCTAATGAAAGGCTTAACTGTCATGGAAGAGTATACCTTCAATATAATTGCATTACCACAAAGTGAAAAGTTACGTCAGGTGAAATGTTTGGAAAAACAGCCCGTAGGAATCTACACGGAGGGCAAATGGGGCCTTATATCTAAGGCTTGTAGAAAGTCCCTTTTGCTTTGATATTGTTAATCATGAGAATAGATCTAATCAGTTGGAATAATCATTAAGAGTAATTCAATTAAATATGGAGCACTTGTGATAGATGGATGTTTCACACAGCACTAAAATGTTTTTACTTTTATGGTGGAGTTGCAAGGTTTAGAGGGGGAGGAAAGCGGGCTCTTTGCCTGAAGGAAACTCCAAACCGTCTTCCACATGCAGCATTAGAGTGCAAAATTCACTCAAAAATTTATTTCATTTTTTGAAACTTTTGATCTGAGTGGGATTTGATCCCGTGCCGCATCAATGGAAGGTCTGTGTTGGGCTGAGGGACTATCAGTCTCAATGGAAGGTCTGTGTTGGGCTGAGGGACTATCAGTCTCAATGGAAGGTCTGTGTTGGGCTGAGGGACTTGCAGTCTCAATGGAAGGTCTGTGTTGGGCTGAGGGACTATCAGTCTCAATGGAAGGTCTGTGTTGGGCTGAGGGACTATCAGTCTCAATGGAAGGTCTGTGTTGGGCTGAGGGACTATCAGTCTCAATGGAAGGTCTGTGTTGGGCTGAGGGACTATCAGTCTCAATGAAAGGTCTGTGTTGGGCTGAGGGACTATCAGTCTCAATGGAAGGTCTGTGTTGGGCTGAGGGACTATCAGTCTCAACGGAAGGTCTGTGTTGGGCTGAGGGACTATCAGTCTCAACGGAAGGTCTGTGTTGGGCTGAGGGACTATCAGTCTCAACGGAAGGTCTGTGTTGGGCTGAGGGACTATCAGTCTCAACGAAAGGTCTGTGTTGGGCTGAGGGACTATCAGTCTCAACGGAAGGTCTGTGTTGGGCTGAGGGACTATCAGTCTCAATGGAAGGTCTGTGTTGGGCTGAGGGACTATCAGTCTCAATGGAAGGTCTGTGTTGGGCTGAGGGACTATCAGTCTCAATGGAAGGTCTGTGTTGGGCTGAGGGACTATCAGTCTCAATGGAAGGTCTGTGTTGGGCTGAGGGACTATCAGTCTCAACGGAAGGTCTGTGTTGGGCTGAGGGACTATCAGTCTCAACGGAAGGTCTGTGTTGGGCTGAGGGACTATCAGTCTCAACGGAAGGTCTGTGTTGGGCTGAGGGACTATCAGTCTCAATGGAAGGTCTGTGTTGGGCTGAGGGACTATCAGTCTCAATGGAAGGTCTGTGTTGGGCTGAGGGACTATCAGTCTCAATGGAAGGTCTGTGTTGGGCTGAGGGACTATCAGTCTCAATGGAAGGTCTGTGTTGGGCTGAGGGACTATCAGTCTCAATGGAAGGTCTGTGTTGGGCTGAGGGACTATCAGTCTCAACGGAAGGTCTGTGTTGGGCTGAGGGACTATCAGTCTCAATGGAAGGTCTGTGTTGGGCTGAGGGACTATCAGTCTCAATGGAAGGTCTGTGTTTGGCTGAGGGACTATCAGTCTCAATGGAAGGTCTGTGTTGGGCTGAGGGACTATCAGTCTCAATGGAAGGTCTGTGTTGGGCTGAGGGACTATCAGTCTAAATGGAAGGTCTGTGTTGGGCTGAGGGACTATCAGTCTCAATGGAAGGTCTGTGTTGGGCTGAGGGACTATCAGTCTCAATGGAAGGTCTGTGTTGGGCTGAGGGACTATCAGTCTCAATGGAAGGTCTGTGTTGGGCTGAGGGACTATCAGTCTCAATGGAAGGTCTGTGTTGGGCTGAGGGATTAGCAGTCTCAATGGAAGGTCTGTGTTGGGCTGAGGGACTTGCAGTCTCAATGGAAGGTCTGTGTTGGGCTGAGGGACTATCAGTCTCAATGGAAGGTCTGTGTTGGGCTGAGGGACTATCAGTCTCAATGGAAGGTCTGTGTTGGGCTGAGGGACTATCAGTCTCAATGGAAGGTCTGTGTTGGGCTGAGGGACTATCAGTCTCAATGGAAGGTCTGTGTTGGGCTGAGGGACTATCAGTCTCAATGGAAGGTCTGTGTTGGGCTGAGGGACTATCAGTCTCAATGGAAGGTCTGTGTTGGGCTGAGGGACTATCAGTCTCAATGGAAGGTCTGTGTTGGGCTGAGGGACTATCAGTCTCAATGGAAGGTCTGTGTTGGGCTGAGGGACTATCAGTCTCAATGGAAGGTCTGTGTTGGGCTGAGGGACTAGCAGTCTCAATGGAAGGTCTGTGTTGGGCTGAGGGACTATCAGTCTCAATGGAAGGTCTGTGTTGGGCTGAGGGACTATCAGTCTCAATGGAAGGTCTGTGTTGGGCTGAGGGACTATCAGTCTCAACGGAAGGTCTGTGTTGGGCTGAGGGACTATCAGTCTCAACGGAAGGTCTGTGTTGGGCTGAGGGACTATCAGTCTCAACGGAAGGTCTGTGTTGGGCTGAGGGACTATCAGTCTCAACGGAAGGTCTGTGTTGGGCTGAGGGACTATCAGTCTCAACGGAAGGTCTGTGTTGGGCTGAGGGACTATCAGTCTCAATGGAAGGTCTGTGTTGGGCTGAGGGACTATCAGTCTAAATGGAAGGTCTGTGTTGGGCTGAGGGACTATCAGTCTCAATGGAAGGTCTGTGTTGGGCTGAGGGACTATCAGTCTCAATGGAAGGTCTGTGTTGGGCTGAGGGACTATCAGTCTCAATGGAAGGTCTGTGTTGGGCTGAGGGACTATCAGTCTCAATGGAAGGTCTGTGTTGGGCTGAGGGACTATCAGTCTCAATGGAAGGTCTGTGTTGGGCTGAGGGACTATCAGTCTCAATGGAAGGTCTGTGTTGGGCTGAGGGACTATCAGTCTCAATGGAAGGTCTGTGTTGGGCTGAGGGACTATCAGTCTCAATGGAAGGTCTGTGTTGGGCTGAGGGACTATCAGTCTCAATGGAAGGTCTGTGTTGGGCTGAGGGACTATCAGTCTCAATGGAAGGTCTGTGTTGGGCTGAGGGACTATCAGTCTCAATGGAAGGTCTGTGTTGGGCTGAGGGACTATCAGTCTCAATGGAAGGTCTGTGTTGGGCTGAGGGACTATCAGTCTCAATGGAAGGTCTGTGTTGGGCTGAGGGACTAGCAGTCTCAATGGAAGGTCTGTGTTGGGCTGAGGGACTATCAGTCTCAATGGAAGGTCTGTGTTGGGCTGAGGGACTATCAGTCTCAATGGAAGGTCTGTGTTGGGCTGAGGGACTATCAGTCTCAATGGAAGGTCTGTGTTGGGCTGAGGGACTATCAGTCTCAATGGAAGGTCTGTGTTGGGCTGAGGGACTATCAGTCTAAATGGAAGGTCTGTGTTGGGCTGAGGGACTATCAGTCTCAATGGAAGGTCTGTGTTGGGCTGAGGGACTATCAGTCTCAATGGAAGGTCTGTGTTGGGCTGAGGGACTATCAGTCTCAATGGAAGGTCTGTGTTGGGCTGAGGGACTATCAGTCTCAATGGAAGGTCTGTGTTGGGCTGAGGGACTATCAGTCTCAACGGAAGGTCTGTGTTGGGCTGAGGGACTATCAGTCTCAACGGAAGGTCTGTGTTGGGCTGAGGGACTATCAGTCTCAACGGAAGGTCTGTGTTGGGCTGAGGGACTATCAGTCTCAACGGAAGGTCTGTGTTGGGCTGAGGGACTATCAGTCTCAATGGAAGGTCTGTGTTGGGCTGAGGGACTATCAGTCTCAATGGAAGGTCTGTGTTGGGCTGAGGGACTATCAGTCTCAATGGAAGGTCTGTGTTGGGCTGAGGGACTATCAGTCTCAATGGAAGGTCTGTGTTGGGCTGAGGGACTATCAGTCTCAATGGAAGGTCTGTGTTGGGCTGAGGGACTATCAGTCTCAACGGAAGGTCTGTGTTGGGCTGAGGGACTATCAGTCTCAATGGAAGGTCTGTGTTGGGCTGAGGGACTATCAGTCTCAATGGAAGGTCTGTGTTTGGCTGAGGGACTATCAGTCTCAATGGAAGGTCTGTGTTGGGCTGAGGGACTATCAGTCTCAATGGAAGGTCTGTGTTGGGCTGAGGGACTATCAGTCTAAATGGAAGGTCTGTGTTGGGCTGAGGGACTATCAGTCTCAATGGAAGGTCTGTGTTGGGCTGAGGGACTATCAGTCTCAATGGAAGGTCTGTGTTGGGCTGAGGGACTATCAGTCTCAATGGAAGGTCTGTGTTGGGCTGAGGGACTATCAGTCTCAATGGAAGGTCTGTGTTGGGCTGAGGGACTAGCAGTCTCAATGGAAGGTCTGTGTTGGGCTGAGGGACTTGCAGTCTCAATGGAAGGTCTGTGTTGGGCTGAGGGACTATCAGTCTCAATGGAAGGTCTGTGTTGGGCTGAGGGACTATCAGTCTCAATGGAAGGTCTGTGTTGGGCTGAGGGACTATCAGTCTCAATGGAAGGTCTGTGTTGGGCTGAGGGACTATCAGTCTCAATGGAAGGTCTGTGTTGGGCTGAGGGACTATCAGTCTCAATGGAAGGTCTGTGTTGGGCTGAGGGACTATCAGTCTCAATGGAAGGTCTGTGTTGGGCTGAGGGACTATCAGTCTCAATGGAAGGTCTGTGTTGGGCTGAGGGACTATCAGTCTCAATGGAAGGTCTGTGTTGGGCTGAGGGACTATCAGTCTCAATGGAAGGTCTGTGTTGGGCTGAGGGACTAGCAGTCTCAATGGAAGGTCTGTGTTGGGCTGAGGGACTATCAGTCTCAATGGAAGGTCTGTGTTGGGCTGAGGGACTATCAGTCTCAATGGAAGGTCTGTGTTGGGCTGAGGGACTATCAGTCTCAATGGAAGGTCTGTGTTGGGCTGAGGGACTATCAGTCTCAATGGAAGGTCTGTGTTGGGCTGAGGGACTATCAGTCTCAATGGAAGGTCTGTGTTGGGCTGAGGGACTATCAGTCTCAATGGAAGGTCTGTGTTGGGCTGAGGGACTATCAGTCTCAATGGAAGGTCTGTGTTGGGCTGAGGGACTATCAGTCTCAATGGAAGGTCTGTGTTGGGCTGAGGGACTATCAGTCTCAATGGAAGGTCTGTGTTGGGCTGAGGGACTATCAGTCTCAATGGAAGGTCTGTGTTGGGCTGAGGGACTATCAGTCTCAATGGAAGGTCTGTGTTGGGCTGAGGGACTATCAGTCTCAATGGAAGGTCTGTGTTGGGCTGAGGGACTATCAGTCTCAATGGAAGGTCTGTGTTGGGCTGAGGGACTATCAGTCTCAATGGAAGGTCTGTGTTGGGCTAAGGGACTATCACTCTCAATGGAAGGTCTGTGTTGGGCTGAGGGACTATCAGTCTCAATGGAAGGTCTGTGTTGGGCTGAGGGACTATCAGTCTCAATGGAAGGTCTGTGTTGGGCTGAGGGACTATCAGTCTCAATGGAAGGTCTGTGTTGGGCTGAGGGACTATCAGTCTCAATGGAAGGTCTGTGTTGGGCTGAGGGACTATCACTCTAACTGACAGAGCCACCGAATCCCCTGGAGCCTTTGTGGGTTTATCGGAGTGATTGACTCACCTTAAACTTCCTGTTGAGCGACAGACTTTTTTCCCGGGAGACATTCCTTTAGATTCATCTCGTCCTTCAGATTTCCTTTTCATCTGTAACAAAAAACATAAATAAAATGTATCCTGGCTGTTATTTACACAATTTAAAGCTTAAAATGTGCATAGTTACTGATCTTTGTGGGAGGGAGGGGGAATAAAGCCATCAAAATTAACCAAAAGTATCAATATAAGCTATAATTTTAGATATCATTTTGTAATCTGATATACCTGGCCTGAACTATTCAACCAACTCTTGTGTCCTGTTAGAAAACCTTCAAAAATTCTTGGAATTTTTAGCTTGTTGCCAATAAACACAAAAGTTTTACATGACAGAAAACCTTCCAAAATTCTTGGGGTTTTTAGCTTGTTGCCAATAAACACAAAAGTTTTACATGACAGAAAACCTTCCAAAATCCTTGGGATTTTTTGCTTGTTGCCAATAAACACAAAAGTTTTACATGACAAAAACTTATGTCCATAAGAATCAATAAACATTTTTGGATCAGTAAATAGTGTCAATGAATTAAGTATTATTTACCAGACAGGCTCCGGCAGACTGATGTCTTTTCTGGATGGGGACGGGAATTCTTGAGCGAAGTACAACAGTAGAAGACGGACAAGATGACGGCCAATCAGAACTGGCCGATGAGCCTTGGTCAGAAAAGTCTATGTCCATGTCTGTTCTGTGTGAACTTTGGCGACAAAGTGAAGTTTCGCCTCCCACTCCATCCTTAGCGCTGAAGACGTCCTCGGCTCCATCAGAGTCGCTGGCTTCGTTGGCGTTTCCCGTCGACATACAGGAATCCTCCTGATCCCAACGCTCACTGGAACATTCGATACCCCGATCTTCGCACATCTCGTCATAATGAGACATCTCCGGGGTGACGGTTTTCACATTGCTATTGTCCCAAGATGCTCTGGTCACACGCTCACATGTAATCCGAGGCATTGGGCCTTTGCCCTTTGTGTTAGACGAGTCACATCGTGATTTAGGAGTTTCTAAAAGAATACCGGAGCCACCACCAGACTGCCGTGACGAACTTTTCGCCACATTTTTCCTAGTTTCCCTGTAGGTAAATAAAACATAAAAAAATTATTTTACATACAATAAAAACATTTGAATAGATTATTTATTTATATTTATTGATTGATGTTTTACGTCGCATTATTTCACTTATATGGCGGTATTGCCCGGCTTAGTGGGGGAGGAAACCGGGCTCATTGGCATTGCCCAGAGAGAATTTTTGACCCTCGGCGAGTACCTGGCAACTCTTCCACATACAGCGACTGAGTGCGATTCGAACGTGCACCGCATCAATGGAAGGTCTGTGAGTGATAGAGAGATGTTCACTCTAACCCACTGGACCACCGAGGTCCCATTTGAATGGAAATAGCAGTTACAGGTCATCCTCTGGGTCCTGTCTTACAAAGCTGGCATAAGTTACGTTGGACGTAAATCAGTGTTAAAGCTATAGGAACTTACGCCCTAGTCGCAACTGGTACATGTTGTAGGCCTATGCGTAACTTTACGTCAGCTTCATAAGACAGTGTTGATGAATCAGTTTTGGTGAAGTGGTTACAATTTTTTCAATTCCTTTTTTCTATGACCACTGAAATGTTTATAAGACACACAGGTTTGTTGACCTTCAAATAATTTTATAAATAAGAAATAATCTCAGATGAAGGACAAAACGACAACCAAGAAAAAAAAGAATTCCCGAATAAAACACAATAAGCAGCATTTGGGGGCTTTTAAAGCGGTCCTCTGGAAACAACTTAAAATACACAAAACCCAAATCGAACACAGTTTACTTCTTGTTGGTGGTACTGGGGATGTCCCTTTAATCGTCTCAAAGTGGTATTCGATTTGTTAATGCCCTTAGTTAGTTACCTGTCCGTCCTGCGTGAAGTTCGTCGTGTTGAGGTAGATGGTATAGGGCTACACGCTAACGATGGCTTATTCTGGTCCAATACACTCTGACCTATTCCTGGGACCTTTCTCAAATCCGTAATTCCCCCAAAACCTCCAAGACTCTGTTAAAAAAAAAAAAAGAATTTCAGTTTTAGGCGGCATTCATATTCTAATTTTAGAAGACATGGCGATACTTGTTAAGCTAAATCACTTTCAAAAAGTTGGTATAGGAAAAGCTCCATAAGAGATGCCAAATTCTCCCCAGTGTTGACATAAATATCAATGTTGTAAGACAGACGTACCTTTCTAGTTTCCACAATAGCCTCTGCTTTAGCACGCCCAATACCAGCGAGTCTTTCAAATTCATCCACATCAGCAAAGTTGATGTCCACTTTCTTCTGGGCCATGGTATCTGGACACAGGCTGGAATAATGTTACACTTTTACCCCCTGCATAAAACAGAAAGAACAGGATCATTATAGGTGGATTGTTCATGACCGTACAGTTAGCTATTGACCTCTGAGTTTTTCCCCTTTTCGTAGTAGACTATGAAAAGATGGTCGGCAAAATTTGACGGGGAAGCAGAGCCCATTTAGTTGGCTTAACCTGTCAATGTAATGCATTATAGCTTGATTGGATTGATGTTTTATTGATGTTATATGGCGTGGTTGCCAGGTTTAGTGGGTAAGGAAACCGGAAACACCTGACCTTCGTTGAGTACCTGGCATTTCTTATACACAGAGCGGCCGAGTGATCAACATGACTATAAAGCAAAATGACAATATATTTTTGATAAAAAGTCACACAGAAAAGAATGATCTTTTATTACTTGAAACGCTATTTTATACAAGTACATGTAATTGTTTTGTGTTGGTAAGCCAATTGATTAAGTTTACAACATATTGTAGTATACAGAAATAAACAGTATAGTACATGCAACTAACTACTAACAATATGTCTCAGGAATAGGTCTAGTTTTTGCCAGGCCAGGACAGAAACTCCACACTACATGTAGATCTAACCATGTAGGCTACTCTTTGCAGTAAAGAAATTTATCACCAGCCAGAGAAATGTCTAGGCATTTCATTGGCTATAACGCCCAAAATATGAGTCTATATTAGAGTGCTTTCAGTGTAAATATTTGATTCTTTATCACAAGCCAGAGAAATTTCTAAGCATTTCATTGGCTATAACGCCCAAAATATGAGTCTGTATCAGAGTACTTTCAGTGTAGATATTTGATTCTTTATCACCAGCCAGAGAAATTTCTAGGCATTTCATTGGCTATAACGCGGTTACGCTCAAAATAGGAGTCTGTGTCAGAGTGCTTTCAGTGTAGATATTTGATTCTTTATCACCAGCCAGAGAAATTTCTAAGCATTTCATTGGCTATAACGCGGTTACGCCCAAAATAGGAGTCTGTGTCAGAGTGCTTTCTGTGTAGATATATGATTCTTTATCACCAACCAGAGAAATTTCTACGCATTTCATTGGTCAAAATGCTCAAATTATGAGTCTATATCTGAGTGCTTTCTGAGTAGATATATGATTCTTTATCACCAGCCAGAGAAATTTCTAGGCATTTCATTGGCTATACCGCTCAAAATATGAGTCTGTATCAGTGCTTTCTGTGTAGATATATGATTCTTTAACCCTGAGGTTAAGGTGTCGCACGCTGATATTACCACGGAGGTCCTTGTGCATAACAGAATACTTCAATCAAGACGAAAACAAATCGTGAAATAAGTTAAGAGTGTTCTTTCTAAGGATAGACAATGCGAGGAACACTTTGCTGGTCTTGAGTGAAGAACAGAAGATTACACTCAGTTAGAAAACAAGCTGCTCTGGATGCTGATACATGTAAATTCGTAATATGAAACCCTGGTCGCCGACAGATATTTTTCCTCGACGATCTACCAGCATACCCACAGAAGGGCATCAAATAACTAATAGCAAATGTACGAGCATACAATAGCTAATATGTATTGATTACCCAGCATAAAAATGCCTGGTCTAAGTGATGCATGTGTGGGGAAATTAGATTCTGTATCTCATAATTAACACAGTGTATAATTAGTCACATTATTTACATCTGCAGCCAGCTCTATACGTTTGGCACATGGATGGTAATTGATTTCAAATCAGGGTACTTTAAAACCATAATTATCTAAATGGGCAACATAAGGGGAGGTAATCCGTAATGGAAATGAGGGTCACACAATGGAAAAGAGCTATCTTTTAAGGCAAGGTTTTCCTAATAACATGTAAAAAACGGTAAGGCACGGGCGCCCTGAAGGCACCAAAGTCTTCATGTGGAGTGAAAGGTGTCCAAGCTATCAAGTCTACTCTCCAACCTGGCTCATTTTAAAATTACCGAAAAGGGTGGTAAAAATAGGTAGGACAACTAATAACTCCCAGCGTTATACGCTTGGACAGGCAGTTGACCAAACATCTATTAGACCATTACCCAGTTAACATGGCAGAGGAGATCGTGATTTCGATTACCGACAGGGGGTAACACAGGGATTCCATTTACCCTGTAGTAAGTGTGACTGTCCAAAATATTTTTCGAGAACAAGTGTCCAAAATACTCTTTTAAAAGGATTCATTTTGAGGAGAGGGTTACAAAAACTCCTTTTTAAAGTATTTTTTCGAGGAAAAGGTACCCAAAATACTCTTTTAAGATATTTTTTTATAGAATAGAAGGTTGAAATATTCAGTTTTCGTATATGTTTCAAGTTAAACATTCTCAAAGAGCCCTTCCAAAATCATCTTATTGCGAAACTTCCATCCGGTTTGAAAGATGTGCAGTTAGCAGACTGTCCCCTCTACCCCACAATGTCTATAACCTATACTTTTCTGTGCAGAAGAATTCCAATAAAAGACGCCATTTTATCCCTACTGTGACATCATTAAACAATCGGTGTGTTCTACAAATTTCCTGTCGCGGTACATGTGGATTAGTGTTGAATGTGAGAGCCAATGAAAAGCTAATTTGAATGTGTATGCACAGTCCTTGTGAATTGGCAGGGCTGTCATAAGAAACAGATATTTCAACCCATTTATAATTCTGTGACGGACTATCATACGACAAAACTTTCTTGAATAAATAAAATTAAGTACAGACAATTGATTGCAATCTGGAAAAAGACTGTTTTCTGTATTTATTTTTCTTGATAGAAGATACAAACTATCCAGTTTTGACATATTTTGTATTTTCAATTTGTTACGTATTGCATAAGTGATGTCATAAACGGCAATCTTAAATGCCCCCAAAATGAATCACCTCGTCCAATCAAGCTAACGGTAGGTATATTTTGGGGAGCTAAAAAGATTTGATTTAACGGACATAAAAAAGTCAACACATGAATTTGAGGCTGTTAACAAACAAGAAAAGTTTACAGACACCGGACCACGGACAAAAAGATAACATGAGATTATGGTGGTCTAAAAACCAAAAAATAGACCCTACATTGTACATGAAAGTTATCGTTTGTAGCATGGGGGTTACATATCAATCAGGACCGGGTGTACAGTCTTCATTGCTACTCATTCTTATACCGCTAATTAGACATTTTAAACATACATGTAACTGGACAGAAGTCGTATTGAATATTCAGCATGTTAAATTTTAATGATTTTAGTTCGTTTGGAGTTTTTCATAAATGTCGGAACGGTTTATAAGGCAGTCAGTGCACCCTTAAAATACTCCTTATAAAATTACCTGTGGACATAAATGGAAAAACATCCAGAGACTTGGAGGAAATATATCATGAGACTTACAAACCCAAAAGAGTACACACCATTGTCCAAGAAGACATAAATAACATGGTAAAAGCAAGCTGACTTTGGTTGTAATGCAAATACATTAGCTCTTAGACAATGGGTATATCTAACAATAGATGGGGTTGACCTAATGAACATTATTTATAGGCTATTCAGTGTAGGAGAGATAACAATAGCCACCGATGACCTCTAGGTCAAAATTGTCATCTGACATAAACATTATTAGATGGGTTTTAAAAATGAGCTTTTCATTGAAGTTTACATATTTATTAACAATGTTTGGCAATAGTTAATTCATGAGATGGGTTTTAAAAATGAGCTTTTTATTGAAGTTAACAGATTTGTTAACAATGTCTGCCAACTGTTTCTAGTTTGTGGTACCGTAAATGTATTGTACAACAGCCCTAAAAAAATCATCTTTAAAACAAAGTACTCTTTGACCCCAGTAAAATTGGCAACGTCCCCGTTAAGTAAAATATTCATCAATGCGGTGATAAACATACTATTAAATTTCCAGCAAACGATTGATTAAAGGATTGAGGTTTTATGTCACACTCAAGATTATTCCCCAGGCATGCCCAGGTTTATTGGGGGAGGAAACCGAGTCCATTGCCCTGAGAAAACCCCCGACCTTCGACAAGTACCTGGCAACTCTTTGACTTTCACATACACTGATCGCGTGAAAAATCCACTTAGAAATTTTTTAATTTTTATTTGGATTGATAGGGATTTGACCCCGTGCTGCATCAATGGAAGGCCTGTGTGCGATTGAGGGACGGTCCCTCTGACCCACTGAGCCACCGAGGGCCAACTTTTTATTGAAGTTAAAATTAAACAGATATATTAACAATGTTGGGAAATAGTTTCTAGTTTATGTTAAATGTATTGTAAAACAGCTCTAACAAAATCCTTTTAACATCAAATCTGTCAAAATAACTTAAACATTTCCATCAAAAGAACCCAGTTTACTATTCAATTGATTTAACATGATGCAAGCATTTCATAGAACTCATTGAGCTACAGACTAAAGAGTGATAGTCCACTGAGAAGTGAAAAAAGTGTAATTTTCATTAAAACAGCCCTTGTTCTTTTCAAAGCGACATTAAACCCCAATCAATCAATCTAAAAAAACTTCACAGTTATACAAAACTCTGGCTGAGTTAAACACTTTTGACAGAGAATTTTAAAACTATTTAAGTAGCTTAAACCTAAATAAACTAAGTTTCAGTGAAATTCAAATACATTCTTTCCTTCGACCTGAAAAAGTGAAGGGCATGCTTGGTGGGCTATTTTTGGAATGCAAATGCAATTCAAAACAAACTATAATTGTCTTGAAATGTCTTTAAATGTAAAAAATTATTCACACACAATTTCAGTTTGTATAACTTGAGTTACAATCAGCGATGTTCAACTGACATTTTCTATTTCTACATCAATCATTAAATGTTCATGATGTCTATAGTGTATTTAAGTGTATTTAGTCAACTCAACTCAACATACACCCTCTGCTATGACTGATTTATCTCCATTATAGAATCTATTTGGTTAAATTTCAGCAATTGAAATCCTATGTTCATATGAAAGATTTTCATTTCTCTATTCGATGAAAATTCATGTACAGTATATGGATGCCATATCATGTAACCAACAATATTTTAAATTGTTCTCGACACACCATCTACCCCTTATGTATATTTACTCTAAAAATTGTCAGGATCGGGTCAAAATTAAAGTAGATATGGACTAAAAGAGAATATTACACAATCTAATATAGATGTCATATTATGCAATCATGCAACCAAAATTGTCATAAATGGTTGACAACACACCATGTACATGTATCCATAAAGTAAATGCTGTGAAAGAATTGTAAAGATCAAAACTCTTCAAGTTATGGAGCACAAGCAACCAAGACATAGATTAAAAGAGAATATTACATTTAATCTAATATGAATACTGTATTATGAAACCACGGATGCCTCAATGGCTACAGACAAACCATCTACTCATAATTAACTTAAATATTGACACTGAAAAAATGATTCATGACACACCAGCTACCCATAAAGTGAATGTTGTGAAAGAATTGTGAGGATTAGATCAAAACTCTTCAAGTTGTGGAGCGGAAGGGAATGGAGATATAGACTAAAACAGACTGTTACATAATCCAATATAGATGCCATATTATGCAACTGAAGATTTTAAAAATGGTTCAAGACACACTTTCTACCCATAAGGTACATGTTGTGAAAAAAATTGTACAGATCGGATCAAAACTTGTCAAGTTATGGAGCGGAAGGGAGCGGAGATATAGACTAAAGAGAATGTTACAATCCAATGTAGATCCAACATTATGCAATCGACGATGTCATAAATGGTTCATGACACACCTTCTACCCATAAGGTATATTTATAAAAGAATTGTAAAGATCCGATCAAAGCTCTTAAAGTTATTGAGCGGAAGGGAATCCGAGACGGGCAGCGCTGGTGATACCATAATACGACCAACCTTTTTTTAAGTCGGGCGTATAAAAATGGATTGTCAGATTAAATCTATGAAATATTTTAAAAAGACCCATCTTACATAGTTGTTTACATTTATCATAAGTGTGATTTGATTTTGGATGAAAGGTGGTACAGGTAGGTTGATTTTAAGGGAAACAAGTATAATTAATGAGCGATTAGTGGGAATTTCGTGGTATACTGTTTATTGTCTGACAGACGTTTCGGGTGGATGTAAACAGAGGTCCTACATAATCTGAATTTTGGTGAAAATTTCGCCGCGCAAGGCGGTGAGGAAAATATCTAGCCTGTTTAATATTTTCTGCGTATGGGCACAACGTGAGCTATCAGCTGAGAGGAGGGAAAGGCCAATCTTGTGTACCAATTAAAACATGTGATCACTAACTTAGAATATTACATAACAGCTGCAGTGACTTGTATGTAGGTTAGTGAACTTGGGTGACCAGGAACTTGCCTCAGTTGAGAGCTCACAGTCTGCGCTGAAATTTCGCATGCCTTGCAGCTCAGTCAAATCCCTTTGTCTGAGCTTAGCTTTAAGAACCTATTCAGTAAATTTGAACAAAATAACTATTCCTCGACCAGGTCAAGTCAAAGGTTGATTCAGAGGGGTGTCCATGCATGGTTTGGATACCCTGTGCAGGCCTCGAAAATTCAAAAATTTGCTTAACCTGAAAAAAGGTTACGCAAAAATGACTCCAGGTAACCCATTTTTCGTTTATTAAAAATGATTTGCTTAACCTATGGGTTATGTGAATGGGTTACGTAGAAAACGGTTAACAAAAGAGGTTATGCAAAGGGTTACGCAAAATTCGTTCACTTAAAAACCTTCAAACGCATTATAGCATTTACCGGGTCCGTCGAATCGCCAAAAGGATCGCTAATAACCTAACCGACGGACCAGCATTTACCGTCCATCGCTTTAACTTTGAAATTTAAGTTGAACTCAGAATGACGTAACTCGTAAGCCAGACATCGTTAGGCCTCACAGGCCATGTCAGCAAGGTGCTGGAAGCAGATTTCATAGAACGATGTCTCCTATCATCGTTGACTTTCACTTTATTAAAAAAATCCTCTCTGAACTGGCAGATTTTTTCCGTTTACGAATAAAAAAATTAGGTGTGAAATCGGTCGCCATGTTTGTAGCATGTGTTATCAATGTTTACCTTGTTCCCGTAACCCCTCGTTCATCGTACTGTCTTTACATTGAACCAGGCTTGCCTGCTCACTAACACAGATGAAACTGGGAATAGGGTGAATTATTTCCCTTGAATTCATAAATAACCGATTTTTAGAGAGTACTTCCGGAAGGAGTTACATACGTTATGCGAAGTTATTCGCGCGAACGAAAAAAAGTTTATGCGATTTTAATTTTGCGTAACCTTTGCGCGAACGAAACGATCGTTCGCGCGGAATTTCGAGGCCTGTCTGTGGTAAAAATTCATCTTATTTGGACCCCCAAAAATCCAGCAATTTAACATGGTCAAGTAGGTCATTTTGGACACGGTCTTCTGTGGAGAATAGCTATTCTCGGTTTCGGACATCCGGGTACCTGACCAGCCGAGTGAGTGAGTAAAACAGGAGTGCTTCTAGGGTACTTAGGGTCACGTGGTCTTCCCTCAGCCAGTCAAAATGGAATCGTCATGGACTTGTTTTCACCTCGGAACCTTGTTGCCGGGATCGCGACGAGACTAGAAATTCAAATTCGAGTATGCTATAGAACATAACTCAGCCCCAATTTTTTATCTTGTGGCTCCAAATGTACTTAAGTTTAAGGCCTGTCTCTTTTTCTCGATTTCGGCATGACGCCACGATCCCAGCAACAAGGCTCCGAGGTGAAAACAAGTCCATGACGACTCCATTTTGACTGGCTGAGGGAAGACCAGGTGACCCCACGTACCCTAGAAGCACTCCTGTTTTACTCACTCGGATGTCCTAAACAGAGAATTCTCCTAAGTTAAATTTCACCGCACCACGAGACAAACCGCTGTATATCTGCCTTGTTTTTATGAACTCGGCCTGGACATTCACATACATAAAAATAAGTAAAGGATAAAGAGGAGAGACGCGTAATAAAGTTTGATTTTTCACATTTTAAGAGATTTGATTTATTGATTGTCAGTCACATGACAATGTCAATAACCAAGGTAAGGTTCCGTTTTCAAAATTCTTCTTGGAATAGTGCAGGCCTATACGGCTATAGTGCTACTGTAAAGCTTTTTAAAAGAAACCTTGACGTTTGCCAATCTAATTAAGAAGAGGGGATACCATTTTACTTGAATAAATCATTAACTCGTTAGCACATGCCCCGGTTTGTCCAGTCCAGTCCAGTCGATTTTTCTTCGGAGAAAATAGAGAGCCCGGCGTTAAAATCGAATTAAATAGCCGAAACTAAACGATTGCATAGGTTTCGCTACCGATCCTGAAAAACAGACTATCCCTGCAAATAATGAACCCGACTAGAAGGTTATACTTACAAATATTGCTCAGAATTCCGATCATTTTTCAAAAACGTTTATAACAACACATCCCATTTTCGTCTTCGCCATTTTCGTGACCTTACGTGCTGCCGACTGGCGGTAGTTGTCAGAAACACTGGAAGCAGGGGAGGCTACTCTGTAATAGAGGTGTTTTTCTTCAGTCGTGTTCTTTAAAACGCATGCCTAACTGCTTTTATAAATGCTCTGTGTTACAGATATGCATAAAATATTAAATGGAACCTAAACTTCTGAATCAGTACATATATTTTGCAGTGTGATATAATCTGAAACAAGGTGATATATTTTGTCAAAAAAGAAATTCCCTTCGCCACCAGGTGGCGCGTTTTAACAAGTGGTGGTAGTTTCGGTTTGATCGGTTCGATCAATTTTTCTAAGAAATTAGAAATGCTCGGCGATCAGCTAAAGTAAGGAATGAATGAGATATTCCTCATTAATATTTAAACAAGAGGATTGCTTTTCTTCGTTTTTACGCAATAGCAAGCGTCAGACCGTCCGCAATATGTTGACTGTTGTCTTATTGCTCTCAATGTGAATCTGAATGTCTGGATGGGTTAGTTCCAACCAAGTTATTCGTGATTAAATGTGAGTCTGTTTCACAAAGCGGCGTTGCGTAAGTTTTCACGTAACTGCCATAGCAGCTCATAATATTGTGAGATACGTTGGTATGAAAGTTACGCAAAAAAATATATCTACGCCGTTAACTTAGTGACACAGGCCTAGTTTTATACGCTTAAAAAGTCGGTCATCACCGCTAGAGTTTTGATGGGATCTTTATTATTAATATATTACTCTTTCACAGCATATACCCTTAATCTTATCATTATGTGTACTGTAGAAGGTTTGTGATGACATCTTCGTGTGCATAAATTTATGACATGGGATTTACGTAATATTCTCTTTCAGTCGATATCTTCGTTCCCTTCTGCTCCATAACTTCAAGAGTTTTGATCAAATCTTTACAATTCTTTCACAACATACACTTTATGGGTAGTTGGTATGTCATAACCCTTAAATTATGACATCTTCGGTTGCATAATATGACATCTATATTGAATTATTTTAATATCTCTTTAGTCTATATCTTTGTTCACTACCGCTCCATAACTTGAAGAGTTTTGATCCGATCTTTGCAATTCTTTCACAGCATATACCTGTGAATATACTAGGCCTATAGCTATATATATAGTGTAGGTGGTGTGTTGTCTGCGATTTATGAATATCCGGTTACATAATATGGCATCTATATTAGATTATGTAGCATTCTCTTTTAGTCCATTTTGTCTTTAGTTTTTACCTGATCTTGAAAATTTTTATGTACAGTGTAAATATAACAGCTAAAAGTAGATGTTTGGTCTGGATCATTTAAGACATTCCTGGTTTCATAATACAGCATCCATATTGGATTATGTAAAATTCGGTTTTGGTCTATGTCCTGGTTGCTTGAGTTTTGATCTTTACGATAATTAGCATTTACCTTATGGATACCGTAGATGATATGTTGTCAAACATTTTTCATGATAATTTTGGTTGTATGATTGCATAATACGACATCTATATTAGATTATGTACTATTCTCTTTTACTCCATATCTTCTGTAGGTTTGACCTGATCCTGACAATTTTTAAAGTATATATAACATAAGGGGTAGATGGTGTATCAAGAACAATTTAGGATATCCCTGGTTACATAATACGGCATCGATTTACATGTACCGTATGTCTTTCGAATAGAGAAATGAAAATCTTTCATATAAACATTGACTATCAATTGCTGAAATTTAAACAAATATGTTCTATTATAGTAATCATTCATTGCTTAGGGCGTATGTTGAGTAAACTCTTGTTGTTTTTTGTGGAAGCATGTCGCTGGTCCCCCGTCTCATTGGTACCCCATCTCATTGGTCCCCCGTCTCAATGAGACGGGTGTCCAATGAGACGGGGGACTATTGAGACGGGGGACCATTGATAAACTAATGAGACGGGGGACCATTGATAAACTAATGAGACGGGGGACCATTGAGAAACCAATGTCAGAGACGGGGGACCAATGAGACGGGGGACCATTGAGAAACCAATGTCAGAGACGGGGGACCAATGAGACGGGGGACCATTGAGAAACCAATGTCAGAGACGGGGGACCAATGAGACGGGGGACCATTGAGAAACCAATGTCAGAGACGGGGGACCAATGAGACGGGGTACCATTGAGAAACCAATGTCAGAGACGGGGGACCAATGAGACGGGGGACTATTGAGAGACCAATGTCAGAGACGGGGGACCAATGAGACGGGGGACCATTGAGAGACCAATGTCAGAGACGGGGGACCAATGAGACGGGGACTATTGAGAAACCAATGTCAGAGACGGGGGACCAATGAGGCGGGGGACTATTGAGAAACCAATGTCAGAGACGGGGGACCAATGAGGCGGGGGACTATTGAGAAACCAATGTCAGAGACGGGGGACCAATGAGATGGGGGACCATTGAGAAACCAATGTCAGAGACGGGGAACCAATGAGACGGGGGACCATTGAGAAACCAATGTCAGAGACGGGGGACCAATGAGACGAGGGACTATTGAGAGACCAATGAGACGGGGGACTATTGAGACGGGGGACCATTGATAAACTAATGAGACTGGGGACCAATGAGACGGGGGACCAGTGAGAAACCAATGTCAGAGACGGGTGTCCAATGAGAGATCAATGTCAGAGACGGGGGACCAATGAGACGGGGGACCATTGAGAAACCAATGTCAGAGACGGGGGACCAATGAGACGGGGGACCATTGAGAAACCAATGTCAGAGACGGGGGACCATTGAGAAACCTATGTCAGAGACGGGGGACCAATGAGACGAGGGACTATTGAGAGACCAATGAGACGGGGGACTATTGAGACGGGGGACCATTGAGAAACTAATGAGACGGGTGACCATTGAGAAACCAATGTCAGAGACGGGGGACCAATGAGACGGGGGACCATTGAGAAACCAATGTCAGAGACGGGGGACCAATGAGGCGGGGGACTATTGAGAAACCAATGTCAGAGACGGGGGACCAATGAGATGGGGGACCATTGAGAAACCAATGTCAGAGACGGGGAACCAATGAGACGGGGGACCATTGAGAAACCAATGTCAGAGACGGGGGACCAATGAGACGAGGGACTATTGAGAGACCAATGAGACGGGGGACTATTGAGACGGGGGACCATTGATAAACTAATGAGACTGGGGACCAATGAGACGGGGGACCATTGAGAAACCAATGTCAGAGATGGGGGACCAATGAGACGGGGTACCATTGAGAAACCAATGTCAGAGACGGGGGACCAATGAGACGGGGGACTATTGAGAGACCAATGTCAGAGACGGGGGACCAATGAGACGGGGGACCATTGAGAAACCAATGTCAGAGACGGGGGACCAATGAGACGGGGGACCAGTGAGAAACCAATGTCAGAGACGGGTGTCCAATGAGAGATCAATGTCAGAGACGGGGGACCAATGAGACGGGGACTATTGAGAAACCAATGTCAGAGACGGGGGACCAATGATGCGGGGGACTATTGAGAAACCAATGTCAGAGACGGGGGACCAATGAGACGGGGGACCATTGAGAAACCAATGTCAGAGACGGGGGACCAATGAGACGGGGGACCATTGAGAAACCAATGTCAGAGACGGGGGACCAATGAGACGGGGGACCATTGAGAAACCAATGTCAGAGACGGGGGACCAATGAGACGGGGGACCATTGAGAAACCAATGTCAGAGACGGGGGACCAATGAGACGGGGGACCATTGAGAAACCAATGTCAGAGACGGGGGACCAATGAGACGAGGGATGATTGAGAGACCAATGAGACAGGGGACTATTGAGACAGGGGACCATTGATAAACTAATGAGACGGGGGACCAATGAGACGGGGGACCATTGAGAAACCAATGTCAGAGACGGGGGACCAATGAGACGGTGGACCATTGAGAAACCTATGTCAGAGACGGGGGACCAATGAGACGGGGGACCATTGAGAAACCAATGTCAGAGACGGGGGACCAATGAGACGGGGGACCATTAAGAAACCAATGTCAGAGACGGGGGACCAATGAGACGGGGGACCATTGAGAAACCAATGTCAGAGATGGGGGACCAATGAGACGGGGGACCATTGAGAGACCAATGTCAGAGACGGGGGACCAATGAGACGGGGGACTATTGAGAGACCAATGTCAGAGACGGGGGACCAATGAGACGGGGGACCATTGAGAAACCAATGTCAGAGACGGGGGACCAATGAGACGGGGTACCATTGAGAAACCAATGTCAGAGACGGGGGACCAATGAGACGGGGTACCATTGAGAAACCAATGTCAGAGACGGGGGACCAATGAGACGGGGACTATTGAGAAACCAATGTCAGAGACGGGGGACCAATGAGGCGGGGGACTATTGAGAAACCAATGTCAGAGACGGGGGACCAATGAGACGGGGGACCATTGAGAAACCAATGTCAGAGACGGGGGACCAATGAGACGGGGAACCATTGAGAAACCAATGTCAGAGACGGGGGACCAATGAGACGAGGGACTATTGAGAGACCAATGAGACGGGGGACTATTGAGACGGGGGACCATTGATAAACTAATGAGACGGGGACCAATGAGACGGGGGACCATTGAGAAACCAATGTCAGAGATGGGGGACCAATGAGACGGGGGACCAATGAGACGGGGGACCATTGAGAAACCAATGTCAGAGATGGGGGACCAATGAGACGGGGGACCATTGAGAAACCAATGTCAGAGACGGGGGACCAATGAGACGGGGGACCATTGAGAAACCAATGTCAGAGACGGGGGACCAATGAGATGGGGGACCATTGAGAAACCAATGTCAGAGACGGGGGACCAATGAGACGGGGTACCATTGAGAAACCAATGTCAGAGACGGGGGACCAATGAGACGGGGGACCATTGAGAGACCAATGTCAGAGACGGGGGACCAATGAGACGGGGTACCATTGAGAAACCAATGTCAGAGACGGGGGACCATTGAGAAACCAATGTCAGAGACGGGGGACCAATGAGACGGGGTACCATTGAGAGACCAATGTCAGAGACGGGGGACCAATGAGACGGGGGACCATTGAGAGACCAATGTCAGAGACGGGGGACCAATGAGACGAGGGACTATTGAGAGACCAATGAGACGGGGGACTATTGAGCGGACCCCGTTTTTTTGTGATATTGGCTCTACGCATTTTGACCAGTGGGCTGTTTCTCAACACCGATGTAACTTTGACCCTCAGGTCATAACGTAATGTTAAAGGTATGTGTTGTCATGACAGTTAGGCCTTGCATCTGACTTCCATCCGGCGCAAGTGTATTACCGCCGAGCCTGATGACGTCACAAAGCTTTCTGATACTTATTAAATTTTTTAAAATTTTTCAGTATGCCATGACGGGGTTTTTTGTCAACGTTTTGTAAGTGAGAAAAATCTTCACATGGCCTGGTGGAACTCTGCCCCCAAAGCTCCCATGAAATTATGTCTTCGATATTTTACGACGATTTGATCAGTTTTAATTATGAGTTCTGAACATAGAGACAGGACTTCGTCACCGCCACAGCTTTTCACAGCATTTGTTGGTAATCTCTCTTTAAACACCACAAAGGTATGTTGAAGTTTTTTGCAATGTATCGTATCTTATAAAGGTGGTCGGAGTTTCCGACACCAAAATTGTTAATGATAAAAACAACTTACTACGTGGTTATGTCTTAATTTTTTATCATTAGTATAGAACACGTTTTAAGAGAGTTTCAAACATTCCTTACCAAAAATATGATTTTTTTTCTATGATTACAGATGTAATTTGAAGTTGGGTTCCTTGCAATCAAGAACCCAGACTGCCTGTTTTTGAGCGGGCACTTTTAGATCTGATTTAGACAGTGAAATAACACTATACATAACTTATTCAAATAGTGTGAGAATGATGTTATTCAAATAATGTGAGAATGATGTTATTCAAATAGTGTGAGAATGATGTTATTCAAATAGTGTGAGAATGATGTTATTCAAATAGTGTGAGAATGATGTTATTCAAATAGTGTGAGAATGATGTTATTCAAATAGTGTGAGACTGATGTTATTCAAATAGTGTGAGAATGATGTTATTCGAATAGTGTGAGAATGATGTTATTCGAATAGTGTGAGAATGATGTTATTCGAATAGTGTGAGAATGATGTTATTCGAATAGTGTGAGAATGATGTTATTCGAATAGTGTGAGAATGATGTTATTCGAATAGTGTGAGAATGATGTTATTCGAATAGTGTGAGAATGATGTTATTCAAATAGTGTGAGAATGGTGTTATTCAAATAGTGTGAGAATGATGTTATTCAAATAGTGTGAGAATGATGTTATTCGAATAGTGTGAGAATGATGTTATTCAAATAATGTGAGAATGGTGTTATTCAAATAGTGTGAGAATGATGTTATTCAAATAGTGTGAGAATGATGTTATTCGAATAGTGTGAGAATGATGTTATTCAAATAGTGTGAGAATGATGCTAATGATTACTTAAGTTTTTTGTAAAGTGAATTTAACGTCTAAAACCCTGAAGAACAGCACAACAGTGTTACGTCATTAATGGCAGAGAAGATTGAGGCTTAAGGGGGAAAAAGTGAATTCAGGGGACGAATAATAAGTACCAGACGACCCAGTTGTAGATATGAAAGACTGGTAAATGTAGCTAAATTATTTATGAACGTAAAAATGGCCACTTTGACAAGACTAGGTTAATTCACTGTTTAAATCGGACCACATACTGGCCGTTAAGAAGCAAGCAGCTTACTCTGGCTTTTTGATTGCAATGAACCCTGGCCATCAGTATAAATTTTTTTTTTTCATTTTGCCCTTATTAAAGTAGCATGAGCTGCCAAAATTCACACTTTTTTCATAATTTCTGATCGGCACGACAGTAAGAGGCTTTGAAGGCCATCGACAAACTAAATGACTTGCGTTGGAATGAGGAAAATCTATACAGTATGTGGCCTATACGAACCGAAATAGTGTTCGAAAAGTTAACAAAATTTAAATAACCTGGACGACCATTCATTCATTCTAAGCAAAAGTTAGTTCAAAACAATACTGTGTGTTCTCGAGACTAGAAGTCAAAATATAAACATTTTTGGCAGCTCATGCCACTTTAATTTTTGTCGTTGGCATGTGGCAATCAAAACCCATACAGTGTACATACGTACTGTACAAACCGAAATAGTCTCTGAAAAGTAAACCAAATTTAGAACTATTAAAGACCTCATTATCCAACATTTATTGAGACTATTATTACTTCAAAGCTTCCAGTTAGTACTCCTTGAGAAAAATAACCGATAATTTCATAATTTTGTTTAAAAGAGAAATATCAACATTTTGTATGAAAGCCCAGAAGGCTCATTTGTATTTCAAACTTCAGAATTAAAAAAAAAAATGAATTACAATTTACTGGCTACAAAAACTTATTGAATTGTTTTTAATTTAATTTATTTGACAGGATGATATATTTGATCTTTTTGGAGACTGTGGGGATATTGTTGAGGTTTTCTTTCCTAGACAAGGAGGCGAAATTTGTTTTAAATATGGGTGAGTATTGAATATAATGTTTGTATGATGGTCGTCATAGTAATAAGCCATTAAAAAAAATAAATAAATGTGACTGTACTCAGTTGGCAGAATGATAGTTTCTGAGTCCGACAGAAGCCTACCATTGAGCGCCGTATGTGTGAGAGCCTGGTACTCAACGAAGGTCGGGGGTTTCCTCATGGCAAAGAGCCCGGTTTCCTTCCCACTTAACTTAGCAACGCCATCATATAAGTGAAATAATCTTGAGCACAGCGTAAAACATCAAACAATCAATCAATCAACATAAGTGAAATAATCTTGAGCGAGGCGTAAAACACCAAACAATCAATCAATCAATCAATATAAGTGAAATAATCTTGAGTATAGCGTAAAACATCAAAAGTTGGCTTCACAGCTAATGAGAGATCAAAAGCTTATATCAAACATATTCGCATTTCAGGTTTGTACGATTTCGATACATCGAGTGTGTGAAGCAAGCTATAAGTGACTTGAATGGCTGGATGCTGAAAGGAAATCGTATTAAAGTTGAGAGGGCGCGTGAAATGTTTCAAAACACTAGCCCAGGTAATGGTTTTGGCTAAATCTGTGAATCATCAACATTTATAGTTTAAATTAACCGCTAGATGAAGTTGAAATTGCAAGCATCATCTTCCCATCGGGGAAATAGTTCCTCTTCACTTAACCTGCCAACACCACTTTATTCTTCGTGAAAAAGATTTTAGAATTTATAAATATATTTAAAAGCGAAATAGTGTTGATTGCAGCGTAAAACATTAATACGTCAATCAATCACCAGGATGGTTTCTAGGACAAAGATGAAGTGTGGCAAAAAGGCCAACAGTTTTGGAGTTTAAGACCAATATGGAAATTCGGCTGGAAGTGGGTGGTGATTTAGATATTCGTGGAATGATATTTACATTTCATTAAGACATGGACAAAATTAATTCTTAATGTGGTATTTTATGTTCCATTCTCAAGGTTCAACTGCAAAGACTCCAGTTCGTCGTGTGTCAACGTCACCGATAGAAAAGTCAATCAAGTCGTTAAAACTACAGCAATTGGATGATTCTCAATCAGCTCTGAAGAATTTACAACATGTTAAACATGAGCTGGCATCCATATCTGATACCAACGGTCAGTTACAATTTTCATCAAAATAGTATCAATGGATCTTCATGCACATAGTAAAGCGCAAAGCGTTGGCGCTCAATATGACGAGGTTTCAATCAATGGATCTCCATGGCATAGGCCTACATGTACATAGTACAGTGAAAAGAGTTGGCGCTCAATATGATGAGGTTTCATTTCAATAGATCTCAATGGCGTACATAAACATAGTAAAGCGCAAAGCGTTGGCGCTCAATATGACGAGGTTTCATTTCAATAGATCTCCATGGCGTACATAAACCTAGTAAAGCGCAAAGCGTTGGCGCTCAATATGACGAGGTTTCATTTCAATATATCTCAATGGCGTACATGAACATAGTAAAGCGCAAAGCGTTGACGCTCAATATGATGAGGTTTCATTTCAATAGATCTCAATGGCGTACATGAACATAGTAAAGCGCAAAGCGTTGGCGCTCAATATGACAAAGATTCATTTCAATGGATCTCCATACCGTACATAAACATAGTAAAGCTTTGGCGCTCAATATGACGTCAGACAAGGCCTCATTTTTGTCTCGAGGAGCTCATTTTCACCAAATTCTGAATAAACGTATGCGAAATTGCCTCCATTGCTAATCTCAGTTGGCCACAAGCCTTCCATCAATGACCAGTGGGTTTGAATCCAATTTTGGCCAAACAAAACAAAATGGAAAAAATTCTGATCAAGTTTTTCATTTGATCTCATGTTTCCTTTGCCACTAAAACATTTAACAATCTTGAGTGATATGTAAAACCGAACACATTTTGTTGATGCATTAAAGCTCAGTATTGTTAGTTTTTCTGTATCAGGTTTTTTAAATGGGTCTTTTTGGAGCCGCTGTGGAGCGCAGCGGGTATGTAGAGGGAAAAAGTGTGACACGAAGTTATATGAGAATAGTAGCGAATTTTCGATGTCACCAACTTACTGCCAGCGTTACAAAGTACAAATTTTCTTTATCCCTCCGCCAGTGAACTTGATGGCGTAGCGATACTTTGGTCTATGTTTTCATCAAAAAGCTTGAAAATGTTGTTAAAGGGTAATCTAAGTGTTTTTAATTTAAATGTATTTTTACGTGAAATTCTCGAGTGAGAACCACATTGAAAGTTCGAAAATTGGAACATCTTTTTGCATGAGGGTTCGGAAGTGTGAACCTCACCGAAGATCAGGCGAGGCTCATATTATGAAGGATAGATCACGGTTTCCGAAAACATGACACATAGGCAGGTCAATGCTCTCTATACCGTGGGAAACTTTTAGACAGACTGAATCAACACGAATCGAAAGTGTCGGCATGTTCATCGCCTAAATTGTACATGTTACGTTGTGGGATGTTTTAAAACTATATTGGTTAGCGTCAAACATGGGGGGCAACTCTTTAAGAGTCTAAATTTCAACAACAAAAAACGCATACAGCTTTCGACTAGGCCTAAATAAAGTCTCCTACGATGGTTTTCACAAACTAGCTAGTTTTGGATTTTGCATGCTGCTTCAAATGGAAAGTGGGGCGGAAATCTCCTCGTGAGGTTCTTAATTTGTAACATCAATTAAGACTCGTTCGTAATTCATTTGATACAGCAGAAGCTGAATACACTGTATTGAACATCGGTACCATGACTCCGTCCAGTCACTGGCGCGTGGCCCGGCAGTCAGACGACAGAGACTGAGTAAATCCCCAAAGCGATATCCTTGGCAACAGTGAATTTACGTTATCATGTATTTTATTACATTTTGAAATTTTCTTTTGGTTTAAACTCAGAAAAAAGACAATATGGATCTCCTATAGTGTCTTAGGGAACATTTACCTTCAAAATGTTTATTATTGTCACATTTTTGGCGAGAATTTGGGTGTTTGAAATCAAAATACGAGAAAGCCATTTTATCGACTTCGAACTAGTGGCGGTGGCCTGATAACAGGAATAGATAAAGCCGACTATTCATACGAATCATAGGATTCCGATAGTTTGGTTTAAGTTCGCGTAAGTGTCTGCTGATTTTTTTGTTATTTCACAAAATTGGTTGAAATTGTACGAAAAAATAGCCTGTATGTTGTAGACATCGACACGCGACAGTTTCCAACTGTATAAAGACAAATCTGGTATAATATACTATAATATGTTTTATTTAATTAATTTTACTATCCCAAAATATATGATGATTACCAGAATACTCATCTAAAGCGTATATAATATTATTATATTTAAATAAGAGTTAAACACTTGTTCTTTTAAAACTTTTCAACCTATACCAGAATACTTGTAAAAACAATCTGCAGCTTTGGCCTTTTCTAGCAGTTTGCATATGATCGTTGTCGCCATTGATGGGTTACCGGCTCCTGTTCCTAATAGTCCGGGAAATATTGACCAATTTCTGACATTTGGCAGAGCTGTGAGCTACTCGCTGAAGTTTGGAGGTTTGCTGCAAGCAAAGAGTTCGGTTTCCTACTCCCAAAACTCTCCGCCATATAAGTGGAATATTCTTATGGAAACCTTTAAAGGACATGCCTGGTCGCGGGTTTGAATCCCACTCAGTCCAAAAATTTGGGTTTGCACTCGAACGATCTATGTGGGATGGTTGCCAGTTACCAACGGAAGGTCGTGGGTTTCCTCCGGGCATAGAGCCCAGTTTCCTCCCACGATAAAACTGGCAACGCCGCCATATAAGTGAAATAATCTTGAGCGCGACGTAAAACACCAAACAATCAATCAATCGATGAAGTGGACATGCCGAGACTGGCCATAAAAAATGTTAAAATGTTTGCCTTTTCACTGTTGTTTAAATTAAGATAACGTTTCTAAATGAAGATTAACTTTCAGAGCTCTTATGGGTAGATACTCAGTTTTATTGGGAATCCAGTGTTTGTCTATGTTATCTTGAGTATTGGCTTAGTTTAGCTGTGTAGCTTCATCATCTACTCTGCTTCAGCATACAGTATATTTTTCGTCTGTTTGTTTGACTATCATACAACTGCAATAACAGCTTGCAGTCCTGTAAATAATATTTCTTACTATTCTTTTCTAAATCTGAAGAACGTCAATGAAACATAAAAGTATAGGAAGTACGTCATATTTATTAATCTGACAGATACATTGCAAGTATTCTCGTTATTTTTGGGATTACACTTTTCTTGAAAATATGGTAGAAATTCATCTACTGATTTTTGGGTGACGCCCGTAACGGGACTCGAACCCGGGTCAAAAGTGGCAAATTAGATTGCCTTATATTGTTTTTCTCATTTTTCCTATCCTGTTAACTAACAATAATTTCATATCTTTTCAGGGGAACCTGTGGACAGTGATGCATTGTTGCAAGAAGTTAAAAAAGAAACAGCTTCTCGGCCACCAGCGAGTATATCGAAACTTTACGATCTGGATTTATCTGTGGACCATGTTCTATCAAATCTCTCTAAATGGTATAATGGGTCTTGGTTTTACATCTTATTCAAACTCATCAATGGATTTCCACAACCTTTAAATATCATACTGTACAACACAATGGGATAGAAGACGGGGCTTGTTTTAAAGTGGCATGAGCTGCCAAATTTCACACTTTTTCATAATTTCTGTTCGTCACAACAGTAAGAGGCTTTGAAGACAATCGAAAAACTAAACGATTGGCGTTGGAATGAGGAAAATCCATGCAGTCTGTGGCCTGTACGAACCGAAAACGTGTTCGAAAAGTAAACAAAATTTAAATAACCAGGACAATCATTCATTCATTCTAAGCCAAAGTTAGTTCAAAACAATACTTTATTGTACATTTTCGGGACAAGAAGCACTAAAAAGCTTCTGAATTATACATCTTGAGAAAAATAGCCGATAATTTCAACATTCTGTTTTTCCGTCAAAATACCAACATTTTGGCAGCTCATGCCACTTTAAATATTATACTGTACAACATAATGGGATAGAAGAGGGATCATGCTTTAAGTGACCGTTTTGTTAAGCCTTTGAAGTGACTCGCATGACTGCTTTCCTATTCTTATCTTTGCAGATCGATTTTCATCAGAATTTTTTACCTTGCAACAAACGTTTTTATTTTGTTCAGAAAGTTGAAAAATAAAAAAAATAAAATGTCAATCTTCTAATTGAAAATTCAGATCTTGGTATTGGCAAAGTTTCCTATCTCCATAACTTCCCATAATACGACCACCGTAGTGAAATAATTTATTCTAAATTATAAAATGTCAAATAATCAGAATATTTACTGATTAATTCTGTTGAAAAGAACCTGGGGTTTCCTCCTGGCAAAGAGCCCGGTTTCCTTCCCACTTAATTTAGCAACGCCATCATATAAGTGAAATAATCTTATTATTATTAATATTAATTATAGTATAGCGTAAAACATCAATCAATCAATCAAGTTGGCTTCACGGCTAATGAGAGATCAAAAGCTTATATCAAACATATTCACATTAAAAGAACCTGTGTGTTTAACTGTATTAGCCAAAGTTTTTTTTTTTTCAGCTACTGCAAAAAATCTTTACTTTGTGAGAAAAAAACAGACAATTTTAGATTAGCCATGAAAAAGGTCATGTCGGACATTCAGGTTTATTTGGAAACGGAGCGCAATACGCAACATCAAAGTAGTTCAGCCCAAGATGACCTTACCGGTTCCTTGCTCAACTCTGTTGAGAAAGCTGTAACCAATGGTATTGGGGTATCGCACCAATTAAAAACAGAAGATAATAAAGAAAGTGAATTTCCACACAGAAATCATTTCGTCAATGGGGTGTGTAAACAGCCTGTTAACGGTTTTGCGAGCAGTGCTTCAGAAGAGGAAAGTGATCGTGATCGAAAAAATGAATTGGCGATCAAAGACTATGTGGGAAAAGATGGCACTCAAGTATTGAATGGTCTCGTGATTAACCCGGGAAAGAATATTTTGGACCAAACCAACAGCGTAAACCTCGAAGTGAATAAGACACATACATCGTTGGAAGCTAGATTACAAAGAGGTTGAGTTTTTTAATTTCTATAAAGTGCTATAGGCTGCCGCAATTTGCACCGTTTTCATAAATTCCGATTGTCAAGATAGTCAGAGGCTTTGAAAGTCATCGAAAAACAAAATGATTGCTGTTAGAATGAGAAGAATCCATACAGTCTGCACAAACTAAA
Organism: Lepidochitona cinerea; assembly: GCA_963971465.1. Classification (NCBI taxonomy): domain Eukaryota; kingdom Metazoa; phylum Mollusca; class Polyplacophora; order Chitonida; family Tonicellidae; genus Lepidochitona; species Lepidochitona cinerea. Next base: position 61,392,186 of record OZ020552.1, on the reverse strand, counting down.
ATAGTTTTTGAAAAGTATACGGAAAGAAAATTACTGGGCTTAATGTAAATTCATTTTAGGCCTTAATTTGTTGAAAACCTTACTTTACGTACATTCTCAAGACTAGAGGTATTAACGAGATTCTTATGTGTATTTCTCGAGAAAAATAATAAATTAAAAAAAAAATTTTGCCTGCAAAACACCAACATTATGGCAGCTCATGCCACTTTTACTTCTGAGTTCGCTTTTTTATTTTAAGTGTCAAAAATCAATACTGATAGTATGTGGAGGAGTTGCCAGGTACTCACCGAAGGTCAGGGGTTTCCTCTATGCGGTGGCCTCGGTTCCCTCCCCCACTAAACCTGGCAGCGCCACCATATAAGCAAAATAATCTTGAGTGTGGTGTTAAACATCAATCAATCAATTAACTAAGACTGATAAACAAATCAACATTATATGATATCTGTTCGAATTTTTGCCTCTATTTCGTGGTTTTTTACTAGGTAGGAAGTATGAACTTTGAGGACTGACGAAGTGGTAAACTAATTAACTCAAAACAAAACTTCAAACATTTGTTTAATGTTACATGGACAAGAAGCTTCTCAAAAATGGGGGCTGCCAAATTTGTTTTTTTCGGTTAAGTTATGCTCGCTGATTTTTGTCATCCTTTTAAACTTCATGACATACGTAGTTTAATACATAGGGCTATTAAGAAAGGGCATGGAGAATGTTTTTTTCAGAAGTCATCTCAAAAAGTGGTCTCCCTTCTTAAAGTGGCATGAGCTGCCGAAATGTTCATATTTTGAGGATAAAACAGAATGTTGAAATTATTGGCTATTTTTCTCAAGACGTATAATTCAGAAGCTTTTTAGTGCTTCTAGTCTCGAAAAGTACGATAAAGCATGTTTTTGAACTTACTTTGGCTTAGAATGAATGAATGGTCGTCCCGTTTATTTAAATTTTGTTTACTTTTCGAACACGTTTTCTGTTTGTACAGGCCACATACTGTATGAATTTTCTTCATTGCAACTCCAATCATTTAGTTTTTCGATGGCCTTCAAAGCCTCTTACTGTCGTGACTATCAGAAATTATGAAAAAAAGTGTGAATTTTGGCAGCTCATGCCACTTTAAATAAATCCATTCCAGTAATCTATGGAAATCCTTTTGGATTAGACATTTTTGAAGTAGACCTTCTTTGAAATAGCCCTACAGTTGCCTTTGACCAAATCAAGTGGTAGTGATTAACAACAGTATACTTTTTTATGTTTCAGTTCTTGGAAGAGGGCGCTGTGTGCCGGCTGTTCAAAACCTTATCAAAAATCAGAAACTCCCCCAAGCTGGAAGGCTAAGAACAGAGTTCAAGCTGACATGAATTTATCACGAATGTCCAACTTTGAATCTCTGTAAACGCTTGTTCATGTGGGATGGTTGCCAGTTATCAACAGAAGGTCGTGGGTTTCCTCCGGGCATAGAGCCCAGTTTCCTCCCACAATAAAACTGGCAACGCCGCCATATAAGTGAAATAATCTTGAGCGCGGCGTAAAACACCAAACAATCAATCAAAGTGAGGCTGGGTAAACAGATCCGCCATCGTTGTAAGAAATTAACCGAACATTATTAATACTGTTCAGTTTATGTTGCTTTAAACAATCAGCTAGCTCAGTTGACAGTTGTCCTCAGTTAATCACAAGTACTTGCCTAAGGTTGGGGTTTCCTTTAAGCAGAGAACCTGGTTTCTTGCCCCACTTAACTAGACAATTTTGCCATAAAAGTAATCCAATCTTAAGGGCGATGTTAAACATCAATCAGTTGATCCATCAGCCCCTTAAATCATTTTGATCGTTATTTTTGCACCTAAGCAAACAACTGATTTTGGCGTATTGTAACATGATAATGAACCGTTTATTGTTGTCATTGTCATTTTTTATCACGATTTTAACCCGTACGATTTTAATCAAAAGTGTTGATGATTTTTTGCTACGTTTTTATTCTTTATGTGGTTACTGGTTAGCCATCATATACTTTTACTCGTCAGTTCGTTAACTTTGCATCACATTTTTTTTTACCTCCTCGTACTAATAAGATTATCTCCCTTTGGGTCAAATTTTCTAGCTGACATTTTTGTCAACAACAAAAAAACGCAAATTTTGGCCAATGATAATGGATGAAACTATTTAATTGCACTTTCGGACAATTTTATCTCTGTGATAATTGTTTTTTCAAAGTTTAACAGAATTTTCCTAGTTCTGTGGGGAAATCACGCACATACATGTAATGCTAAACTGGGCAGTTTGTCTGGAACAAAATTGAAGGCCAAATACTAGCCACACCTTTTTAGAATATTATAATGTCCATAGCGCTAGAAATTTCACGAAAACAATTTCTCTTTGAATTGTAGTATTGAGTCAAATTTTTAGCTATGCCACATCATTCTGACATTAACCTAGCAAGTCTTACTCATCATAAAGACCATTTTAGGTCAAGTTTACCTTTAAAAAAACACTCGCCGCCTCAGTCTATTAGACGTTTTTAAAGAAACTAATTTACATGAGCTTACCAAAAGTTAAATCGTACCCTCGGGCTGCAAGCATTGTTGCTACTTTAGCCCTGTTTGCTGACCCAGCAAGGAGGAACATTAAGTATGCCAAATACAGTAGTAGGCCTACTCATGACATTTTCTGTGAAGAATTATGTCAAAATTTAAATGGGGTTGGTGGGGGGTCAGTTTGTACTTTTGTCACCATATGACCATAGCTGCTAGACCCAATCAAACTTTCATATTAAAAATGAGACACATTCTGTTGTTTGTTGACATGGTGGGTAGGCCTACTTAATAAATCAATTTTTCATTTTGAAAATACAAAATTATGCCAAACGTTTTATCTGTGAAAAAAGCAAAAAATCATCTACTTTTATGTACAAGGTTTCCAGCAGCAATGTTGCATTTAATATTTTAACTGTATTTGTACTTTCACGTCATTTTTTAAACATTTTACATTTGTTAATTTTTAGTATTAAATATTGGTGCTTATTGCTATTGTGAACACAATCATGCCATTGCTAATCTTGCCATGATGCTATCATTGATTTTGCTGCTATTTTTAAAATATATAAGAAATATTAGATATTATGACGTTTGTACTAGTTTTATTGATAAAATAATTGAAATGTTGAATTTTGCCATAAGACTCATATATGTTATTAGGTACATGGGGGGCCTCCATGGCTCAGTAGGTAGAGCGGTAGACACTCAATCCGAACAGCCTTCCACCAATGGGTCGCGGGTTCAAATCCCACTCAGTCAAAAAAAAAATGGAAAATTTTCTGACTGGGTTTTCACTTGAACGACCTATGTGGGATGGTTGCCAGTTACCAATGGAAGGTTGTGGGTTTCCCCGGGCATAGAGTCCGGTTTTCTCCCACAATAAAACTGGCAACGCCATCATATAAGTGAAATAATCTTGAGCGTGGCATAAAACACGAATGAATGGTCATCCCGGTTATTTAAATTTGGTTTACTTTGCGAACGCTATTCCAGTTTGTACAGGCCACATACTGTATTGATTCTCATCATCCCAACGCTAATCATTTAGTTTTTCGATGGCCTTCAAAGCCTCTTACTGTCGTATAGTCTGGGCTTCTGACTCCAAAATCACTATTTTTAGACCACCATGATCTCATGGTGGTCTTATCAAATCGCTTTTTGTCCGTGGTCCGTCGTCCGTCGTCCGTCGTCCGTCGTCTGTCGTCCGGTGTCTGTAAACTTTTCTTGTGATCGCGATTCCAAGAGAACTACTGGTCGGATTTTCATCAAATTTTACAGGCATGTTTCCCTTATGGTCTAGTTGTGCAACATCTATTTTGTTTGCTCATTTGCATATTATAATGGCCGCTGGCGGCCATTTTATGATTTTTACCTACATAGTTTGTGATCGCAGAATCTAGAAATCTACCAGGCCGATCTTGATGAAATGTTTTTATATTGGTTCCCCATATGGTCTAGTTGTGCAACATCTATTTTTCTAAGCTCATTTGCATATTAAAATGGCCGTTAGGCGACCATTTTGTTTTTCTATTTTTTATCGCTTTTCTGTCTTGTGACCGCGATTCCAAGAGAAGTCCTAGTCGGATCTTCTTTAAATTTCACACACACGTTCCTCCTATGGTCTAGTTGTGCAACATCTAGTTTGTTTGCTCATTTGCATATTAAAATGGCCACTGGCGGCCATTTTGTGATTTTTACCTACATAGTTTGTGATCGCGGAATCTAGAAATCCATCAGGCCGATCTTGATGAAATGTTTTTGTATTGGTTCCCCATATGGTCTGGTTGTGCAACATCTATTTTTCTAAGCTCATTTGCATAATAAACTGGCCGCTAGGCGACCATTTTGTTTTTTGATTTTTTATCGCTTTTCTCTCTTGTGACCGCGATTCCAAGAAGAAGTCCTATTCGGATCTTCTTTAAATTTCACACGCAGGTTCCTCCTATGGTCTAGTTGTGCAACATTTATTTCTTTCGCCGGGCGACCATTTTGTTTTTCTTCTTTTTGTCACTTTTTTCTCCTAAAGTAAAGAAAGGTTAGGATTTTCGTAAACTAATTTACGCATGTTTGCCCTATGGTCTCGCTGCGCACTATGCACTTTTTTGCTTATTTGCATATTCAAAATGGCGACCACTGGCCATTATTTTTTTATCACTGTTCTAAAGTAATGAAAGGATGTTCGTAAAATGTTATACGCAGGTTAACCCTATGGCCTTGTTTTACACTCGCTGCTCATTTGCATATTCAAAATGGCGGCCGGTAGCTTTTTCTGTGATTTCTATCTACATAGTTTGTGATCGCGCACTCAACAAAACTACCAGGCGGATCTTGATGAATTGTTATTTGTGTTGCTTCCTCATATGGTCAAGTTATGCAACATGTATTTTTTTCGTCGTTGACGTTTTCATTTAACACATTCGGTACCGCTGTCGTCATTTGGCGTTAGAGTGCTAGCCTACTTCATTACCGAAGACATCGTAGGCCTGTGGCGACAGCAGAAAAGTCGGCTAAAACCCCACTGACGCCGTATGGTTATTTTTTCTTACAAATTCAACTGATTTTGAAAATGCACAAATAAAATTACATGTTGCATCTGTTGGTTGCTTTGTGTTTTGTTTTGTCAATCTTCGAATACGGTTAAAGAGGTTTAATTTACTTTAACGGACGCGCAATTCACTGATAACTTCCAACTTGTCTAGGTGAGAACGGACACTTCAAGCATACGTATATATCAAGAAAATGTTAAATTTGACAATAAAAGCTTGTGGAATTCCTTATAAATAATATTTACAGCTTCAGATCTTAATATATATTTTCCCTGTCTCCAATATACTGACAGTGAGTGAGATATTTAAATATCTATGATTTAAAAGTGCTAAAATCGGGTGGTGAAATAAGCTAGTGCGAGTTGCCGGCCGTCACGGCTTGTTCGAAGTCGGTAAAATGACCTTCTCGAATTTGGATTTTAAACGCCTAAATTCTTTCCAAAAATGTAACAATAATAAATATTTTTAAAGGAGAGTGTTTCCTAAGACACTTAAGAAGATCCATATTGTATTTTTCGGAGTTTGAAAGGAAGGAATATTTCAAAATGAAATGAAATACACGGCAACGTACAATCACTATTTTGCCGATCGAATTTGCATTCAGGCAGCTATGTACAACAACTGACTTCGCAATTGTAAATGCTATTTACCAATAAAGTAACTGAAATGTTTTTATTCAATCATATATTTATATCAAATCGTGCATGAAGATTTTTTTATAAGTTCACTAATTTCTGAACGAATCGGGACATTTTTTGCCATTAATTTTTAAACTGACTTTCGTCATGTTTAAATTTTTACTCATTAGACGAGTGATACGTCGTCCGTTCTTCACTTTTCACGGGCTATTTTTGACAGATATACATTATCTTTTGATTTGTAAACAAACACTCAATGCATCTTGGTAACATGTGTACAATCGTTTTGGATTTTGTAAATTTTAATTGTGTACAGGACTCAAACAAGCGATATCACTGACTGGCCTGTGTGCAAGTACATATAGCTCCAGTAAGTAGCTTAATGTGCGGCCTCCTTGAAGAAAGTTGGTTTTGAGTTTTCAGATAACAGCCACTATCTACCAAAGAAACTTTGTTCTTGTCCAGCCACCCACTAACTGAAGAAATAAATTTCACATATCAAATTTGCGATCCGTTTATAAGCAGCCTCACTTTCTGATAGTGTTCTATGGTGGGCTAAGATCAGTTCACTGATCTCTTGTTTATACTGACGGTTGTATTTTGGAGTCAGGGTTCACTGCAATCAAAAAGCCGGAGCGGGCAGTATGTGGTCCGATTCAGACAAAGAAATAGCAATGTTACCTACTCAGATCGTGTCCAAACGGTCATAATCACATTCATGGATAATTTCGCTACCTACCCATGCCTGATATGGACGAGCAGGATCGGCCAGTAAACATAATTCTTCCTCTGAATTCATTTTTGCCTTCTCCAAATCTCAAACTCTCCGCCATTGGTGACGTAACACTGTTTAGCGGTTTTTCAATGTTTAAACGTTAAATTCACTTTAAAAAAGGCTAAATTATTTATGAATGTCCTACTGACACAATTGGAGTTAGTTATGTTGTTATTTACTATCTAAATCTGACCACAAACTGCCCGATCAGAAGCGTGCAGTCTACTCCAACTTTTTGATTGCAATAAGCCCTGACTCCAAAATACGGCCGTCAGTATATAAAAATAGTAATTTTGGAATCAGAAACCCGGACTAACTGTCGTAATGATCAGAAATTATGAAAAAGTGTGAATTTTGGCAGCTCATGACACTTTAAGGTAGCATATTTTTTAAATGAATGAATGTAATCAGAGTTCATACTGTTAAAGTTATATTGTTTGATTGGTTTGTTTACGGACATTTTTGTACTCTTTCTGAGTCTCTAGTCGGGGGCGCCCAAAGCTTGTAATTTCAACATTGATCTGGAATATTTTGGGGTGGGTAGGATAACTTTGTGGTTTGATCAAATTTTTTCACGTTTGTAGGTAAACACTAATTAACCAATGATTCATCATTCCTGTTTTTCACTTCGTAAAGCATTAATTTTATTTTTTGTTGATTCTATTTGACTTATTGTTAACTTGATTAACGTGTTACTTTTATCTTAGCTGTTGATTATTGAGAGACGTACATTTTTACATCAAAAGGTATTTTTGTGCATTGTATTCTGATTTAGCATTTTATATATTTGGGTGGGGTGGGGGGGGGGGGGGGGCATCAATGGCCCAGTCGGTTAGAGTGATAGTACCTCAGTCCGACACAGGCCTTCCATCGTGGTAGCACAGGTTAAAATCTCACTCAGCCCAGATAAAATTGAAAACAATTTTGAGTGGATTTTTCACTCTTTGGCCATATGTGGAAGAGTTGCTAGGTACTCGCTAGAGGTGGGGGGTTTCCTTCTCCTCTAAACACCGACATATAAGTGAAATAATCTTGAATGCGACTTAAAACATTAATCAATCACTCTTTATTTTTGTGATTAAACTTTCCTGAAAATGGCAGATTAGCAAAATGTTGCCAAAAACGTCTTTAAAGTGGCACACGTTGCCAAAACGTCTTTAAAGTGGGTGTGCCAAAACGTCTTTAAAGTGTCACAAGTTGCCAAAACGTCTTTAAAGTGGCACAAGTTACCAAAAACGTCTTTAAAGTGGCACAAGTTACCAAAACGTCTTTAAAGTGGGTGTGCCAAAACGTCTTTAAAGTGGCACAAGTTGCCAAAACGTCTTTAAAATGAATGAAAATTTGTCTCGGATATTTAAATCTTGTTTACTTTGGGAACACACATTTATTTTGCATGGACCGCGACGGATGAAATTGCTTCATTTTGAAGTCAAGAATTTAACGAGAAATAATAAAGGCATTAGCACAAAGTAAAGATCACCTTCGTTACACTTGACAAAGATATAGGCATAGGTGTCAAAGCTCTTGGGTTTGTGGTGATGTCTTAATTTTTTCTCGTTAAATGCTTGACGATCAAATAAGGAATATCAATACAATCGTCTGTGCGAAATAAATTTGTGTTCACAAAGTAAACAAAATAACAGGTTTCCAACAGCCCTGAGCCAATCATCTATTTTCTCAATAAACTTCATTCCTGTTATTGCGAGGAAAATCATAATTTATGCCACTTTAAGCACAAAAATGCCAGAGGAGCGAATGTTTCTTCCCACAAAATAAACCAATAAACTTTTGGACCCTTATATATAATTTAGTTTAAAGTGCTACATTAACAAAATCAATCCTGTCTTTTTTTTAGAAGTTTTTCTCTTTCAAAAAAAAAAATTGTTGTCATTATACATGTACATGCATTTTTCTCTTGTACTGAAAAAGATTTTAAATGTTTGAATATTTGCTGATTTGTTGATCTACGCATATGTGCAAATTTGTCTCACAATTAACACAGTTTAATCAAAATTCTGTGATACATTAAAATTATCACTGTTTTTTTATTTGTTTCTAGATTTAGAAGAATTTTTTTACAATTTACATGTATGCTTTTAACACAATAGTTTTCTTACAAAACCTTTGCTGTTTAGATGATTTGCATTAGGCAGCCATCTGCCTTAAGAGAAAAAAAAAATTACCGTTTAATCCTTGTTAATAAATTTTATGGTACTAGTTAGAGATTTAAATTCAACTTTTTTACTTAAATGTTTTTTAAAAAGTTAGAGTTGCATTTACTCCTAAACTGTGTTAGAAATTAAGACTTTATAATTGTGACGGACATTTCATTGTCTCATATATAGAATAGATGTTTTAACCCTTGTGTTTAACCCTGGTCAGGGGTTTCCTCAAGGCAATGAGCCCAATTCCCTCCCCCATTAAACCTGGCAACGCCGCCATATAGGTGATATAATCTTGTGTGTGGCATAAAACATCAATCAATCATTTTTTTTAACAGTTCATTTGCCAGTCCTCATATTTGACATGTTACACCTTTTTAGAAATAAGACGAAGAGTTACTTATGGATGACAACTCCTTGGTTTATTAAACCCAAAAAACCAAGAATTTTTTTATCCATGAGTAATTCTTCACCTTAATAGTAGGCATTCAACTTCTAAATATAATTGAAAGATTTTCTTTTATGTTTTATCGTTGTAAATGTTGTTAGGGTTTATCAAGTTCAAACTTATTTCTATGTTTTATAAAAATATAAAAGGTCATATTTGTACAAATAATTTGACTTTCTTATTTTTTGACCACCGTCATCTGTTTGGGGTGTTATCAATTTGCATCGTTTTGTGACTCTCCAACAGCAACAATAGCAGCAGGAAATTCCCCAAATAATTCTTCATTCAAGATTGATTTCTTCTTGTTTTTCTACTGTTTTAAGTCCACAAAGATCGTTGGTCCAGTGGGTTAGTCTAGAGTGAACGTCCATCAGTCCCACACAGACCTTCCATCGATGTGGCACGGGTTTGAATCATAATCATACCAAACAAAATTTTTAACATTTCTGAGTGGAGTTTTCACTTGGTCGCTGTATGTGAAAGAGTTGCCAGGTACTCGCCGAGGGTTGGAGGTTTCCCCCCGGGCAATGAGCCCGGTTTCCTCCCCCCACGAAACCTGGCAACGCCGCTATATAAGTGAAATAATCTTGAATGTGATGTGAAAATATCAATCAATCAATCACAAAGACCCTCAACCCTTCAAATTGAAATACCGGTAGGTTAAATTGGCCGGAAAGAAGTCTTACACAATCTTAACGACAAGTTTAGTGCGATTTTTGAAGCCCTTTGTTGCTGATTTGTTTACTCTAGTTTCAGCCAGGTGGGGGTTTTGAACAGAGGCTCTAGAGCAGGCTGTTGAACGCTTAGCCAGGCCGGTCATTTCATTTTATGTGTCCTGATTAGATGATATAGAGGGAAACTACAGGTGTATCGGATATTTGAATATTATCAACGCGTTCACAACTCATTACGTAGAGTTCACCCATGTAGGACCTCTGTTAACATTAACCCAAAACCGTCTGTCAGACAGTAAAGAAATGTACCAATGAATTCGCACTAATTAATTACTCCTTAGTATTTAATTTTACATTTTTCGCTAAAAATAGACCTACCACCTTTAATCCAAAGTCAATCGTATCTTATTTTTCTATTTAGCAGAAGTTTTATGAAAAATATAAACGATAATACACAATGAGTCCTTTTAATGTTTTGGGGAAACCCTTGAGGCCTAAAAAGGAGACACAACTCACAAGTTTGTTGTGATGTTCGTTGGACCTTCAGATTACAGTACCGGGTAGTCGAAAAATGAAAAGTTATCAATCTCGGATGAAAGACTGTAAGTCGACTTTCCGCCCAAAATATACATTTAAATAGTTATTTTGGGAATTCGCTGCTGCTTTGTTTTCTGTTTGACAGTCAGTAAACAAACCGCCGAAAATGCACCACACACGCACTCGTAACGGTCAATTCACAATAAACAAAGCAGACAAAGTATTCCCCAATTAAAACTTGTTATGGTCAGTGGGAGCAAGGAAAGTTACCGATGGCCATCTGGAAACCTCCTCTATATAAAATTAAAAGAACAGTCGATCAGCTTGTTGCCTGAAGTATATTATATATACAACTTTACAAGCGAAGGTCGACAAATATAGATCGGAGGGGATTCCCATAAAATGGTGACCCCAGAAGCGGGGAATCCCATGCTTTGCGCATGCGTGCAGCGGAAGTTAACCGCCAGTATTTTGTGACAAATCAAAACATGTTTGGCAGAAATTTTGAACATACGTTCGAACAACTATGTATTTGGATATAAGTATATTTAATACTATCTCTTGTTGATCTACTTTTTGCGGATGCTAGTCATCTCTTGAACTAGCAAAAATGGCTGGTCGTGATGCTTCCAGGGGTTTGACGGATTTAGATACGGACATCGAAGATTTTAGTTTGGAGACGTCAGTGCCGACTGACTTGACGATGTCCCCAGAAAACACAAGAGATGACAGGCGATCCAAGATAACTAAGCAGTTAATTGAACGGAAACAAGTTCTCCACGATCTGCAGCTTGTAAAAATCGAGCTCTCTCAAAAAAATCTCATTATCGAAAATATGAAAGCCGAACATCTTCAGAAAACCGAAGATCTCGAAGAAAGATTAAATGACACAATCCATCAAAAACAAATTTTACAAGCAAGGCTCGAATCTCAACTTCAAATACAGCAAGAAGACGCAAGACGAAGGCATGATAGTATGAAAAAGGAGCTTGAAGAAGTATCAAAACGACAACATCAGTTGGAATCGACAAATTCTATGCTTCGTGAAAAAGCCGGTGACGTCAGAAAAGGTTTAAGAGATTTAGAGTTAAGTGAGGAGAGATATTACGAACTTAGAAGTTTGAACGAAGATGACATATCTCTAAGAGATTATGTCGCTGTAAGTAAATCAATTTTCTTAATTATCAGATCTTTGTATAAATCTATAACTACACAAGTACTCAAGTAAAGCACCCTGTCTTACAAAGCTGGCGTACATGTAAGTTATATCGGGTGTAAATCAGTGTTAAATCTATAGTGACTTGCGCCCAGGACACAACAATATAGTTAAAGTTTTTTTTGCACATGGAGCCCTCCTTGCTAGCACCGTCTATGGTTTGTAGAAAAATAATGGTCAACTAGGGATAGAAAAAAGATGAAATCGGCCTGGGAGTCTACTGAGATATTTCGCGATATCCGGTGTTTTCATTTCGGCTGACGTTTTTTGTTCTACCACATCAGGACTGAGCGTCACATTCGAACGTTAAAGGCTCCCCACTTGAGTAATGTTTACGCCGGTGACAGAAAATTTGTGGAATTGTCACGTTACTCTCGCTCCCTATAATAAATCCCTTATACACAGAGCCGGAGTATCGTAAGAATTCCCCAAACTTCCTGTCACCGGCATTGCCATTGTGTATGTGAGGAAAATAAAATTTAGAAATTTATGAGTGGATTTTTCACTCGGTTGTCGTATGTGGAAGAGTTGCTAGACACTTTCTGAAGGTCAGGGGTTTCCTACAGGCAATGAACCCGGTTTCCTCCCTATAAGTGAAATAATCTTGAGTGTGTCGTAAAACATCAATCAATTAAGCGTATTTGTAGAACTTTTATTTTTCGAATGTGACACTCAGTTCTGAAGTTTCAAATCTTTCAATGGCATTTAGAAGTTGGAAGGTTACAATAAGGTCAAGAATTACTTATGGATAACAACTTCTTGGTTTATTGGGTGACGACGTTTCGATGTAGTTCTTACATCGTTATCAAAGTCAATGACTTTGATAACGATGTAAGAATACATCGAAACGTCGTCACCCAATAAACCAAGAAGTTGTTATCCATAAGTAATTCTTGACCTTATAGTTCTGAAGTTATAGAACAAAAAACGTCAATTGAACGGACTTCACCAAAAACTTCATCTGTCACTGGATACTGCGAAATGAACTAAGATGACATATCTCTAAGAGATTATGTCGCCATAAGTGAATAAATTTTCTTGTTCATCAGATCTTCTTATGAATCTATAACTAGAGAAATACTCAAGTAAAGCCAAAAAATTTGTTCTCTTTGCAGAAACCGTTTAATCATGTTACTTTCAGCTTTGAATACGACAGTTTAACTTGGTATTTTTTAACCATTGTTACAGGTTAGACTGTATGAAGCAGTCAAACCATTGCAGACGGAGTTAGATTGTTTAAAGATACGATGCGTTAACGCTGAGAAAGAAGACAAAAGCTCTAAGGCTAAATTACTGACCTGTCAAGAGGTAAGTCTGTGTCTAACATGGGGTTAGCCAGCTAACCATCCAAGTGGGCGAACAGTTTAGTAAATTTGACCAATTCAAAAAGGCGATTTTCAGCATTTTTAACATGGGTGAGAAAGAAAAATTTGACACCCTAACTCAAATTTCTGGCTAACCCCCTGGTGCCTAGGCAATGGATGATGTATTTATAAATTCTATTAGTTAAATACTCTACTTCATTAAATTATACGGGGGCCTCCGTGGCTCAGTAGGTAGAGCATTGGACATTCAATCCGAACAGCCTTCCACCAATGGGTCGCGGGTTCAAATCCCACTCAGTCCAAAAAAATTTGAAAATTTTCTGACTTGGTTTTCACTCGAACGACCCATGCTGGATGGTTGCCAGTTACCAGCGGAAGGTCGTGGGTTTCCTCCGGGCATAGAGCCCGGTTTCCTCCCACAATTAACCATATAAGTGAAATAATCTTGAGCGTGGCGTAAAACACCAAACAATCAATCAATCAATCAATCATTAAATTATAGGTTGATTTTTAAAGCAAAGGCTCAGATTTCACGTCAGTTTTGTCAGTGGAGAGCCCATTTCCTCTCCAATGTATCCCCGAGCTTCTAGACATGAGCTGGCAATTTTTGCGTATTTTTTAAAATCATTTTATAGTTCACATGAACTTTGAACCCTTATATTGAAATGAAAAAAGTATGATATATTCTAAAGTGATATATCCTAGCAATGCTATAGAAAAAAAGCTAGCCTTGAAATAATTTTTAGATTTGGAAATACAATGCACTCTAAACTGTTAAACAATTACAATTACTACCTTTTATGATCTTTTTCATATTGAATATCGCTAGGAACTTGAAAGAGAGAGAAGAGAACACGGGGAGTTGAGAGTAAAATTTCAAAAATTGTCCCTAGATTTCGCGGACACACGGCAGTCTGTGAAGGAAGGAGATTACAAAGTTGAACATTATGATAGAGTGAAAAGGTAAGTTTATAGGGAGCGGGAGTAACGTGACCATTCCACAAATTTCCTGTCACCGGCGTTGTCATTACGCATGTGAGGAGCCTTTATCGTTCGAATATGACGCTCATTTATGATGTTTTAGAACAAAAAACGTCAATCGAACTGACAACGTCATGAAAAAATGTCATCTGTCACCGGATATCGTGAAATCTCTTGGTAGACTCCCAGGCCCTATTCCAATCTGCTCAGTCAAAAAAAAAAGAAAACATTTCTACTTTATTTTCCTCTCAACCGCCCTATGTGGAAGAGTTTCCAGGTACTTGCCGAAGGTTAGGATTAATCTACAGGAAAATGGCCCGGTTTTCTCCCCCACTAAACCTGGGAACGCTGCCATAGAAGTGAAATACCTCAGTGCAGCCTAAAACGCCAATCAATTTCCTCAACATGAGCTGAGGGAAGGAGAAATGGCCAATCATATGCCCCCATTTAGCTGTTTAAAATGCTACGTGACTGTTGTCCTAGTTTGAATGTGTTTTTGTCGTTGCAGTGAACGTGAAAAGGTGGAGGGAGACTACCTAGATGTGCAGAGACAGTTATCTATTTTACAGGCCTCATACAATAACCTACAGAAAGAGAGAGACGATCTAAGCAGGGATGTAAGTTAAACCATATCCTCATTCTTCATTTTGTTATAAGGAAATTGTCTCTTTAAATCTCTTCAGTACATAGTTATATTGTCGGGGTATGTGGGGTGGATGCTAGTTACCACCGAAAGGTTGGTGGTTTCCTCCGGACATAGAGCCCGGTTTCCTCCCACAATAAAACTGGCAACGTCGCCATATAAGTGAAATAGTCTTGAGGGCAGCGTAAAACACCAATCAATCAATCAATATATTGTCCGTAGCGTAAAAAAGTAGATGTACATACATTAAACGAACAAGCCCGGAACCAAGATCGTTAAAATGTGTGCTATATGACCGTTGTTTTTATATAGATGAGGTTTCCAGATGGCTATTGTTTACTGACTGTCAGACAGAAAAAAGCAGCAACATGGAATTCCCTAAATAACTCTTTAAATTTATATTTTGGGCGGAAAGTCGACTTTTATCTTTTATCCGAGATTGAACACTTCTTATTTATCTACTAAACTGAAGGTCAACTTAGGCGTCTCCTTTTAAGCCCAAGTGTTTTGTCTTTGATTGAATTACCAGAGCTCAATTACCAAACCGCCCCCCTCCCCCTTTCTTTTGTATGCACATATATTTTTTATTTCAATATTTCAATTTATATCATTGTTATCTTTCTGTCAGTTGGCCTCGGCTCGTCAGTCGTTAGCATTACTTAATCAGGACAAAGATTATTTAAGTAAACAGACTAACGATGCCACCAATAGGTGTGAATTTGCTGAGGAAAAACTGAAACAAGTTACAATTCAATTAGAGAAAGCCAAGGAGGCCAGGGAAGAAGTTTACGAGAAATATATCACATCCAGGTAATATACGTACTTATAAATACTGCAAATTTATCAGCAGACTTTTATGTCTCGTGTTAGCTTGTTTATTTGACATTATTGTGGTTCTCATTTAATAGCGAGGTCGCTTGTATGCTTACACATGTTCATCTTTGCCGGTGAATGTTAAGTTTTAACCTAAGCCATAGAACCTTGTTTCTTAATTCTGTCCTCATTACCATACAAAGGGGACTGCAGTGGTCCAGTGGGTTAGAGTGATCGTCCCTCAGTCCCACATAGACCTTTTAGATATGCAGCGTGGGTTCGAATCACACTCAGACCAAATAAAAAGTGTCTGTCCGTAATCATTTCATCCCATCTCCTCCGACGGTTTTTATCCATTTTTTTCGAAACTTGGTGAACATGCTGGATATCATTCGAGGATGTGCACCTCCTATTTGGTTGCGCTGGTTTCATTATTTTCAGAGTTACTGCCCCTTTTTGACAGTATAGGAAGACATAGACAGTGGATGCTTGTCATCACATCTCCTCTTATGATTTTTATCACATTTTTTCGAAACTTGGTGAACATGCTGGATATCATTCGAGGATGTGCACCTCATATTGTGGTTGTGCTGGTTTCATTATTTTTAGAGTTACTGCCCTTTTCCGACAGCGTAAGAAGACATAAGGCGCGGTCACACTACAAGTCGTTCGTGATTACTTCGAACTTGTTCGGTATATGTGAGCGGTCACACTGAGCGAAACAAATTCGGATTGATATTAAATTCTCGATCGATCGAAACTAGTCTGTGAAGTGGTTTGCGTGAATGCAGAAAGCTGATCGTTGTTTTCATTGGCTAATGAGTATGACCTAGATAAGTCACATGAACTGTTTGTCCAATCAGAAGTTATCAAGCCGACCAACATCGCCAGGCCCAGTGTGACCGCAAAGTTGTTCGAAGCGATCAGGTTTCATCAAAACACGTTTAAACTAGATTGGCTTTAGTGTGACCGCGGCTATAGACAATGGATGCTTGTCATCGCATCTCCTCCCACTGTTTTGATTGGATTTTTTCAAAACTTGGTGGACATGCTGGATATCATTCGAGGATATGCACCTCCTATTTTGGTTGCGCTGGTTTTATTATTTTTAGAGTTACTGCCCCTTTTCAACAGTATAGGAAGACATAGACAATGGATGCTTGTCATCTCCTCTCCTCTAATGGTTTTTATTGGATTTTTTAAAAACTTGGTGAACATATCATGCAAGGATGTGCACCTCCTATTGTGGTGGATACATCTTCGGATGACTATTGTTAAAATTATTCCACAGCTCATGGGGGCCAGGGTCTTCCTCGGGCAGAGCTCAATTTCCTCCCTTCTTAGCCCGGTAATGCCAATCCCAATCAATCGTTCACTTAAAAATTGATTAATGCTGTAGTGTTTATAGTTTTAATGTTGATGGACTATTATACCTTAGTTCTATTTTAATTCAGTGCCCAGACATTTATATATGTACTCCCTGTATGTTTTGTCTCCTCCTATAGAGACCAGTACAAGTCAGAGTACGAGACCAAGCTACGAGATGAGCTAGAGCTGATTAGAGTACGAACAAACGGGGAAATTGATAGGTTACGAACATCCACCAAGGAAATGTATGAACGAGAAAATAGGTAAGGATGGATACGGTTACATTGAAGTTGAAATAATTGACATTAACACAAAGAATAGACATTGAAACGTTGCGCCTAAATATAACAGAAGTTGTTAATGCAGAAAGAGTTTGTTTAATGTTATACTTTCAACTTCAATATGCCCCTCAAACAAATTAACTAAAAAATATTAACCTCTTCACCAGCATCGTATATTCAGGTCAAATCTTCGAAACGGTCCCTCAAATCGAATATGCGTGCTTTGTGACTTAACACTGCAAAGCTCTTGCGTTGAATCTGTCCAACATTTTCGAATGTTTAGCCTGGCCAAATGGCGATCACTGATTGGACAATAAGGGATTACATTCCAAATTATATTCAAATTTAGCTGTATTGTAAATTCAAACAATATCAACCATCTAACACTCTTTTTTTAAATTCATAATCATTCCCTGGACATATCCATGTAAGAACTACATCGAAACGTAGTCACCCAATAAACCAAGAAGTTGTTATCCATAAGTTATTCTTCACCTTATTCAAAACATTGTCTTTGATTACTTAAAAAATTAGTATGTTATCATTATATTTGACACTTTTGGATTTTATTTTTAAATTTTAATTTTGCAACATCATGTGCTTTTAATTTGCATGTATGTTAAATGCACTTTTTTGTTCTCTATGTTATATGTTTTTACCGACAATTTCAGAAATTTACGAGAGGCTAGGGACCAGGCATTTGTTGAGAAAGAAAGGGCACAGTTAGCTGAACGAGAAACGGCTGCTAAACACGAACAACTTGTTAACGAGTGAGTCAATTTTTATTTAACTTTTGCGCTTTCTGCAAGACACTTTGCATCATGTCCACAAAATTGCGCTTTCCGCAAGACACTTTGCATCATGTCCACAAAATTGAGCTTTCTGCAAGACACTTTGCATCATGTCCACAAAATTGCGCTTTCCGCAAGACACTTTGCATCATGTCCACAAAATAAGCAAACACAAAATGCATCTTTTCACTGCAAGACCTTTGACTGTCACAGTCCCACATATCTAAGAGTGAATAGGCTTAGAAGATTTTTTTCATTACGTTGTTCAAATTGTATGGCATTGATTGATTGATTGTTTGTTTGATGTTTTACGCCGCACTCAAGATTATTTCACTTATATGGTGGCGTTGCCAGTTTTATTGTGGGAGGAAACGGGCTCTATGCCCGGAGGAAACCCACGACCTTCCGTTGGTAACTGGCAACCATCCCACATAGGTCGTTCTAGTGAAAACCCAGTCAGAAAATTTTCCAATTTATTGGACTGAGTGGGATTCGAACCCGCGACCCATTGGTGGAAGGCTGTTCAAATTCCTGTTAGCCACACTGCATTAAGCATAAGCCTACCACCCATACAAGTCAAATAAACTTAAATGCAGCATGAATTTATCAAGCAATCAATCAAAACACTGCATCAATGGATCTTTTCTATCTTTGTCGTTTTTGCTTTGGTTCAGATTTCGTCAGCTACAAGCCTCCAATGACAGTGCCGTAGCTGATGTTCATAGCGAACTTAAACTTAAAGCGTTTGAATGTGAGCGGACACAGATCGTTTACGAGGAAACTGTGAGAAACTTCAAAGAAAGTCAGTTAGAAATAGAAAAGCTGCAAAAGAAAAATGAGGTGAATAAGTATGGGGTTTATGTTTTCTATAATTTTCTTTATCCTAAATCTGCTTTTTTCACATATGATACGATCTTCTAGCTTTGTTCGAGGGGCCTCCGTGGCTCAGTAGGTAGAGCGTTAGACGTTCAATCCGAACAGCCTTCCACCAATGGGTCGCGGGTTCGAATCCCACTCAGTCCAAAAATTGGAAAATTTTCTGACTGGGTTTTCACTCGAACGACCTATGTGGGATGGTTGTCAGTTACCAGGGGAAGGTCGTGGGTTTCCTCCGGGCACAGAGCCCGGTTTCCCCCCAGAATAAAACTGGCAACGCCGCCATATAAGTGAAATAATCTTGAGCGCTTTGGTCAGTCTATCTTTTTTTTTGGATGGGACATTTTTTGTTTATGTGTTTTTTTTTATTATGGTATTCCACTAGTGTCCCAATAACATCCCACTAACAAAACTAATCTTCCCCCACAGTGTACCTGGTTTAAACCCTTGTTATAATTTTTACAATTCCTACTCTACATAATTGAAATGGTTGCTAGAGATTAGAATAGGGCATTTTCAAAATGATTTTCTGTCACCAATAGGTTGAGTGTTTGAATCGCAAAGTCCCAGAAATATCCGAATTTGTTTCATAAGGTTCTTCCAAAAAGGTTTTTACTTGAACGACCTATGTGGGATGGTTGCCAGTTACCAACGGAAGGTCGTGGGTTTCCTCCGGGCATAGAGCCCGGTTTCCTCCCACAATAAAACTGGCAACGCCAGTAAAACGGCGTAAACACCAATCAATCAATCAATTCAAAAGGGATACCAGATAGGGTCCTTCCTAGTCAATTGGATGGGCTTGGCGGGTTTGTAGAGCAAAAGTCTCTTAGTGAAAAACAGGCCTACCATCGGAGGGCTGTAGGTTCGAATCCAATTCTGACCAAATCAAAATTTGAAGATTCTTGTGTGAATAATTCAGTGAAATAATCTTGAGTACAGCTTAAAGAATCAATCAATGAATACTTAAACACACAGGGACAGGGAAACTCTTCTTGACTAAAATAACCATTGATTGTATTGTATTTTTATTTCACCGAAAGTATAACAGCAATTACAGAGATAATAGGACGTATCTAAAAAAAGGCGGGAATAAAGTCTATCAGATTTGTTTTATCCCAAGAAGTATGGAACTTGGTATATATTTCTATGATTCATATGGTGACAAGTTTCTAATTGTGTTTAAATGGGAACCCTTGTGTTGTGTTTAGGTGTTGACCAGGGAGTACTATGCCCTTCAGAGTAACCAGGAGAAAAGGGTGTTAGAATTAGAAGCTCACCTGGCCGAGTGTAAGACCAAACTCGTGGGGTATGAAAAACTGGAGACGGAACTAGACGAGGTCGTCATGCAGGCTGCAGATGGTTTGTATAGAGCTGGCCATAATAACGTCAATTTTGTAACCTGATTGTAACGCGCTTAACTAAGATGATTTTTTCTATTGCGTAACGGGGGCCTCCATGGCTCAGTAGGTAGAGCGTTGGACGCTCAATCCAAACAGCCTTACACCAATGGGTCGCAGGTTCGAATCCCACTCAGTCCAAAAAAATTGGAAAATTTTCTAACTGGGTTTTCACTTGAAGGACCTATGTGGGATGGTTGCCAGTTACCAACGGAAGGTTGTGGGTTTCCTCCGGGCATAGAGCCCGGTTTCCTCCCACCATAAAACTGGCAATGCCGCCATATAAGTGAAATAATCTTGAGTAAGGCGTAAAACACCAAACAATCAATCTATTGCGTTACTGGTTTGATTGAATGTACTGACTGAGAGGAGTTGAGAAATCACATGAACTTAGTAATATCTGTAACATTCAGGTTTCAGATTTTCTTAGGATGACCTCCATGATTCCGTGTTCTGAATGCTGTTTGTTATCCCTTTGAATTTTTAATTTTAGTTGAGAATGAAGATGACGCAGAGAAAGTGCTATTCTCCTACGGATACGGTGCCAATGTTCCCAGTAACGCTAAACGAAGGCTTAAACACAGGTACATGATTATCGTTACATGTTTGTGTACAAGCTGTCGTTTATCTCAATGCAATAAGGATAATCAGTATATTTCTTCACACAAAAGGGGGGTCGATGGAAACATCTTTTAATTTATGGGGGGGGGGGGGGGGGGGGGGGGGCGTGGGGTTGAGCTGATTCCAATTTACCTTGAATATCAAACGCTCTGCCCAGTAGATCCTCCAATACGTATTAGAAATATACATGTTCGTAGAATATTCATTTGTTTGTTTAAATTCCCAATAGGTTTCTATAGTGAATTATTACATTCCGTTACGCTAGAATGGATAAGTCTGCATTCAACACATCACTCCGCGTTTAGAACAATGTTCTGTGCATTGTCGTGAGATTTTGATGTAATGATTTTTGCTGTTATTAGGGAAAATGTCAAAGGTCATTGAATAAACAATAACTTTCAAAATCAAGTATTTAGATTTTGTTATGCCCTCCATATTTTCTGGATCTCAAACATGCTGAGGGTAAAAGAAATGTTTGAAACTCTCTTTAAACGTGGGTACCATACTTATGAGAAATGATTAAGGCATCACCACGAAGTATTCAGTTGTTTGTGAACAACACAAGCCTTTTGACACCTATACCCGTGTCTTCATCAATGTTACACCGGTACCAACTTCGTGGTGATGCCTTAAAGTGGCATGAGCTGTCAAAATGTTGATATTTTGACGTTAAGACATAATGCTGAAATTATTGCCTATTTTTCTCAAGATGTATGATTCAGAAGCTTTTTAGTGCTTTTAGTTTCGACAATGTACGATAAAGTATTGTTTTGACCTTTGGCTTTAAATGAATGAATGGTCGTCCCGGTTATTTAAATTTTTTTTACTTTTCGAATACGTTTTCAGTTCGTACAGGCCACATACTGTTTGGATTTTCCTCATTTCCACGCCAATCATTTAGTTTTTCGATGGCCTTCAAAACCTCTTACTGTCGTGACGATCAAAAATTATGACAAAAGTGTGAATTTTGGCAGCTCATGCCACTTTCATTTCTCATTATGCTGAGGGTACTAAAAATAACTGTTGTGTTTTTTAGCGTTCATCTTGCCAGGAGGATTCTACAGCTGGAAAAACAAAATACTGTGTTGAGAGGAGACTTAGAAAAGGAGAAGAAAAATGTCTTTAATATCAATGAAGAGGTCAGATTTTCTTAAAGATAATATTTTTTAAAACCATCGACCCTGATATATTATTTATAGGTCATCAATCTTGTGAAAACGTGCATCAGAGAGATGGTTTACGGACAGACGAGTCATTGGTCATTAAAGGGACGGGCTAGGTAAAATTTTACGATGCAAAACACACTTTTCACAAGAATGCAAAATGATGGGTTATATAGGCCACACTGATTTGTTACACTGATAGAGGTTTTACATCGCACTCAAGATTCTTTGACTTTTATGGTGGCAATAACGGTCTTTGTCAGGAACGAAACTGGCCTCTCTACGCGTAAAGACATTGGGGGTTACCTAGCAACCCTTTCACAAAGGATGATCGAGTGAATGGTTGTTGGACGTCATTTTTCTGATAGAAACCGAATACAACCAACAGGAAATCAGATTGACAGCTGTCTGTTTTAGATGCTGTTGATCAAATATGATCAAGTAGATACTTTTATTTTCATTAGCAATGGTGACTTAGTGGGGCCTTGGTGGCTCAGTTGGTAAGAGTGATAGTCCTACACAGACATTCCATCATACGATGGGGAGTGTGATCAAATCCCACTCGAGACAAAAATTGTCAAATTACTAAGTGGGTTTTTTTCTCGAACGCCGTAATTGGAACAGTTGTCAGGTACTTGCCGAAAGTCAGGGGTTAAGAGCCCTGTTTCCTCCACAACTAAACTTGTTAATGCTGCTTTATAATTGAAAAAATCTTGATTGTGGCGTAAAACATCAATCAATCAGCCAGGGCTTAGTAAAGCAACTTAGATGCTCAATACAATACAATAGTTTGAATCCACCAAAAATTTGAACTTTTTCTTACAGGATTATCATCGTGTTAACAAGCCTATATGGCTTTGTTCACGCGAATTAAATCGATTATCTCCTATGTATAACTGATGTATTTCTTATGTTGGTGAATAAATACAATACAATACAACCCATAAGACGATGTTGCCAGCTAACAGAGCCAAACTGGCCTTTTCCTCCTAGTGCAGAGCTGGGTTTTCTCCCCAACAATGCTGTTAATAATCTCAGTGGTATACAGTACCAGTACAACACACACTGTTAATCCGACTGAAATGTCACATAAAATATTGGACATAGTAATTATTTTTTATGAATATTTTATGTTCTTGCAGTTGAAGAGAGCTAAAACGATATTGGATGGGGCCCAGCAACCCTACAGTTTTATGGTGGAGACTATGAGGGTAAAAGATGAACAGCTTCAGAAACAAAAAAACTATGTCACATCTTTAGAAAAGAACTTAGAGTAAGATTTCTCACCTCCTCCATGTATGGGCCTTGGTTGCTTTATGTGATAGACTTACGTAGTATGCGCCTCGGTTGTTTATGTGGTAGACTTAAGTAGTATGCGCCTCGGTTGTTTATGTGGTAGACTTAAGTAGTATGGGCCTTGGTTGCTTTATGTGATAGGCTTAAGTAGTATGGGCCTTGGTTGTTTTATGTGATAGACTTAAGTAGTATGGGCCTTGGTTGCTTTATGTGATAGACAAAAGTACTGTGGGCCTCGGTTGCTTTATGTGATAGACTTAAGTAGTATGGACATCGGTTGCTTTATGTGATAGACTTAAGTAGTATGGACATCGGTTGCTTTATGTGATAGACTTAAGTAGTATGGGCATCGGTTGCGTTATGTGGTAGACTTAAGTAGTATGGGCCTCGGTTGCTTTATGTGATAGACTTAAGTAGTATGGGCATCGGTTGCTTTATGTGTTAGACTTAAGTAGTATGGGCATCGGTTGCTTTATGTGATAGACTTAAGTAGTATGGGCATCGGTTGCTTTATGTGATAGACTTAAGAAGTATGGGCCTGTGTTGCTTTATGTGATAGACTTAAGTAGTATAGGCCTCGGTTGCTGTATGTGATAGACTTAAGAAGTATGGGCCTGTGTTGCTTTATGTGATAGACTTAAGTAGTATGGGCCTCGGTTGCTTTATGTGATAGACTTAAGTAGTATGGGCATCGGTTGCTTTATGTGATAGACTTAAGTAGTATGGGCATCGGTTGCTTTATGTGATAGACTTAAGTAGTATGGGCCTCGGTTGCTTTATGTGATAGACTTAAGTAGTATGGGCCTCGGTTGCTTTATGCGATAGACTTAAAGGAGGGGAAATCTCTAGAAATACATAGGGAGTATCGTCGATAAAAATCTTCAAAGTACTTAAAACATTTCACGTCAATTACCACCAGTGACCCTCAAGCTAATAAAAACAGACAGAAGTATGACGTGATGTTGGTATAGCTATTTTTAGATCAATAATGACGTTTTTTTAACGCTCTCTAATGTATAATGGTCCAAAAAACATGGCGACAAACTTGAGTGATAGACTTAAGTAGTATGGGCCTTGGTTGCTTTATGTGATAGACTTAAGTAGTTTGGGCCTGGGTTGCTTTATGTGATAGACTTAAGTAGTTTGGGCCTGGGTTGCTTTATGTGATAGACTTAAGTAGTATGGGCCTTGGTAGCTTTATGTGATAGACTTAAGTAGTATGGGCCTTGGTAGCTTTATGCGATAGGCTTAAGTAGTATGGGCCTGGGTTGCTTTATGTGATAGACTTAAGTAGTATGGACATCGGTTGCTTTATGTCGTAGACTTAAGTAGTATGGGCCTTGGTTGCTTTATGTGATAGACTTAAGTAGTATGGGCCTCGATTGCTTTATGTGATAGACTTAAGTAGTATGGACATCGGTTGCTTTATGTTGTAGACTTAAGTAGTATGGGCCTTGGTTGCTTTATGTGATAGACTTAAGTAGCATGGGCCTCGGTTTGTTTAAACAATAACTCAAGATTTCTCACCTTTTGAGGGGCCTCATCTATTTAAACAATTTACTCATGTAGGGGCCATCCTGTTATTTTCTTGGTTAATAGGGAGTTAGAAAAAGAGAAAAAGGAATTGATACGCGTGAAAAAACAGATGTCATTAGACCTGGAGAGATTGCTTAACCAATCAGAGGTAAGAGAAATGTCCTTAAAGTTGATTGATCTTTAATACTGGGTTACGATTATTTGACTTGTTTAAGTGGGGGAGGAAACCAAGCTTTTTGCTTGGTTGATTGTTTGGTGTTTTACACCGCGCTCAATATTATTTTGGCGGGGTTGCCAGTTTTATTGTGGGAGGAAACCGGGCTCTATGCCCAGAAGTAACCCTCGACCTTCCGTTGGTAACTGACACCCATCCCACTTTTTGCTTTGAGGAGAGCCCCGACCTTCAGTAAATACCTGGCAACTCTTCCACATATGGCGGTGGATAAACAAGCCTGGCATAGAGGGGTCGTTCCGTTCGAATCATACTTAGTCCGAATAAAAGGTTATGTCAGTCAATTGGCATGCGTCAGTCGGAAACATTGAATTTGTTCTGTAAATTGAAATGCTGGGAACCAACCGTTACCAATACTAGTTTAGTTATACATCATACCATATACTCGCTTTCATGACGGGTAACAGATTTTCGTTTCCATAGTTTTATAACAACAGGCTATCGGAACCGTTACCAAAAATCCTATGGCCTTCATTGAGGCCTTCATGAACCAAGTCCTTAGGGAATGATAGTGAATCAATGTATATTACAGGATGGCCTTCATTGAGGCCTTCATGAACCAAGTCCTTAGGGAATGATAGTGAATCAATGTATATTACAGGATGGCCTTCATTGAGGCCTTCATGAACCAAGTCCTTAGGGAATGATAGTGAATCAATGTATATTACAGGATGGCCTTCATTGAGGCCTTCATGAACCAAGTCCCTAGGGAATGATAGTGAATCAATGTATATTACAGGATGGCCTTCATGAACCAAGTCCTTAGGGAATGATAGTGAATCAATGTTTATTACAGGATGGCCTTCATGAACCAAGTCCTTAGGGAATGATAGTGAATCAATGTTTATTACAGGATGGCCTTCATGAACCAAGTCCTTAGGGAATGATAGTGAATCAATGTTTATTACAGGATGGCCTTCATTGAGGCCTTCATGAACCAAGTCCTTAGGGAATGATAGTGAATCAATGTTTATTACAGGATGGCCTTCATTGAGGCCTCCATGAACCAAGTCCTTAGGGAATGATAGTGAATCAATGTTTATTACAGGATGGCCTTCATGAACCAAGTCTTTAGGGAATGATAGTGAATCAATGTATATTATTGGATGGCCTTCATTGAGGCCTTCATGAACCAAGTCCTTAGGGAATGATAGTGAATCAATGTTTATTACAGGATGGCCTTCATTGAGGCCTTCATGAACCAAGTCCTTAGGGAATGATAGTGAATCAATGTATATTACAGGATGGCCTTCATTGAGGCCTTCATGAACCAAGTCCTTAGGGAATGATAGTGAATCAATGTATATTACAGTATGGCCTTCATTGAGGCCTCCATGAACCAAGTCCTTAGGGAATGATAGTGAATCAATGTATATTACAGGATGGCCTTCATTGAGGCCTTCATGAACCAAGTCCTTAGGGAATGATAGTGAATCAATGTTTATTACAGGATGGCCTTCATTGAGGCCTCCATGAACCAGGTCCTTAGGGAATGATAGTGAATCAATGTATATTACAGGATGGCCTTCATTGAGGCCTTCATGAACCAAGTCCTTAGGGAATGATAGTGAATCAATGTATATTACAGGATGGCCTTCATTGAGGCCTCCACGAACCAAGTCCTTAGGGAATGATAGTGAATCAATGTATATTACAGGATGGCCTTCATTGAGGCCTCCACGAACCAAGTCCTTAGGGAATGATAGTGAATCAATGTATATTACAGGATGGCCTTCATTGAGGCCTCCATGAACCAAGTCCTTAGGGAATGATAGTGAATCAATGTATATTACAGGATGGCCTTCATTGAGGCCTTCATGAACCAAGTCCTTAGGGAATGATAGTGAATCAATGTTTATTACAAGATGGCCTTCATTGAGGCCTCCATGAACCAAGTCCTTAGGGAATGATAGTGAATCAATGTATATTACAGGATGGCCTTCATTGAGGCCTCCATGAACCAAGTCCTTAGGGAATGATAGTGAATCAATGTTTATTACAGGATGGCCTTCATTGAGGCCTTCATGAACCAATTGCTTAGTGAATGATAGTGAATCAATGTTTATTACAGGATGGCCTTCATTGAGGCCTTCATGAACCAAGTCCTTAGGGAATGATAGTGAATCAATGTATATTACAGGATGGCCTTCATGAACCAAGTCCTTAGGGAATGATAGTGAATCAATGTATATTACAGGATGGCCTTCATTGAGGCCTTCATGAACCAAGTCCTTAGGGAATGATAGTGAATCAATGTATATTACAGGATGGCCTTCATTGAGGCCTTTATGAACCAAGTCCTTAGGGAATGATAGTGAATCAATGTATATTACAGGATGGCCTTCATTGAGGCCTTCATGAACCAAGTCCTTAGGGAATGATAGTGAATCAATGTACTTGTCTCCGTGGTTATTTTAGACAAGAAGATTTTCCCTGTGCCCGTGTGTTTTAGTGCTCATAAATATATTACAGGATGGCCTTCATTGAGGCCTCCATGAACCAAGTCCTTAGGGAATGATAGTGAATCAATGTATATTACAGGATGGCCTTCATTGAGGCCTTCATGAACCAAGTCCTTAGGGAATGATAGTGAATCAATGTATATTACAGGATGGCCTTCATTGAGGCCTCCATGAACCAGGTCCTTAGGGAATGATAGTGAATCAATGTATATTACAGGATGGCCTTCATTGAGGCCTTCATGAACCAAGTCCTTAGGGAATGATAGTGAATCAATGTATATTACAGGATGGCCTTCATTGAGGCCTCCATGAACCAGGTCCTTAGGGAATGATAGTGAATCAATGTTTATTACAGGATGGCCTTCATTGGGGCCTTCATGAACCAAGTCCTTAGGGAATGATAGTGAATCAATGTTTATTACAGGATGGCCTTCATTGAGGCCTTCATGAACCAAGTCCTTAGGGAATGATAGTGAATCAATGTATATTACAGGATGGCCTTCATTGAGGCCTTCATGAACCAAGTCCTTAGGGAAAGATAGTGAATCAATGTATATTACAGGATGGCCTTCATTGAGGCCTTCATGAACCAAGTCCTTAGGGAATGATAGTGAATCAATGTTTATTACAGGATGGCCTTCATTGAGGCCTCCATGAACCAAGTCCTTAGGGAATGATAGTGAATCAATGTATATTACAGGATGGCCTTCATTGAGGCCTTCATGAACCAAGTCCTTAGGGAATGATAGTGAATCAATGTATATTACAGGATGGCCTTCATTGAGGCCTCCATGAACCAAGTCCTTAGGGAATGATAGTGAATCAATGTTTATTACAGGATGGCCTTCATGAACCAAGTCCTTAGGGAATGATAGTGAATCAATGTATATTACAGGATGGCCTTCATTGGGGCCTTCATGAACCAAGTCCTTAGGGAATGATAGTGAATCAATGTATATTACAGGATGGCCTTCGTTGAGGCCTTCATGAACCAAGTCCTTAGGGAATGATAGTGAATCAATGTTTATTACAGGATGGCCTTCATTGAGGCCTTCATGAACCAAGTCCTTAGGGAATGATAGTGAATCAATGTTTATTACAGGATGGCCTTCATTGAGGCCTTCATGGACCAAGTCCTTAGGGAATGATAGTGAATCAATGTATATTATTGGATGGCCTTCATTGAGGCCTTCATGAACCAAGTTCTTAGGGAATGATAGTGAATCAATGTTTATTACAGGATGGCCTTCATTGAGGCCTTCATGAACCAAGTCCTTAGGGAATGATAGTGAATCAATGTATATTACAGGATGGCCTTCATTGAGGCCTCCATGAACCAAGTCCTTAGGGAATGATAGTGAATCAATGTTTATTACAGGATGGCCTTCATTGAGGCCTTCTTGAACCAAGTCCTCAGGGAATGATAGTGAATCAATGTTTATTACAGGATGGCCTTCATTGACGCCTTCATGAACCAAGTCCTTAGGGAATGATAGTGAATCAATGTTTATTCAATGTTTATTACAGGATGGCCTTCATTGAGGCCTCCATGAACCAAGTCCTTAGGGAATGATAGTGAATCAATGTATATTACAGGATGGCCTTCATTGAGGCCTCCATGAACCAAGTCCTTAGGGAATGATAGTGAATCAATGTATATTACAGGATGGCCTTCATTGAGGCCTCCATGAACCAAGTCCTTAGGGAATGATAGTGAATCAATGTATATTATTGGATGGCCTTCATTGAGGCCTTCATGAACCAAGTTCTTAGGGAATGATAGTGAATCAATGTTTATTACAGGATGGCCTTCATTGAGGCCTTCATGAACCAAGTCCTTAGGGAATGATAGTGAATCAATGTTTATTACAGGATGGCCTTCATTGAGGCCTTCATGAACCAAGTCCTTTAATAGGGAATGATAGTGAATCAATGTTTATTCAATGTTTATTACAGGATGGCCTTCATTGAGGCCTCCATGAACCAAGTCCTTAGGGAATGATAGTGAATCAATGTATATTACAGGATGGCCTTCATTGAGGCCTCCATGAACCAAGTCCTTAGGGAATGATAGTGAATCAATGTATATTACAGGATGGCCTTCATTGAGGCCTCCATGAACCAAGTCCTTAGGGAATGATAGTGAATCAATGTTTATTACAGGATGGCCGTCCTTGAGGCCTCCATGAACCAAGTCCTTAGGGAATGATAGTGAATCAATGTTTATTACAGGATGGCCTTCATTGAGGCCTTCATGGACCAAGTCCTTAGGGAATGATAGTGAATCAATGTATATTACAGGATGGCCTTCATTGAGGCCTTCATGAACCAAGTCCTTAGGGAATGATAGTGAATCAATGTATATTACAGGATGGCCTTCATTGAGGCCTTCATGGACCAAGTCCTTAGGGAATAATAGTGAATCAATGTATATTACAGGATATACCTCTTTTTAACACAATTAGAAACTTGTCTCCATGGTTGTTTTAGACAAGAAGATTTTCCCTGTGCCCGTGTGTTTTAGTGTCCATAAATATATTACAGGATGGCCTTCATTGAGGCCTTCATGAACCAAGTCCTTAGGGAATGATAGTGAATCAATGTATATTACAGGATGGCCTTCATTGAGGCCTCCATGAACCAAGTCCTTAGGGAATGATAGTGAATCAATGTTTATTACAGGATGGCCTTCATTGAGGCCTCCATGAACCAAGTCCTTAGGGAATAATAGTGAATCAATGTATATTACAGGATGGCCTTCATTGAGGCCTCCATGAACCAAGTCCTTAGGGAATGATAGTGAATCAATGTATATTACAGGATGGCCTTCATTGAGGCCTCCATGAACCAAGTCCTTAGGGAATGATAGTGAATCAATGTATATTACAGGATGGCCTTCATTGAGGCCTCCATGAACCAAGTCCTTAGGGAATGATAGTGAATCAATGTTTATTACAGGATGGCCTCCATTGAGGCCTCCATGAACCAAGTCCTTAGGGAATGATAGTGAATCAATGTATATTACAGGATGGCCTTCATTGAGGCCTCCATGAACCAAGTCCTTAGGGAATGATAGTGAATCAATGTATATTACAGGATGGCCTTCATTGAGGCCTCCATGAACGAAGTCCTTAGGGAATGATAGTGAATCAATGTATATAACAGGATGGCCTTCATTGAGGCCTCCATGAACCAAGTCCTTAGGGAATGATAGTGAATCAATGTATATTACAGCATGGCCTTTATTGAGGCCTCCATGAACCAAGTCCTTAGGGAATGATAGTGAATCAATGTATATTACAGGATGGCCTTCATTGAGGCCTCCATGAACCAAGTCCTTAGGGAATGATAGTGAATCAATGTTTATTACAGGATGGCCTTCATTGAGGCCTCCATGAACCAAGTCCTTAGGGAATGATAGTGAATCAATGTTTATTACAGGATGGCCTTCATTGAGGCCTCCATGAACCAAGTCCTTAGGGAATGATAGTGAATCAATGTATATTACAGCATGGCCTTTATTGAGGCCTCCATGAACCAAGTCCTTAGGGAATGATAGTGAATCAATGTATATTACAGGATGGCCTTCATTGAGGCCTCCATGAACCAAGTCCTTAGGGAATGATAGTGAATCAATGTTTATTACAGGATGGCCTTCATTGAGGCCTTCATGAACCAAGTCCTTAGGGAATGATCGTGAATCAATGTATATTACAGGATGGCCTTCATTGAGGCCTCCATGAACCAAGTCCTTAGGGAATGATAGTGAATCAATGTTTATTACAGGATGGCCTTCATGAACCAAGTCCTTAGGGAATGATAGTGAATCAATGTTTATTACAGGATGGCCTTCATGAACCAAGTCCTTAGGGAATGATAGTGAATCAATGTATATTATTGGATGGCCTTCATTGAGGCCTTCATGAACCAAGTTCTTAGGGAATGATAGTGAATCAATGTTTATTACAGGATGGCCTTCATTGAGGCCTTCATGAACCAAGTCCTTAGGGAATGATAGTGAATCAATGTTTATTACAGGATGGCCTTCATTGAGGCCTTCATGAACCAAGTCCTTAGGGAATGATAGTGAATCAATGTTTATTCAATGTTTATTACAGGATGGCCTTCATTGAGGCCTCCATGAACCAAGTCCTTAGGGAATGATAGTGAATCAATGTATATTACAGGATGGCCTTCATTGAGGCCTCCATGAACCAAGTCCTTAGGGAATGATAGTGAATCAATGTATATTACAGGATGGCCTTCATTGAGGCCTTCATGAACCAAGTCCTTAAGGAATGATAGTGAATCAATGTTTATTACAGGATGGCCTTCATGGACCAAGTCCTTAGGGAATGATAGTGAATCAATGTTTATTACAGGATGGCCTTCATTGAGGCCTTCATGAACCAAGTCCTTAGGGAATGATAGTGAATCAATGTTTATTACAGGATGGCCTTCATTGAGGCCTTCATGAACCAAGTCCTTAGGGAATGATAGTGAATCAATGTTTATTACAGGATGGCCTTCATTGAGGCCTCCATGAACCAAGTCCTTAAGGAATGATAGTGAATCAATGTTTATTACAGGATGGCCTTCATTGAGGTCTTCATGAACCAAGTCCTTAGGGAATGATAGTGAATCAATGTTTATTACAGGCTGGCCTTCATTGAGGCCTTCATGAACCAAGTCCTTAGGGAATGATAGTGAATCAATGTTTATTACAGGAGCTGGGCCTGATGAAACAAGTTGTGATGCAGTTATCGGGAAACAAAACTCACAGTGGGGCTAAGTCTAAGTCCAGCTCTCACGTGATGGACGTGGCCGACACGCAGATCAACACACCAGGATTAACCCAATTTGTAAGTTAGTTTATAAACGCTTAACAACTGTTCGGTATACTCAAAGAATAATTGAAGCTGTTCTGAGCAAAATACCATCTGATCAATCTGTCATTTTACTTGGGGATTTCAACGAAATTGACATAAATGTTATCTCAGATATCTTCTCCAACACACAAAGCCGGGACCGTACTAGACCAGGTCTATCTGACTAAAGATAGGAAGGCAGTGCTCCATTTGACTTCGCCATATTTTTCAGACCATGAATGCATTTGGATTGGCTTGGAATGAACAGTAC
The DNA here is from genome assembly GCA_963971465.1 of Lepidochitona cinerea. Lineage (NCBI taxonomy): Eukaryota > Metazoa > Mollusca > Polyplacophora > Chitonida > Tonicellidae > Lepidochitona > Lepidochitona cinerea. The sequence continues at coordinate 61,359,741 of OZ020552.1, read as the reverse complement.
CTGGTATACTTAGGTTTAATTTCTTTAAATGTCAGTAAACTTGGATGGCCCACTCATGGCCTTCCAAACCAATCAATAGTCTTATTTTTTGTCCATTCTCCTGCTTTGACAAATCCTTACAAAGTAATATAGTGAGGTATGATTTATTCTTTAAGACATCTCCAGAAAAATGGATATTTGCAGAGTTATTGCCCTTTTCTCATTATTTGGTCAAATTTGCTGAGGGTATATCTGCGATGGGGAACCAGGAAGCATCCATCAGTTTTACTGATACTTTTCTTGTTTTAGACTTTTTAGATAATAATACTGCCTTGTTAGCATGGATCAGAAGATTAATGTTGACATCTTATTTCTATTTCTATATAAGTGAAATAATCTTGAGCGCGGCGTAAAACCCCAAACAATCAATCAATCAATCATATTTGTATTTCAGACAAAAGGCAATCCTCAGTGGTACAACAAATTAAAACAAAGAAGTGCCTTGGAGAAAAATCAGTTTTCAACGGTGTATGGAACAGGAAAATGATCACTCGAAGGACATCGTTTAAATTGCAGCATATATCTTCAGTTCGCTGAGAAATCTGGGCCGTGTTGGTTTTTTATTTATTTTCCTGGGTTGAAACGCCAGGGAATGTATGTTACATTCTCATCACCATGGAGACTGATTGTTTGGGAGAGTATGGTTGCTTTCCCTGTGGGACTGGATTTCGTGAAAGACTTTGAAGCATGTAATAGACCCTTTCAGCTTAGAACGTGTTTAAGACGTCGTTCGAATTGTATGGCATTGACGTCATCTCTCTGTTGCGGTCGCTGTGACACGCCTCTTTTGCACTACGTCAGAAAAAATGAACACGATTCTGACGTCAGATTGATCCAAAAACTCAATTTAGCGTCATTTTGCCATACAACGAGGCTTCTGCGCAAGCGTCAATCCTTAAGCCGAAAGGGTCTATTTGACCCCACTGTTGTTACAGTATGTGATTACTATACTGCTGAGACTCGTAATGGAGCATCATCTACGTGGGATTTAAACCTGTAATACACTAATTTTTAATACAGGGCACGTGTCTTCTGAAATAAGAAAACTATATTTGTGGTAAAATTGCTATTCTACAACTACCCTCCAAAAATTTTTAATTTATATACATGTGTATCTATCCAATTTGTTGCCTAATCTTGTACTTTTGTGTGGGTAGAGCGATACCCTTTATGAATGGGTTGAAGGTACAAATCTCACTGTTCGAAGAAAAAGGGGGTGGATAAGATCTTTTGGTCGGTTGGTACTTTTGTCGCTATATAACCTTAGCTGTTGAGTGCGACGTTAAGCCCCAATCAATCAACCGAAGAAAAACTTTCCGAGTGGGCTTTGAGCTGACCTCTGTAGAAGTGTTTCCTCCACCACTAAACCTGGCAACGCCACAATGTACATGTATGTGTGACGTAAAACATAAATCAAGAAGTATGTTTTATTGATAGGCAGTTATGTCCCCTACAAGTAGCTTGCCGCTCCTTTAGTTTTTATACGCCCGGCTTGAAAAGCGGGCTGTATTATGGTATCATCTCCGTCCGTCCGGCAGGACGGCAGTCCGGCTGTCCGCTCTCCCTTCCGCTCCATAACTTCTAAAGTTTTGATTCCATCTGCACAATTTTTTCTAAGTATATACCTTATGGGTAGAAGGTGTGTCGCAAACTATTTTTAACATCACTGGTTACATAATATTGGAGTTATATTGGATTATGTAATATTCCCTTCCGCTCCATAACTTCCAAAGTTTTGATTCCATCTGCACAATTTTTTCTGAGTATATACCTTATGGGTGGAAGGTGTGTCGCGAACTATTTTTGACATCATACATTGCGTAATATGGCAGCCATATTGGGTTATGTAATATTTACTTTTTCTCTCCATAACTTTAACAAATATGATCCGATGTTTTCAAATCTTTCATGTTACATACCATATTAACAGACAGTGTGTAAAAAAATTGTTTATGATATCAACTATTGCAAATTATTGGATTATGTACATTCCCTTTTATTCTTACTTTCATTTTCTTGAAAATAACCTTTAAATTATAAAATGGCTTCTACTTTTCCGATTCTCATCAAAAAAGGATTTTTTCAAATTGCAATAATGTTTCTAAATTGATTAAAACTATTCTTAAATCAATATATAACGTTTTAATCAAATGAAAAATACATATAAGGATTAAAGTTTTATCTACAGACAGTACAGTAACCCAGTCTTGTTCTATTTACATACCGGTACTATTTAAACATACTCTAAAGCTCTGTCTCTTGTCTCTTATCTCTTATCTACAAGTGTTGACAGTTATATGGTCCTGACTCCTCTATACCACATGGCCATGCCATGCTCAACTGTTTTTTTTTTTTGTAGCCAAATAATATAGAAAAATGATATTATGAGAAAAATTTTCAAATCTACTTGAATTGGTGTGAGCTGCAAAATTGCCAATTAATTGCCTTTGTTTAAGTATGATTAGTAAATTATAAACTACTCTTCTAAAAAATTGAAACATTTTAGTCCAAACTATATTGACAACAAGCAATGTTTAACATCACGATTTAACAGCAGCGAGAATTGATGACTTGTACCGAGTACAAATCTTGTTAATAATCTTTGATCCAAATAGCCCATTTTAAATGTGATACAGATGGATTTTCAAGGTTTTAGTGGTAAGATTTCATTTTGAGATCACCTTTTACCAAACTTCAACTTCCTTCCTCTGAATTTTGAAAATTAAATTTAAATAAATATGGAAGGATTTGTTTTGGTATGGCCGCAGTTACTGTGCCTTTCCGGGCGTATTTTGGGTTTCCCGAAACTCTTGTTAAGCCCATAGGCCACGTTGGATTGGTCGGTTAGTCACAGGTCTCCGTGGCTCAGAAGGTAGGGCGTTGGACGCTCATTCCGGACCGCCTTGCACCAATGGGTCGCGGTATCAAATCCCACTGTCCAAAAAAAGGTGGAAAATTTTCTGACTGGGTTTTCACTCGAACGACCTATGTGGGATGATTGTCAGTTACCACCGGAAGGTCGGGGGTTTCCTCCTGACATAGAGCCCAGTTTCCTTCCACAATAAAACTGGCAACGCCGCTATATAAGTGAAATAATCTTGAGTGCGACGTGAAACACCAATCAATCCATCGATGCAGGATCGAATGTAACTCAGACCATGGATTTTTCCCTCGGTCGCCATATGTGGAAGAGATGTCAGGTACTCGCTGAAGGTCAGGGGTGTTTCCTCCGGGCAAAGAGCCAGGTTTCCTCCCCCAGTAAACCTGTCAACGCCACCATATAAGTGAAATAATCTTGAGTGTGAAATAAACAATCAATCTTTTTGAACCCTGCACAAATTATGGTGTTTATATGTTGGATAAATTTTATTCCGTCCAATATTTCATTTGTACTGTATACTGAATGATTACTTGTGAACATTTTTATACCCCTGTTAATTGTAATAAATAATATATATATATTTAATATGTAAACACACCCCAGTCTCTCTGATTTCTGTGTGATAGGGATCATAGGGTTACCACGTACCCGTGGGTTAGGGGTTACCTCAGTGACATTACCAAAGAGCACCGTTTCCTCCCACACTGAACTTGACAATTCTACCATAAAAGTAAAATAATCTAGAAGGATTTCTGAACAGGGTTTAAAGCTGCTTTGTGTTTGTTTATGGACTAAAAGTATATTTGAAAAACACAAGCTTAAAAGAGACAACCATCCCTGGTAGTCAAAAAAGGAATGAGGAGGAAATATGCATACTGTATAAGATTTTTCCGCAATTTTCATTTTTATGAAAAACTGTACCGTCATATATGTACCTTTGAAGTTTACAAACTTCCAGTGTGAGGGTACATACACAACAGAGGTCATGTTTGAGATGAAAAAACAGATATACACATGTAACTGAGTATTTCTTCATTAACAAACAAAAACCAAATGTAATATTAGAAAATTAGCGACAACAAAATTTGAACAATTTGGAAACCTTAAAAGTAATATACATTTATATATATTGTCACTAGGCTTGAAGAAATTTACATATCGGGGTCACTGAATAAATTTAAAAACATAAAAATTGTGGTCACACATTCACATAAATCATGACCACAACATAAATTCATACACTATATTGTGGCCACAACATAAATTTATA